>OZ018389.1:40035369-40243223 GCA_963969525.1 Ontholestes murinus | reverse complement strand
GTCTGTGTGTGTGCGTGTGTGTGTATGTGTGTGTGTGTATGTATGTGTGTGTGTAGTGTTTCCTCTTCGCATCTAATTTCCTTTTGCTGAAATTCCTAATTATATCTTCAAGGGAGGGTGTGTTTTATTCGAAATTCTATGCGTTTAAATTTATAATGGCATTGCTGTTCAGCCTTAAGTTATTCCAAGAAATGCCATCTAAAATTTTGTTGTTCTTTAACATAGACCTATTAGTAACTATACGTTGTTTACCGCGCTAATTAGTACACCTGTGCGCTGCCGTCGAATTTAATTTTTAGTGGAAAAGGTTATTATTGAACATTATATACAGGAAGAACCTGTCTATGTTTCAAGTTCTGATAACAAATGCCATTAAATTATATTTAATCATTGACGTTGATACTAAATTAAAAATACTGATAGTAGAGACGCATTATTCTGTTACGAAATCTACTAGGAACTCATAGGGCGGATATAATTTTGTAGCAAAATTATTTCGTTTTTTTTTGTAATGAGACTGTATAATATAATTGTATTATACTAATATAAGTATATAATATATATATATATATATATATATATATATATATATATAGAAAACTAAAATCTAAAAACTCACAAATTGTAAGTCACCACGTTTTTATTTTGAACTAATTGCGCCTTATGTTATGTACAGAGCCCTGATGAAGCCGAAAAATTAAATTGGCGAAATATTGGCAGTAATTTAGAAGAGTTTTCTTAAGCAGACCCAGCCGCATACCCGTTATTCCACCCCCATTTTCTCTAACTGTGACGGCTGTTACATCCTACAATATATATATATATATATATATATATATATATATATATATATATATATATATAAATAAATTATATTTTGCGATAAACAACAATTGGTAAATTAATATCAAATTATTAGTAGTTGTATTGAAAATAATTATAAATTAATATTAAAGTTTAATAATAATAATAAATAAATAATGGCGTGAGTATAAATCTTCAACTCTTTTTACGGATATAATTTTGCAGCAAAATTTAAATATTGCAATAATTCCAATAAAAACTTCTTAAATATTTATTATCTTTATTAAAGATTCGACAATTTCAACTTGCTATTGTCAAACAATTAACATTAACTTAAAATGTGTTTTTGACTTTAGTGCCACGCTGGCTTCAGTTGAACATTTGATTGCAGAAGCTATTACATCGCGATACATTGTTTAATAATACAAGTAGAATTGTAACTTTGTATCATATTTTTTTCCACGTAAACAGCAAGCGCTGATTCACAATTTAAAAGATTAACAAACTAATTATAATACATGGATAGACACATATAATGCATGGATGTACATAGCTTAGTTTAAAGATCTCAAAACACCATCAACAACTTTACTGGAAGTCATTATGAAAACAAGCAGGTTAGCCATCGGTCCCTCATGCCGGCTTTGGTGGTAAAAATTTAAATTTTGAGGTTAAAGTTCATGTATTGAAAAATACCGTAATGTACATAATAATGCGATCAAAATAAATTTTTGTATAAAAATCGAACAATAAAATTTAAGGTTACTAAGTAATTAGTTATGTGAAATTATGAATTAAAATTTGGAAAAAGTTTCAACAATCTGATAAATCTGCATTACATCCCTTTGGTGAATGTACCACCTGGTGAATTGAGGATCCACCATTGGAACAATGTTATTAAAATATTTGTTGAGTTTTTTAAATTCTAAAAATGAATTGTGATCCAACTCCGCGTGAAATTGAGAGAAGCTCTGAAAAGTTTGCAAATAAGTGATTGAAGACAAAGGTTAGCAAGTTTTGTGGAGATACATACACAGAAAACTGAAATACATGAAAACCACAAAACCGATGATTACCAGAGATTTTGGATGTCTAGTCTGCTGGACAAATAAAACAGAACCCAGAAACAACTGTTGACATTACTGAATCAAGAGCGACCATTTAGATAAGCATAAGTAGAACTGAGACCGTCGATAACCGCGCGAGAATTTATTGCGTTGGGCTGCTTAAAAATGTGGAACATTTCCAAGAACAGTCTAGAACGATAATGAGACTCACGCTCGAGTACGTAGATACCGCCAATATCCACATTATGCAGCGTAGAATTCGCGTGCGCACACGATATCTTCTTTACCTTAATGTCACTCCGATGCTGTGTCAGCCGATATTTCAGCCATTGTCCTGTCTTTTCGTCATACTTTCTGTCACAACCCCAACAAGATATTCTGTAAATCACACCGCTGATCTGCGGTAAAACAGTTAATTTATACCTGGAATAAGTGGTAATTTTCTGTATTAAATTTGAGACTTGTCAATAGGTTCTGACTATTTGTTTTGTAAGGTTAGGGGGGATAGTAAGGGATAGGGGATTATTAATGAACATTGAGTGTAGCTTTTTTAGATTAGGGGTCAGTAGTGAGGGGTGGCAAATTTTTGACACCCTGTTCTTAAGACTGATTAAAATGTTTTTTTGTGTTGTTGGGCGGTTTAAAAGATAGCTAATGTAACCATCAGAATCAGTTGGTTTCTGGTACCAATCGGAGATAATAGAGTTGTCATCTATCCGTACTCCCCGCGTACCCTTTTTTGCATACGCCGCATTTGGTCGTTTTTGGCCACCATATTATTGATGCATATTCCAACATTGGTCGCACTATGGCTGTGTAGATCCATAGATCTACCTTTGGAGATAGTCCCCATGTTTAACCCACAGCTCGTCTGCATTGTCAGAGAGTTATGCATGCATTCTTAGATCTCTCTGTCAGGTGGGCATTCCATTGTGGTTTTTTGTATAGAAGAATGCCCAAGTATTTAACTCCATCTTTCAGGGTAAGTTCTTCATCCCGAAAGCTTGGTGGTGTATAATCTTTAATTTTTCTGCTCCTTGTAAACAGCACTAGTTCCGTTTTTGTCGGATTTTCGGATAGACCCTGGTACCTGCACCATTTGTTTACTACGTCGAGAGTATCCGACATACGTTTTGCTAGCATACTTTCCGAGTTACCGGTAGTAAGTAAGTAGTAGTTCATTTACGACTAGGTTTCATAGTAGGGGAGACAACACTCCTCCCTGTGGGCAGCCTTTTGTGACCCAACTTACAAGTCTCGTGTCGCTTATTGAAATATTTGCTGTCCTCCATTGCAGCATGTTGGAGATTTACTGGCTTAAAGCCACTGGAACTCCCCTGCGTCGAAGTGCCGTTGTTATCTTTGGGAAGAAGGTCTTATCAAAGGCTCCTTTAATGTTCATGAAAGTTTCAAGGGTAAAGGCTTTTTGCTCGAAGGATCGGCCAATTCTGCTCACCACGGTGTGCAGGGTCGAGTCCGTCGACGTGCCTTCACAGTATGCGTGTTGATTGGGATGTAAAGAGTGTTTCACTAAGACTGTTTCCCTAATGTGATGGTCGCATATCCTCTCCAGTATATTTAGTAGAAAGGATATGATATAAATCCCGTCCAATCCTGGGGATTTGTATGGTGAGAAACTCCTCATTGCCCAGTCTAACTTTTCCCTGGTAACGATGGAGCCCGCCAGATCCTAATCCGGTTTGGTTCGGGACTTTGTGAGGGTATCTGTAGGGCTTCGCTCCTGGTTAAAGGTACAGCCCGGGAAATGGGTCCTCAATAAAAGTTTGTCTGTGTTTTCAGGTAAGTCCGTGTAAAAGCATCCTCCCTTTTAAGGCTAGTGAGTTTTACTATGAGGGGTATGCGTGCCTTCTCACAGTGCACCACCAGTGCTTCCAGCTCCGGAATTGAGGGTGAGTTGTAAGAATGTAGATGGTTTTTTGATGCTAGTGTCAGATAGTTTTCCTCGTCTTT
Organism: Ontholestes murinus; assembly: GCA_963969525.1. Lineage (NCBI taxonomy): Eukaryota > Metazoa > Arthropoda > Insecta > Coleoptera > Staphylinidae > Ontholestes > Ontholestes murinus. Next base: position 40,239,381 of record OZ018389.1, on the reverse strand, counting down.
CAAGCATAGCCTTAGCCGAACAACCGCCAGGTCCTCGGTGGATAGGTGCTGCATGAAAATGAGGCCGACATATGCTGCCCTTGGTGTTTTACATGCGGATACATAAAATAGATTAATTCCTGGTTTATTTTTTCCATGAAACCTGATTTAAAAAACCCAGGGTTCCTGGATTAAAGCAATACAATCCTGCACCATATCAAGCCTCGGCCTAAGGTGGCCGTCTCAGCTTTTCAGTGATGCAGGTTGCATTGAATTACATCTGTAGGTATTTTTTTACCTTCTTTTTACCTTTTTCTTTTAGTGTCGGGTCAGTTAAAGGCGGTTTTATCTCGGCTTTTTGAGGTGGTGTCCGATACAGTTACGTAGCTACCTCGACCTCCATTGAAGTCTCGGGCTCACATGTGTCTGTCAATCCTTTCTTCATTTTTACAGATATGTCGCTGAACTTATATTTTAGGTTTATCCCCTTCCTTTCGATGTCCTCAGCACCACCAGGAGGTGGTGCTGGTTTCTCCTGTGGCTTTGTTAGAAAAGTGTACCACCTTGCCACATTGACACCTTTGTTTAGGAAGCCCAGCCTAATCAGAACCTTTCCTGGTTCTTCAGGTTTTCCGGGAATCCAGATTGTGGTCTTTGTTAATATCGGCAGTTGGTCAACGCCGACTGTCATAAGGGTCTTTCCACACCACTTTTCCGACGATGCACCCACCTGGGCTTTCGGCCACTATACGGTTGCCTCGCCGTCACAGGTAATTCTAAATATTTCCGCTACATGAACACCACTGAAGAGTGGAATGGTTAAATAAGTATACAAAAAAAAATATATTTCTAACATTGAAAGGTAAATTAACGATCTGAAGCCTTTTTGGGATTACGTAAATATCTTCCACCAAACAAATGGATTTCTAAATCAAATGTATCTAGAGAATAAGATGAGAAATAAAACTGATACTAAGAATTATTTATTTGCTTCAGCATATATGAATACGTTTCAACTTGTTTCTAATTTTCAAGGGTGTTGTTAATGTTACCCTTTTAAATTGTTTATCTTCTCTCTCGGGATCTTGTTGTACAGTTCTTGATAGAATTTCTGCATATTTCTTAAGGAGTTGCGGATAGGCGTTGAGCAAGCCTATACATAACATATTTTCTAGTTCATTTTCGGCTAGTATACTTCCTCATTGTTGGAAAGATACCTTTATTGTACCTATTTATAAAAATTGATATAATGGAAATATACGGAATTATAGAGGCGGGTCAACCTAGTCAGTTATACCGAAATAGTTAGACGTTTTAATTTCCAAGTAAGTTATGAGGTCACTTTGCCAATCTAATGATGTACCAAACAGTTTTCAAATCCATTAGGGAATGGTTCACAGGTTGATGCGATATATACATACTTCTCTAAAGCATTCGACAGAGTACAGCACAGTATACTATTGCACATACTAGAATCAATGAGATTTGGTGATAGGGTAACTAGTTAGCTTAAAAGTTATTAAAGTGAACGTGTACACATAGAAAAATACACGTTTAATGATATACATAGCATCTACTTTGTCGCAATGCTCCCATTGTAGACCAATTTTATTTATACTTTTTTTATAAATGATATAGGATTGTACAACAAAAACAGTCATTTCCTAGAAACATCAGTTCTGGTTTTGCTCAAGTCGAACTTCGAGATGATCTTAATTGTTTAGCTCTATGGTGTAGTTATAATTACTTAGAAATAAATTAACTTAAATAAATGATTCTACGTCTCTTTTTGTCGAAGATCTGGTAGGAGCTATCAATACTCTAATGACAACCATCGATTTATATCTAAAATTATAGACTAGGGGAGTTTTTGCATGCAAACTAAATTTTGCAAGACATATTTCAGATATTTGTAATAGGCCGTTGCAAAATCTGGGATATATCAAGCGATTTTCAATCGACTTTGCAGTTTACTACCATTAAATCATTATATTTGACATTAGATCGAACTCACCTAAAATATGCCCCTTCTATATAGTTTTCATGTATCACTACTTCTTCTCAAAAACTGGATGCAGTACGGAGCAGGTTTTAAAAACACTTTGAATAGACTGAATGTGAGAAATGCTTTAGGCTTTAAACTTGCTCTTTCAACTAAATAAGTGGATGCGCTGGCTCTGTATGTAAAACGAAAGGCGCCAAAACTATAATGATAAATCAAAGTTCACTTCGAAAAATGGGAGAACTTAAATGTGATTCAGAATCTGGAATAAAAACAAAAAATCAGAAAAACGAGAAAATCTCTTGTTCAACTGGTAAGAACACACTAGTTGAAAATAATTAATACTAAATCTTATTCTGTAAGATTGAGGAAGGGACTACTGTTCGGAAAAAAAAGAAGTTATTCTTTTTATTATTTCATTCGACAATCGCGAAAACACTGGTTACTGAGTGGATATGTTCTTTCGATGTTCTCTTGGAAATTCATTCAGATGATGTAAGAAATTTTAAATCTAATATCTTGCAAGAGGTAAGGTGTGAAATATACTAAGAATCAACTGGATAAAGACAAATTTACTTACGCAATTCGATAGGCAAATTAGATTTTAAAATGTTTGAAAATTAAAATTGATCATTGGAAGATGTAACGTAAAACCGATATGAATATAATGATTAAATCTTGCACTGAATAGTTAAGGCTGTTAGTTTATTTTAACTTTCCGTAAATGAAATACAATAGCACTTTCAAATATTTATTTTGTTGTTCGCGATATTGTTTTCGAAACAATGCGTCTTCTTCAGGCGAAGAAATTATTCATATAAATTAAATTTTAAACTATTGTCTGGTGGGTGTTGAAATAAGTTTAATAGTAGTGAGTTGGTCAGGTCCGTTTGGTTATTTAATAAATTTCCCATTATTTTTCTTTTATTAATTTCTATTGTCTCCAGGGTTTCCAGTCTTCTTCCTTTTTAAACTAAGTTCATTTCTACACCTGAAGAAAACACAGTGTGTCGAAACATATAAATATTTGAAAGTGTTATCGTATTTCATTTACGAAAAGTAACCAAAGTGAATAATATTACAACTTGAAGTTATAAATGAGCTCAATGTAAAAGCGTTTACTAGATTAAAACTCTCATTTCGACATATATAAATTATTTGTAATCCACTATTCCGCCATTGCAGATAGCTCCAATATACAAAAGTATTAATTGAAGTAACAAATTAGTTTATTAAAATATCTTGAAGCAGTATGATTAGCATATCTATATAGAATAGTACATATAGTTTTTAACAAGTTAATACGCAATTGCATCGTAAAGGGTTATTACGGTTTTTCTAAATATGTAAAATGAATGGGAATTGAGTTTCATATATCCAAAGGCATAAAATCCTTACAAACAATCTTTGTTAATATCCTGTATAAGCCGTTGTTAATGATGTTTATGCGGCTTAATATCTTTAATTAATGTGGCAATAAAAATAGTTAATTTAAATATAAATATGTATGTAAATATGTTGAAGAAGGAGACACGATGACTTATATAAACTAATTTACATCTTTAAAGAAGATCATTAAAATGCGATTTAGTTATTTATACTTGGCTTTCCCGTAGTAAGTGGCAGTTTTTTTTTTTAATTCTGACTTTCTGATTTCAACACCTTTTTCTCCGACAGTATTATGTAAAATTACATTGTTATGGTAATGCAATGGAAAAATCTGCATTACTCTATAAACTACATTAAATATAATTAAAACATATTTCCTTGTCACATATACATATACTTTACATATACAATTTTTTATATCAATGTCCAAAAACTTAAACTAATCTGTACAATACACTTAGTATTATAGAAGTAATTAAATTATAGAATTTTTATTTTTATTATAAACAAAAAGCGAGCCGCTATTGTAAAAATAGGTAAAGAACTTGATATTCTAGTTTTCAGTGAATACCGGCTATCGCAGCCTGAAGTTTAATGGTGTACTATAAATGATTATTTTGTCGCAAATTGTTATAGATCAATTGAAAAAGTGATAGCTCCATGTTACCTGTACAGAGAAGCTGCAAATATTCTATTTTAAAATTATTAAACGATATATCTGTTGATTAATTTGTGAAATTTCAGGTAGTTTGTCAATGTGGTGACTAATGTACAATTTAATATGATAGAAGATAATCGGCTTTGTGTAATCTCTTTGCCAGTTACGGTTTGTGGCAACAAACCACCCCACCCATTAGGATAAAAGCTTGCATCGAAAATGCTTTTAAAATGATATAAACGCAACTAATAAATCCACCATTTTAGATATAGGTGTATCGGACCATAAGGATATCATCATAGAAATGTATATGCCTTATATATTATTGAATTTCACCAAGTAACAGCCTCGCCAATTCAATATCTATATGCCTTAGTATATAGGAGATACTTACAAAAATAATTCGACCCATAACTTAACAAGGTACTATGATTTTATATGATTTATTGCGTGCTGTTTACTAATCATACAAATGTAATAACATTGTAAATGGGTATTGGGATTAATTATTAATTAATACACTTAAAAACTGTATAAAAGTATCTTATCATAAGAAACAAAATCTAATTAATTACAAATAAACTAGTTTACCCCTAAATTACACGCCATAAGGACTTAATTGAATCTCATAAGAGAAGCTCTTAAACACTTTTCAACACCCTCATTTATAAATTGTTATATTACAGAAATGCGATTAAGAATAACAAATACAAATAAATAAAAGTAAAGCAATGTGGGAGTTAATAAATTTTAAATGCCCAAGCCTACTAATCAAACAAATTTCTAACATATCAGCCCATACTTCTAACTGACACTGAAGCTGATCCCATATAACGCATAACTGGATCATCTCATGGAATCAATCATAGTTCTTATTTTAAATTAGCGAAGGTATCATCCACTAAAGTGAAGAGTATGGGATTAAAACCCACAATTGGTACTGATATGTAATTAATACTTTTATTTATTTATTTATTTATTTAAACATTTATTACCCAACATCCATGCAGGCCAGTTACAGGACAAAATTAAAGATAAAAAAATCTAAATGGTACAAATACAATGTATACATATAGAAATAGATATACATACATATACATACATACATACATACATATACATATATACATACATTTTAAGATACACACATACACATTCATTTACACACTTATAAACTCCGCACCATGTTTATATTAAATATATCGATATATTTACAATAAATATTCACTGCGTTGCTCATAAAAATTGGCGAATTCAGATGGTGGTTGGTATTTGTAAACTTATATAAAATGTTTGTCTTAGTCTACTGTTATGACGTGATATGTAGAAGTTCAATAAAGATAGTAAAAATGAGTCATTGATTTTGTGGTGAATTAACTTATAGATATACATAATTAGAGCTATAATGTAGCGGGATTCTAACGAAGGTATACAAAATTCACGTTCCAAGAGTTCTGAAGGATAACCCTGAGGATGATATATTATGTAGTGCCTGTAATATAAAGTTTTTAAAAATTTTATTTGTACCTTTTCAATCTCTGTGATATGAACATTATAGAAAAAACTCCACACAATCTAGCAGCATTCTAAGCGGCTACAGATATAGGCATAGTAGAAATGTATTAATGGTCGTAAAGTTTTAAATGGTTTGGTATTTCTTATTAAGAACCCCAATAATTTGTAGGTACTACTAGTAATTTGACCGATAAAGGTAAGTTTGTAAGGTTTTGTTTTAAAGATTTAGCAGCAGTCCAAAATTCATCCAAATTAAAAGATCTAATTATCAATAAGTCATTGTTTGATGATATAGTAATTTCGCTAGATTTGACGTTGTTTGTTTTATAGACAGATGAAAAGTATTCGGCAAATGCGTTCGTAATATCTCGAGGCTGGTGAAATACATTATTACCTACTTTAATTATTCCAGGAGGAATACGTGTCACACCTTTGCGCTCATTAATATAGCCTCATAGTTTTTGAGGCTTCAGTGAAATGTATGTAGTTTAAAAAGTCTATGTATATGTTTTCTTTAACCAATTTCCTATGGGTATAAGAGTTTTACTCTTTTTCAACATTTTTAAATAATGCTGTTTGCGTTTGATACTATGAATAGTTAAGAGTGAGAACCATTGTGGAAATTTTCGAGATTTACTAGTTTTTATGGGTACACATATGTCGATGTAATTATTTAAAATTCTATAAAGTTCACCACAGGCAAGGTCATTATTTAAGTTGACAACAGAATCCCAATTTGTTTCAAGAATGAGTTTATAGAGAAGTGAGAAATTTGCTTTTTTGAAAAGACCACATCAATTTTATATTCTTCTAGTTGATTATCGGTAAGCACTATTTGATTAGTGGTGAAACAATCTTTCAAACAGTTGAATTTAACAAAAAATTATTACCCCAGGTTTCGGTTAGTAATATGAGGTCTAAATCATTAGAAGCTAGTATGTTATTATAAAATGTAAATGTTTTTGAATTCAGGCCACGCACATTTTGGCAATAAAGTTTTAAACCTAACTGTTGAGTATGAACGGGTTTTTTAATTGCATTATACAAGGAAACCCATATTCATATTTTAAATGGATATTTTCGCCGTTCTCCTTGCGAGATCTAAAATCACGGAGAATATTTCTCTGGCTTAACGGGGGGTCAAATCCTTGTTGATATAGATGTTGCGGTATTCTTCACATTTCCGTAGTTTATATCCATTTCTTTTAATATTTTGGGCGATGTGTGACGATTTAAATATAACTTTCAATAAACGAGGTGTGGCATAGGCACGGGATTGACCAAGTCTAAATCCCTTAATATGATTCGACTGCGGCAGGGGTGATTGGATTTTATTTAAGATTTTCAGAACGTTCTCAACTTCTTCCTCTCTGTTCTCATTTTCCTATAAGTTGCTTAAGGTGATATTTCGATCACTATGTATTTGTTCACGAACTTCCAGCAGCACTTCATCAATGATGTTAAAGTTTGTGTGTAATTGAGGTTGATTATAGGAGGCTTTCAGTTGCGCTAGATCACGTTGTAAATTAATTACCATATCCTTAAGATTAAAAATATGATCAGTTAAATCAGATGTGCAGCAACCAGTGCATTTCTTAATGTTCTTAATGTTCTTCGTTGAGCGTAAGACCTTGGATTCACTATTTGATAATTTTGCACATATAAAATTCGATAGAGTTACTTTCAGATAGCGCTATATTGCAACACTTGTATTCCATTTTGACTTACAGAAGTATTTCGTATCAATCCCCTAGGAATTGGAATAGTGACTAAAAAATTCACAAACAAAAAAACTAGGCGACGGGAGGAGCACACGAGAGAACTGAGGAAAGTGTGTATAGTTAATGAATAAAAAAGGAAATGCAGGTGCAATATTAATTAATTATTTATTTATTTCTACGCACGAATAAATTCCCAGATCAGTTTTTTGACGGTCGACGAGTTCATCGAACGCAGACACAAAAACTATGCGTGTCGAATATTCCCCGGATTAATAATTGTAGTAGTGTGTACTTACTTCAGCTCTTATAGGAGGCTTACAAGTTTAATTTTTGCATAAAAATTTCGGGATCGATGTAATGTATTAATAATAATATCGACACAAAACTTGATTAATAAACATTAACTACTTCTTGAATTAAAACGGGTAATGTCGGAGCACCACGTTTAACCACACTCGGACATTTGTTTTATTATAACAATTAATTTAATTATCGATATATTAACAAAGTTAATTAACAGCGCTATAGAAAATAATATATTTCCTGGTGCACTAAAAGTAGATAATTGCATCCCCGTATACATATAAAAAATATGACAAAGAAGATGCTAACAACTACCGGCCGTTATAAATACTACGTGTACTCTCCAAAATACTCGAGACTGTAATAGAGCAAACAAACATATTTATTGATAAACATAATGTACTAAATAATGTTTAATTTGGTTTCCGTCCTGGTTGATCCACAGTTATAGCAGTAAATAAATCAGTAATCACTTAATAAAACACTGGTATAGCGTGAGGTTTCAAAAATTAATTTATTGTACTACGACAATTGTTTCGCCACACTGTGGCATCATCAGGTAGATGTATGATTGTGACAAATTACAAATTGTGTTTATATACTAACGGAGTGGGACTTTGTGAGGGTGGGGGTTTGGGGGAGATTTGCGGTTATTAACAAACATTTTTAAAGATTTTACAAACGGAAAATATGGACATGGAAATCAAAAAATATTTAATAATGGCGAATTATTGGTCTCTGTTTGGTCGTTTAAAATTAGTCCTCTCTTGTTGAATTTATTTATCTCCATGGATTCCAATAGATTGAGCTTCAGTCCCTTGTTGCATTTATGGAGAATCTTAAAATTGTTGTTGAATGTGTGGTTATGCTCCTGGAGATGTTCTGCATATGCCGAATTCGGTTTATTTTGGGTGAAGCACGTCCGGTGTTCTTTAATTCTGGTTTCAAAATTTCGACCTGTTTGGCCGACATATACCTTACTGCAATCTCCACAAGGTAACAAATAGATACCCGATTCTTTATTTTTATCTGTTGGGTCTTTTGCATTATTAATAAAGTTATGTAACGAATTACTGGTCTTGAAGGAAGTTCTCATATTAAAATTATTTAGAATTTTACCTATGTTGACTGACATTTGGCCTAAATAAGTAATAGATACATACTTTTATTTTGGGACATTGGAAAAATTAGCGATGTTATTTGTTGTCTTTGCTTTTTAATTAACATGTTTTTTATCATGGTTTCCGAATACCCATTATTAACTGCAACAGTCAAAATGCGGTTTAGCTCATTATTATAATTACTATCTGAAAGTGGAGTGTTAATTAAACGATGTATCATAGAATGAAACGCTGCTAGTTTATGTGGCAATGGATGAAAATATTGTATGTGAATGGTTGTATCTGTATGAGTAGGTTTATGATAAATGTTAAATTCATGTTTCCTGTTCACTCTGCTGATATTCATATCTAAGAAATTGATTGATTGGTTAGATTCTAATTCCATTGTGAATTTTATGCTGTTATGAATACTATTGATATAATTTAAAAAATATTGTAGTTGTCTATTCGTGCCTGTGAAACAGACAAGAATATCATCCACATATCTATACCAATATAAACAACTTTTGAATAAACTGTGTTTTGCAATAATTGACTCTAAATTATTCATGAATATTTCGGCAAGTAATGGGCTTAAAGGATTAACCATTGCTAAGCCATCGGTTTGTTGGAAAAACTGGTGATTAAATTGAAAGTAATTTTGTTCGAGGCATTCTTCTAAGAATAAAATGATTTTCGATGAAATAATAGGATTAGTGCCGTTCGAGTTCAAAGTATCCTTAATTATACGGATTACTTCTTTAGGTGGTATACTCGGAAATAGATTTATTACATCAAATGAAACAAGTGAACAGTTAACGGGAATATCTATGTTTTTAATTTTATTTATTAAGTCTGCTGAATTTTTAATGGAATATTTAGATTTGAATTTTGTATGGTCTAATAAAATATTGATTAAAGCTTTAGAAAGATTCCTACAATTGAAACCAGAATTAAAGAACACCGGTCGTGCTTCACCCAAAATAAACCGAATTCGGCATATGCAGAACATCTCCAGGAGCATAACCACACATTCAACAACAATTTTAAGATTCTCCATAAATGCAACAAGGGACTGAATCTCAATCTATTGGAATCCATGGAGATAAATAAATTCAACAAGAGAGGACTAATTTTAAACGACCAAACAGAGACCAATAATTCGCCATTATTAAATATTTTTCTGATTTCCATGTCCATATTTTCCGTTTGTAAAATCTTTAAAAATGTTTGTTAATAACCGCAAATCTCCCCCAAACCCCCACCCTCACAAACTCCCACTCCGTTAGTATAAAAACACAATTTGTAATTTGTCACAATCATACATCTACCTGATGATGCCACAGTGTGGCGAAACAATTGTCGTAGTACAATAAATTAATTTTTAAAACCTCACGCTATACCAGTATTTTATTAAGTGATTATAATGGAGTTTCAACAAGTAACGGCCTCGTCTATTCAATAAATCAGTATATGATTTAATAGAATCATTTAGAAACAGAGAACTAAGAGTTTGTAATTTCCTAGAGTTAAGTAAAGCTATCGATGGTATAATGCACTGTATTCTCTGTGGGAAGCTTTATTTTTATAACTTTCACCCTACCAAAATGATTATCTCATATCTAAACTCTAGAAAACAGGTAGTACAAATAAGGGACGAAATGCAAAATGTATTTCTTGGTATACCTCAAGGGTGTATCTTAGGCCGACATCTTTTTCTCATTTACATAAATGACCTTTCTTATAATGTAATACATTAATCAATAGTCCTTTTTGCATATGGCACATCATTAGCGGCCAATTTGAATACTTTTGAACAGACATCAGTGAAATAAGTATGTCAAGGAAAGGTAATATGAATAAAAACTCCAATGGAACTCTCAGCCATACCGTATATACAAAAGCTACTCATACAAACAGTTAACTAAACGCCACTTCTCATCATCGCCCTGCCCAGCTAAGTTCTGTGGCAAAAACTCTCTTAACTCGTTCCCACCGCCTAACAAATTCAATCTAAATAATGAACTTGCCACCTTCGAGTCAGCTCTTGTCCAAAACGGTTTCTCTCCAGGTACAGTCATATTCTTGCTGAAACGAAAATCCAATCCTAAAAACACAGGTACGTTTCAAGAATCTGCAAATATAACATTTCTTCCGTACGTGCGAGTAACAACAGAAAAAATAGGAAAAACCAATTGACGCATGACCATACGGCGAAACTAACACATCAGATCCGACGGGACAAGATAAATTTCGACAACACGACTTCCATTGCAGTATTGGACATTTTCACCAAGATGATTATGATGATTATTGCGAGGCAATCAAATAGAACTACATATCCCCCCCTTGGATATTCACTTTATACAACATGCATATCTCATCACCCACACCACACATTTTAATCCACATAGAAGACACCAACGAAATCCCTTTTAATCCATCCAGTCCAATCACAAGAAACCGTACACGCGCCGACAAACCTCATCCACCAACAACGCAGGTATAAATAGCGCAATTCAACTAATCACGACCGCACTCTTAGCATTCAATTCGCTTGCAAAATCGTTAGTTAAGATATCATGATAAATTGTTGTGGAGGAATAGCCTCAAACATAATCGGCGCGGCCGGGGACCACGAAAATACGGTGTACACAGGATCGTCAAATGATGAGGTATTTGCGCCCGAAATTTATTTTAAAATAGATGCTTATGTGTACCTAAAACAATTAGTAAAACTTCTTACAGCAACCAATCACCAGTTGACTGAGAATGCTGCTATGTTAAAACCAAAAGTATACGATTTTGAAAACGTCTCAAACGCAACCAAATATCAATGATATCGGTACTAAACACGTCGATGGTAATTTTCGCGCAAGTACAGCAACTACTTGATGCAACCCTGTATGCATACCAGATATAGAGTATATAACCGAAGATAATAATAAAGTTAAGGTGGTGCTAAATAATAACACAGCCACTATTGCAGAATCAAGTGTTATAACCACTGTTATGGAATTAAATAATAGAGTCGACTCGAACCAAAAGGTGGAAAATGAGTGGAAAACTGTTCAGCGTAAGAAGAAGCAACCTAGGAGGAATATAATTGGTGAATCAAACACAAATTTTAATCTCAAGGGAGTACAAAAAAGGACACATATACATATATATCGTGTCCATCCAGATACAACCACCGAGATCATCACAGAACATCTATAGAATAATAACATTATAGCACTAAAATATGAAAAGTTAAAATGAAGGCGACCTGAGGAGTATGCGTCGTTTCAACTTGCAATTCCATTTGAAAAACTTAAGGAAATTGAAAATCCTGCAATGTGGCCAAGAGGAGTGTGTGTGCGTCGTTTTTTATTCAAAACGACTCCGCGTCCACCGAACGAGAAAACTCAGAACAAATCAATGAAGAAATAAAAAACGAAAAAACACTTCTATTCTACATTAACATTCAGTGTGTGAGACATAAGTTAGAAGAACTAGAAGCTTTTACAATCGATAAAAATATTCAGGTAATTGCATTTTGTGAACATTGGCTTACGGCGAACTAATTTCACGGTTTCACATTAAACAATTTTCATGTGGCAAACTGTTACAGTAGTCAGATCGCAAAAAATGGCGGCTCCTTAGTAATGGCCCGAAAAGGTTTAAAGTATACCACTTTTCCTTAACGAAATATCTAAAGAATTGACATGCGAAATGTCTGGCATTGCAATAAATTAATTAAACACGATTGTCATTGCTGTTTACAGGTCTCAGTGGTAATTACTTAGACTGTCTTGGTATTCTTGAAAACATGCTAGAACGCTTAAACAATTTGTCAAAAGTAATATATGTGTGTGGGGATTTAAATGTACCATTTAACTCATCAGATAGAAGGGCGATCCAACTTTGTAACCTCTTTGCTTGCTATGGTCTATATAAAACTACAACAGAGGCCACCAGACACGGGTCATATATAAATAACATATTATCAAGCACGTAAATATTAGTAATAACATAGCAAAAGTTGTGAATATTGGAGTTTCTGATCATTGTGGTTTGTGCATTGAACTCGACTATACTCAAATAACTACTAGTAAGATCGTTAGACCATTAACAACTGCAGGAAAAATTAACTTATTCAACATCCTAAACTGCTATAAGTGGAAGGATGTTATGAATGAGGAAATTAAGATCAATGTAGCCTGGTATATTTTAATTGAGCGAATTAGTCATGCGTGCTCAACTGCATTTCCAGAACGGGTAACAATTCGGGTAATGTTCAGTGGTTTGGACCTGAACTGAACAAAATGAGAGAAAGATTAAACTTATTTCGTGGTTAAAAACCAAATAAGAAATTATTTTACGGGGTCTCAATATAAACAATTTATTAAAGAATATAAGTTACATATTAATGAAGCCCAAAAAATGCAAATGAGCACTACATTAATTCATCATCAAATTATTCATGAGCAGCCTGGAATCTTATTAAGTCAAAAACACAAAACAACACAAAAAATACCGAAGATATCACGATTACTGCAAATGAATTTAATAATCTTTTCGCAACAGTTGCAGAACCAGTTATTAGGTCTATTCCAAATCCTGTACAGTATCCTATACATAAAATGGCTTGTTCATGTAAGTAAAATAATGATCAGTATTTTAGCTTTCAACAAGTGTCGAGTGCCAAAGTACGTGAAACAATTTTTAAAATAAAAAATAAAAATAGTAAAAACATATACAAAACTAAATATAGCTATAGTGAAGGTTATTATTCATTTGATAATAAGTCCCTCACGTTTTTAATAAATTGGTCTATAAGATCAGGCAATTTTGCAGATTGGTTAAAAATATCAAAATGCATCCCAATTTTTAAAAAAGGAGACAAAACCAACAAAGATAACTTTCGACAATTCACAATTTGTTTTTCGGCAAGGCAGATCCACAATAGCGGCAGTTAGTACTTTTATAAATTTTATAATTGAGGCCTAAGTAAATTAATAACATCGTATTTATCAAACAGGAGCCAAAGAGTAGTCATAAATAATTTAATGCCCAATACTGTTTCTAGTATATATAAATGACCTTCCGAAAGAATATCACAACATTTTAACAGTTTTTTTGTGCCGATGATACATCTATTTCGCCTAAACGCAAAACCGTAGAAAGCGCGAGAATGCAGCTAAATACAATAATGGAACAAGTGAATGACTGGTTTGCCTCTAATAAATTAAATTAAAGTTGATACAGAAAAGACGGTAGAACTATCATTTTCATTTAAACAAGGACTTGTTATAGATTCACATCTTATTTGGAACAGTCACGGTGTTGAACTACAACAAAACCTCGTCAAATATGTGTATCTATTAAAAAATTTGAGCCGTTCAGTACGCTCTAATATGACCTTAAATCTTTATCATACATTTATTCACTCGCGCATTATGTATGGTATAATTCTATGGGGACATTCCGCCATAATGGGCGATATTTTTAAATTGCAAAGACTAGCAATACTAATAATAGCTGGTATTGCATATAGAGATGACTTCAAAGAACATTTTAAAACATTAAACATTTTAACAACACCGTGCATCTATATTTTGGAATGTCTTTTATTTATTAACACCCACACAAATGGTTATCCTCGTAACAAAGATTACCATATATATGATACACGATTGAAAAATTATATACGTATAAATCAATTTCGTCTATCAAAATCTAAAACCGGTGTAAGATATTATTCTATAAAAAACTGTTTAATGCGTTACCCAGTGAAGTCCAACAACTGCCCTATACACAGTTCAAACAGTAGTGCCAGAATCACTTAATAAAAAATGCTTTTTACTCGTTTAATGAATATCTTTTAAATTGTAATCATAGATTATTTTAGACATGCTGTGACATATACTCTCTAGAGGTTTTAATGTGTAATTGTGCGTCCCATATTTTATTTTAATCTTAATTTTATAAGCTATAGCATATCTTAAATTTTATATAATTATTAACTATTTTAACTTTTTTTATGTATAAGCTTTTATATGTTAAATTTTAATTAAATACTTTTATTTTATATTTTCTGTTCTGTACTATACATCAATTTTATATACTTGTTATCATATGGTTTTAAACATTTAATTGAATTTACTATATCTTTTAAAATTTATAGTATTGCATTTACTTATGTTTTTCTCTCGTTTTAAATATTTACCATGTTTATATTTTAATATTTTAATTAGATTTTGTGTTGTCTTTATTTTATTTATGAACTTATTATTTAGAATAATTCATTTATCTTTTCATTTTCAATATCATTAGTAATCTGTCTGCTGATAATAAGGCCATTTATGTTCTGTACAAATTTATTTGTGGTTGCTTAATTATTATTAATATTACCATGACCTGTGTAAAACTCCATGTTACTAGCACCAATAAACTATTATTATTATTATTATTATCGATCTGATTCGTTTGATCAAGTTCGAACTGAGATAAATGTTGTTCCCAGAGTCCGTTTTAATTTAAGACGGCGTTATCAGGCGTGCATTGATGAGTACTTTAGTATATTTTTATTCTCATTTTATTTAGTAGTAGTAACATATATTTATTGTCAAAATTTGTACATATTTACATTAAAATTATGAATAATGAATGATGTGTTAATCTGTCAAATGGCTATCGACCAGAGGTCTTTCTGCCTTGTCTTGTCCAGTCATATGGCGTCCGTCGTTAGTGAGTAGATGCATGAAATGATTAAATGAAATCAAAAATGGTAGAATGTGGGTTTTTAAATTTAGGCATTATGTTTGGCTTTCTAGGATCATCTTATAAATTTTTACGGCGGTTCTGGTATTAATACCATTGTTTTTGTAAGTTAAACTTCTAAAGCATTTTGCCCTAGAAGTAATTTTGCTTTTTGTTATGGCTGTATGTTTTTTAAAATTATTTTTTTGATTTATGGTTATGCCCAAGTACTTAATGGAAACTGAGGGAGGGATCGCAGTTTGGGAAATATGGACTTTGTGAGGTGAATTATTGCTGCGGTGATAAGGGATTAGAAGCTGTGATTTGTGGGGATTGATTTAATTGCGCCATTTTGCAAACCATCGTTGAAGGGAGTCAATAAGCTCTTGGAGGAATTGGAGGGCTTTTGGTAGTGTGGGAGCATGTGTGATTAGGGCAGCGTCATCTGCAAATTGCAGGAGGTATTTGGATGGATTAAAGTAGAGAGGATCAGGGTTGTAGATATCAGCACAAAAAATGTTATATAACAGAGGTGAGAGAGGAGATCCTTGAGGGAGTTCTTGTTCGGGAGTAAATGAAGAGGAGAATGAATTATGGATTTTGACTTTTAGGGATCTATTACAGAGGAATTGTTTAATAATGAAAATGATATGAGGAGGGATATTTAGGAGGTGGCACTTGTATATTAAGCCTTGATGCCAGACAGAGTCAAAAGCTTTCTGGACATCTAAAAATAGAGCTGCTGAGGCTTTGCCTTCGAGGTGGCATGTTTGAAACATTGATACTAGGATAGTGAGTGACAGGGAAGTTGATCTGTGGGGAAGAAAACCAAATTGGTATTTGGGGATGTGATTGGAAATTAGAGAGAGGACTCGTAGATCTTTCCAATAACAGGTAGAAGGGTAATAGGGCGGTAGCTGGATAATAAGCTAGAGGGTTGGTCGCGTTTGGGGATACAGATTACAATTCCTATTTTCTAAACGTTCGGGAAATATTGATTTTTATATAGAAAATTGATGTTGTTAAGGATGTAGTCGTGGATGTGGGATGGAAAGGATTTTAGGATGAGTCTATGTATGTGGTCATGTCCAGTCGCTGTATTTTTCCCTTTCTTTAAAATACTAAAGTACTCGTTGTTTTTAAAAATGTCAGTCGGTTCTGAACAGTTGTTTTCTTCAAAATATTTAACGTACCAGTCATTAACTTTTTAAAATTAGTCCGGTCAAAGTTGGGGTCCTGTGTCATTGAATAGGTCAAGTTAAAATTTCCAGCAAATTTTTGGGCAATTACGCCAGTGTCTGTCCGACCAGAATTTTTTTCCTTTAGAGTCGTTAATTCTGCCACAAGTATTTATCCAAACGTCCGTCTCGAATTCGTTTATAAGTGTTTTAATGTCTTTGTTAAGCTTGTTAAATTTTTGTCTAAGTTCAATTGTGTCCGTCATTTGTATGTCTCTGTACAATTGTCTTTTAAATTTGATAAGTCGAAGGATGTATTTTGGGAGGGGATATTTATAAAATTGTTTTGGTATTTGGGGTGTGTTTTGTATAACGGAAGAAGAAAGGATTTCATTAAAGTGGGTGATAGAATTAGGATTAATGGAAGAATTAGCGGTAATGTATTATGTTTATGTTTATGTTTATGTTTATTAATTCTTTGTACATCTTTCTTAAAAAATACATTTCAAAACAAATAAATTACAAAAAACATACATAAAATTTTGGGCGAAAGAAGCACGGGCGGAGTTCATATTGAAATACGTTCTTCCACTCAAACCCATATTGTACCGTCATGTAAGAAGCTGGCATCATCTTCTACATCCGGAATCCATTATATTTTGCTTTGTATTTGTTAATTTATCCAATATTTGTAGGAAACTTCTGGCAGTTAATGTCAGCATGACAGATATATATATATATATATATATATATATATATAGCAGAAGTTTAATATATATATATATATATATATATATATATTAAACTTCTGCTTGAACTCTGTCTGTGTTGCTTTTATTAAAATTATAAGTGAAAGTGGGAATTTGTTGAGGAGGAACTAGTGGAATTTTAATTTGAAAACGGATGGCAAGGTGGTCAGAACACAAATCCGGGACTAGATTGACGGAGTGGATAAGGTGTTGGATATTTTGGGTACAAAGTAATACATCGGGGGTGAATTGTTCATAATAAAGGTCGGAGGAGTAGGAATGCGTATGAAGCTGAAGTTGGATAGGAATGAAGACAAATGACGGGATTTGGTTTTGTTTAAATTAAAATCACCTAGGATAATGGCGTTATCAAACAGGGATGCTTTAATAAATATGGAGTCATCAATTGGGGAATGAGGATGTATATAAACTAGGAACAGATTGATTTGGAAAGAGGGAAATGATAGAGTGAAGTGGAGACATTCATTGAGCGGGTTGTTAATTTCAGGAGGATTAGCTTTACCAATTTTAATGGAAGGATGAGCTGCCGCTATTGATCCCCCCTCTGATGTTATGATTGTGAATGCTAGCTGGAATTTGCAAAAATTGCCAGTTTTGAAATGATAAAGGACGTTGGGATTTGGTTTCAACAAGCATGCAAACATGTGTGGGATTATTTGAAAGGTAGTTATAAAGGATATAGGATTTGTTAGCTAGCGAGTTTATGTTGGAGTATATTAGGTTTAGATTATGGAACATTAATAACTGAATGGGCTGTTCGAACGTCTTCGATGGGGGCGGTGGGAATGATGTTCGGAGCAGATAGGTCAAACATTACCACAAACATTCGGTTGCCTGAAAATGATACATGAGAGTCGACATTATATGAATTGATTATTAATTTCTGATGTGTACGTGTCAAGAATGTGGTCGTGAAAGGTGAATGATTTATGAAGGCGTGATTTTTTAGTCTGTTCGTCGTCAATGTGCGATGATTTTTTATTTGTGCAATGAATCTTGATGTTTGGAATCCCTTCTATGGGCTGGCGTGGGCGATTGGGACACTTGGTGGACCAGGCGCCATGGTCGTCTTTGCCGCATGAGGTGCACTTTGCCGGGAGTTGTGTCTGGCAGGCGGCGGTGAAATGTTCTCCTGTGCATTTAACACAGCGAATTTTATCTTTACAGTCGGCTGTGGCATGGTCGAACTTAGAGCATTTATTGCAGGGTGCAGGCAAAGGTTGTGGTGCCTTGCTTTCTTCAACCGGGTATATCTTACACATATACCTGAATGGTTGTTAAAGTAGTATTGTATATGAATTATATGACTCTGTGATTATTCTTACCATTCTGGTTTTAAACGGTGTTCAATTCCGGCTGAGTTTAAATGTGCGCTGATAGCCGCGTCTTCGATTTCGGGCTCAAGTGATCTAATAGCGCATGAGTACGACGGTGCTGCTGAATTGCGCTCACGAGGCACGGCGGTTAACGCCGTGAAAGAGCGAATGATGTTTTTGCCTTGTAGTATTTTAAGGATATTTTCGCATGTGATCCTGGTTCGGTTGGATTTTGCAATGAAGCCTTGCTTTGTTTTAATTAGTATAGCGTCTTTGTCGTTTATGTTATTTATC
The DNA here is from genome assembly GCA_963969525.1 of Ontholestes murinus. NCBI lineage: Eukaryota > Metazoa > Arthropoda > Insecta > Coleoptera > Staphylinidae > Ontholestes > Ontholestes murinus. The sequence continues at coordinate 40,220,412 of OZ018389.1, read as the reverse complement.
CATAATTGAACCATTTGAAGACGCGAATAATCCGATGTAGTGTTGAAGGTGTATGTGTTGCTGAATTGTTGTGGGTGTTGTGTGGATGTTGTTATAGGTGTTGTGCTCAGTTGTGTATGAATGTTAGATGTTGAGGGTTGGGTTGTGTTTAAATTTGTAGTACATTTTATTTATTTTAATGTTATTAATCTTATTACTAGAGAGCGGATTTCTAGCATTATGCTTATCCATAATATTAATAGCATCGAAAAAATTTCTTAATATCTATACGAATCTTGAAGAATGTGATTACTTAGCGCTAAGTTATTTGAGCTTTTTTGCTTATTTTGACTTTTTGTGCTTATTTTAACTTTTTATGCTTATTTTCATGCTTTTTTTAGATTTTGATGCTTATTTGGAGCATTTTCTTAAACATTTAAAAAACATTTAATAATAATTTCACGCTGATATTAAATTAATGTGCTAATATAGAGAATTTTCGTAAAAATCTGTATCCCATCATTTATAGATTATATTTGTATTACATATTTTCTTCGTGTCTTTTGACAACATAATTGTTAAAAATCTTCATAATATGATACAATAATTATAATGAATTTTATTATTAATAAATATTAGTATAAATTTACAATGGATTCGTTTATAAATAAGTAGATATAATAGACCGTCTCATTATTCAGATAATACAGAAGAACGCTTCATAGGAATCACACCTATGATATTCCGGATGTAAACGTCGTTAAAAAATAAATAGGGGCCCCAGTAAGTATTAAATGTAAACAAATTTAAGTGATAGCTAATAATCAGGTGTTCTGCAACCGTATCAATTTCCATCTCTCGGCAAAAGTACCGATGGGACGACTGGCGCATATTTACCGTTTTCGTTAATTTTCATATTCAAACTCGCATTCATAAACTATTGAATTGACATTCCAAAAACTTTGCTTATTTATCAAAAATTACTATATGCGTGAATCGTATTAACCTGGGGAATCACAGATAAATTATATTATATAATTCACATGTATATTTAACCCATAATGCAAAAGGTGAAAACCACAATACAAGAATTAATTAGAGGCTATCCAGAATTAATAAGTGAAAATTATACATTATTTTGTAAGGCATGTTTAAAAATAGTAAGTTTTATTTTAGTTCCCAACTGCATCCCAACTAGTCAAGACTTGTATGTAAAACATGTTATAACAACACTACGTCAAGAACGTTTGAAAAAGTTCTGAACCAACAAAACAGCACAATTTCACAATCTTTAGCATCATCTTCAATTAAATTCACATTTGTGCAAAATACTTTTACATTCTAATATCCCTTTAAGAAAATTACAAAATAATGCATTTAAATCTTTCTTGGGAAAATATTGTAAAATACGCATTCCCGAGAAAAAATTATGTAGCTCTTAGATACTATGAAACCATACAAAAAATTAAAGATATTATTAACAATAATTATATGTGGTTTGGTGTGGATGAAACCACAGACTTGTTTAATTTAATAATATGAGTTTAACATGAAGACATCCGACCAACAGTATTTTGATATATACAAAAGAATTGAAGAAAACTGATAATAAGATTATAGCAAAATTCATAAATGATGGACTGACAAGCTTATTTTTGCCGTAGACAATACCAAGTTACAAAATTTTACTAATAATGCATTTTGTGCATTGTACAAGTTTAGCACATGAATATAAACGAATTTCTGAAACTATAAGAATGAAATTTCCATTTGTAGATTTAATTAAATATGGAAAAATAGTTCTTATATTCTTCTGTGAGTACAATTATTCAAGAAGTCATTATCTGATATCTCACTGCCCCATAAACCAGTGCTAACAAAATGGGGAATTTGGCTATATGCTACAATGTACTATGCGAACAATTTTGAAGAATTTAATAAGGTTATATACAACTTTCCCGAAACGCAAGCAAATCAGTTAAAGACTGTTAAACAGTTCTTAAGAAACAAGAGCTTCCTTCAAAACAATTGAGTTACATAACATCGCGTTTAAATTTTGTGAGCAACACAATCAAATCTTTATAAAAGCAGATTCATTTTAGAAAATACCTGCATGCATTGGCCAAGAAATCAAAATAATATCGAAAGAAGTATTCGTTGAAAATGAAGGATTTTTAATATTAAATAAATTAAACTTGATTTTGAATGGCAATTTTCAAATGGATCCAGCTATAATTTAAAATAAAGAGAAGCTTTTCTACTTTCAAAAATTTATTGAGCATCAGAAGTAATAATTTTTACAATTAAACCCTTAGAACAACATTTAATGATCTACTGTTTTTATGAATAGATTTTAGTTATTTTGAAACGTATACAAAATTACAATTTAATTTTTAAATACTTACATGATATTATATATTGCGTAAAGAAAGTATGTTTATTTTAGTTTTAAGCCAAATTTCTTTGTAAAATATATTGATAAACGTGTAACATATCAAGAAAATATAGTTTTCTTTAGTGCTTATTTCGTGTTTTTATGCTTTTTTAATGATTTTTTTCTCTAAATTTTGTGCCTTTTAATGCTTTTTTAGTGCTTTTTTCGTGTTTTTATGCTTTTTTCCTGTTTTTATGCTTTTTTAATGCTTTTTTTCTCTAAATTTTGTGCCTTTTTAAGTGCTTTTTTTCACATTTTTTAAGCTTTTTTATCCGCTCTCTACTTATTACACTTCTTAATTTTTTTTTTGTTAATATTGTTCTGTTTCTGGATCGAGTTTGCCAAGGGTGATTAAATCATTTACCATAGCACCTATTATTAAAATTTTCTATATTGTTTTAGAAATTACTTTTATTTTATTAAGTCAACTAAAATTAAATAAAAACTAATTTCAACTAAATCTGCATGTTATTAAAATTTTCAAAGAGTGATAAAAGTTTCTTGAATTTTCTATTAAAATGTGGAAGAATAAATGTAGATCTACGAACAAACAAACATTTCTGAGCATACAAATTTTAAGAACACCCTGTAGCATGGTTTCTGCGGTCCTATCGAAGTGACAATTTGCCTAAGGAATTTACTTGATGTTAGTTTAGGCAGTACCAAATTGCAGAACTCCATCAACAATTCCAACAGGATTGAAAATATAAAAAAAAGTTAAAATATCTTAAATTTGATAGCCTGTATCATCATTTTTTACTCTAGTATATGTGCTTAATTTTATTCCCCGAGTCACAGAAACATCCTATATATACTATATATACAGGGTGTCCCACTAATGTGAGGAAATGGCTGGACCATAGATTCCTGGGGTAAAAATATGATGATTTAACAAAACTTATCTATATCTAAAAGTTTACGGATAAGGCGGAATTAATCTTCAGCGTTTCAAAAAATATTATTTCTTTTGTTAATAACAATTGAATGCCTTATTCGATTTAAATGGAATTTACTAACAATGATTACTATAACATAACAAATCATTTCATTAGGATCATTATTGGTTGACAAGAAATATAAAAAACAGTATTAGAACATTAAAAAAATATTTTCTCCAATAAAAACGCTTGTACGGTTTTCTGACAAAAAATTAATTCATTAATAAGTAAATCAACTCACTCAATTGAATAAAAAATAAATAATGTCAATTGATAAAATAATATGGACCATTTTAGAATATAAATAATTAAATTAATACAGAAAGAATTTATAATAATATTGTTATTACATTACATTATTATTTATTTTGCATAAAGTTACGTAAATCCATTAATATATTACATATTCATGAGGTACTTATAAAATAAATCCCCATATTTCGATTCAACACAAATAAGCAAAATTTGCCTCATGATTTTTGATAGATTCGAAAGTTAATAAATGTTATTAAATCATTAACTGTTGGATAGTGACAAGCTGAAGTTTTCGAAACTATAGTAACAAGTATTATTAAAGAAGGGATATCAAATAAAATAAAATACTTTACGATTTTGCAGGAAAATAACTAATAATTTAAAAATACGAAAACATTTCGTAAATCTACAAGAATTAGTATTTCTAAGACTACAAAACAAATGTGCTATTTTAAAGATGTAAATTACTTTTGTATAATTTAATATCTCTCAAGGTATTACCCAGGTATTGTTGTAGATTTACGAAATGTTTTCGTATTTTTAAATTATTTGTGATAACAAATAAATTATTCGTTTTATTTTATATTGAATTATAAAAAAATTATCACAAAGTAAAAGCTTCCACAATTACTTATTTAAATAAATAATAGATTTATTATATAAATATTTTTATTATAGGTTCATCTAGTCGATCTAAGAGCAAGGCCTTTCCTAAGTTTTTAGGTACGATTTTGAAACCGTCCGATTGACCTTCTGTCTGCGAGTTAGGACTTTGCTTTTATTTTTTATGTAGTACCTACTTAAAGTTGTTTAATATTATATTGCTAACTTAATAAAAAACAAGTGAAGTAAATTTTAGATACTTTTATTAGAAGGTATTAAATTTTAATCGTTTATAAAACGTATGCAACTGATTTTTTTTTGTTTGAGATTATTTATTCGTCATCTGTTCTCTTAATTTGTTTAAATAAAATGGAGTGTATTTTCTAAGCCCAATTTTAATAATTTAAAAATTTTAGTAGACTGCTTCTTTGCTTTTATTACTGTAATTTTTGAAATTATAAACTTCACATTTCTAGATAACAATGATAAGAGTAAAATGAAAATACGAATTCGACGTTCTTACATCGCTATTTTTTGTACAATATATAGAAACAAAGCTTCAAAGAGATAGAACTTTAAATGTGTAATAATTAATTAAATCGAGTTACCTATGCTCTAGGTGAAAGATAGAATAGAAAATCATGGTAATTATTTGTTTCTATATGGATAGATGAATAAATTTTGATTATACAGTTAGAAATAAAATAAAGATGTTATTTTATGGCTTAGCATAAGTTTGTTTTCTTATGTGTTTTATGTTTATATTGTATTTTATTGCCTTCTGGTTGTTATTCCTTATTGTTTGCTATCTTATAGTTAATATTAATCAAATATTGTATTTTATTTTCTTTGTAAAGATAAGATGACTATTTGTAATGCATATGGTTTGAAAGATACCAATTTGCAGGTTCATAAATATAATGTATTGAATTAATCTAGAATATCTTTATGATAATTAAATCAACAATATAGTTGAGGAAAATAACTCACACGAACAATATAGTGACAGATATATGCGCGTTTATTAAAGAATAATGTAACCGTGGTATTCATTTTATGCATTTTATCTATTACAATTTTTACATTTTTATGTGTCTGTTATACTTTCTGATAAAATCAAAAGGCAATTTTTTTACTATATTCTTAAAGTAACAAAATATTTATGAATATTTTGTTCCAATAAAAGTTCTTATTTGAAAAATATACAATGTTGCTAGTATTTCAAAGAAAATCAATAATAGAAGTATGCATCTGTGTAAAATATTACTATGATAAACTAATATATGCAGTAAGCGGAAGATAGAATAGAAAATCATTCGTAATTATTTACTTCTATGTGGATTCTAAACTTACTTAAGTTAGTAATCGTTATTGTTTGAACATCGCTGTTGTATTTTTTGGTAAAAAATGAAGATTTACTCAAAAGAAGGGGTTATTGGCATTATTTTTCTGCTTGGAGAATGTCATCAAAATTGTTTATTGGCTTGTCGAGTTTATACTTAAAGGTTTCCCGAAAGAATTCACCCTAAGCCAGCCATTTTTGAGAGACTATTAAACCAGTTTAAAGAAATTGGAAGTGTCAGTTATAAAAACCTCAGTATAAGAAAATCTGTGTAAATTTTCATTTTTTACTATGACATACAACAACCATGTTCAAACAATAACGATTACTAACGATCTAACACAAAAACGCAAAATAACACAACTATAACAAAAGACATCCTTTTTAAACTAAAGTAACAGACTAAATTAATTATCTGACGTTTTTAAATACGATAGAAAACTAGATACATTAAAATTTTTACTTTGAAAGTACTAAAATGGTGCAATAAACAATATTTTGGCGTTTTCTGTAAAAACGAGAAGACTTAACACTTAATATTTAAATACCATTCGATAGGTAATTAAAACGTGCATTTTCTGATAAATTAATAAATATAGCGTTCCATTTAAATAAATGAAGTTACAGTCATTTAAAGTTCTCATTTGTTTAATTCCAATTTTTTTACACCCGGCATAAGATGTCAAGTTTATTATACTTGGAAAATAAAATATGATCTATTGTTACACTTCAGTGTAAATTTGGTATGCATAACTTAATTATTTTTTAAGTATTTGAAACATGAAAATTAGGTTACATTTTTACAAAATTCAAATTAATTCAAAAACCTTAAGGTTTATGTAATGAAAACCTTATTAAAACACATACTTATTTTTATATACGGATCCAAAAATGCAATAAAATACAGGGTGTTTCATTAAAAAAACACAACTTTGATACTTTTAGGGTTTTTGAGACACCCTGTATATTATGAAAATAATTTTAAAAAGTAGCCCTAATAGACCCCCATATATCCCCAAAGTGAAACTTTTTGAAAGTCACGTATTTTGGCCACAATATTCCGTGCCGTACAGCGTGAATAACCCTGTATATACAGGGTGTCCCGTTAATGTGGGGAAATAACTGGACCACAGATTTCTGGGGCCAAAATATGATGATTTAACACAACATATCTATATCCAAATGTTTACGGTTAAGCCGGAATTTGTCTTCAAAGTTCCAAAAATTTTTATTTCTTTTATTTATAACAATTGGGGACCGCGGTGGCCTAGTGGGTAGAGTGCCTGCTCACGGGCCACACGGTTGTGGGTTCAAATCCCAGCCGGGCGGTGGATTTTTCTAAAGGAAGAATTCTCCGTCCGGATCCATGGATGTTCGTGTATGTCCCTCATTGGTATCACAACGGGCCTATCTAGGCCTAAGTGTGCATCTCTTCGCGGTGCACGAAGAGGTGCTGCCACACCAACCTAACCTATTTATAACAATTGAACACTTTATTTGATTTAAATGAAATTTGTTAATAATAACTACCATAATATAAAACATCATTTAAGTTATTATGGACTTTAGTGATTGACAGAAAGTATAGAAAACAGTAAAACAGTAAAAACTACAATATTTTTTTTTGGTGCATCATATTAAAACTAAAAAAATACTACCTGAAAAATCATTAATCAATCAATGTAAAAACTTTTTTGTCAGTTAATAAATAATATTTGATTTCTTTTACGGTTCTTCCACAAAAAAATAAAACATATATTTTTTATCTAATAAAAATAAATGTTTTCTGTAGCCGGCTTTCTTTTAAAAAATGCAAACTATTTATAATTACAATTACCAAGTGTCTTTAAATAATGTTTTGTTAACTTTATTACGGTTAATAAATATTCATATTTGGAGCCAAGAGATTTCTTGTTTATATTAGGAAATTGTTTAAAAAGTGTTAGATGTTGTTTTAATTTAGTTTATCAATTGGTAATAATTAATTTTTATTCAATCAGGTAAGTTAATTTACTTAGAGAGAGAAAACATCTTTATTAATAGAAGTAAGTATTTATACAGATTTTTATGAAGTGAACAGAGTACAGACTTGAGGTTTCTTCTAATCATCGGCTATCGACCTGCGGTCTTTCAGCCTGGATTTAACTGTCAAAAACGTCATGATTACTAATGTCTTACGAAGTTAACTGTCTTCTGTCATTCCAAGGTTATGATCGCTAATGTCATTATGAACTGATGAGATGAATTGATCAATGGTGATTTGTGGATGTTTTGGTTTTGGGTTGACTAAAGGGTTACGAGGATTACACAACTGATTAAGGATTTCAAGGTTGTGGGGATTTGTGGCAAATTTTTGGGACAGATATTTCAGACGCTCTTCAATAGGGATTACTTGGGTTAATTCATATAGGAGGGTATTAGATGGGTTATGAATGGGATTAAGACGGTGTCTAATTTTAGTAAGGATGCGAAGGGCTGATCGTTCTGCTACCTGGAGGTTTTTTAAGACGGCGGGACGGGGATTATGGAATAGGATAGAGGAGTATTCAAGAAGAGGCCGACAAATCGTTTTGTAAACATGGACGGCTGTGTGTGTCGATATGCCTTGATTTTGATACGTTAATATTCTAAAATGTCTTGCTCTCTTCTTGACATTCGCTTTAAGATTTTGGGTGTGGGATTTGAAGGTTAATTTGGGGTCAAATGATATACCTAGGTATTTGCAGGATTGAGAAGGTGTTAGTATGTGGTTATTTATTGTTATTGTGTATTGAGAATTGTGTGGTCGATGAAAGGGAATGAGGAGTTGGGATTTATTTGGATTAATCGATATTCTCCATTTTGCGAACCTCAGTTGTATGGTATCAATCAGCCCTTGCAATGTGGAAAGGGCTTTGTTTAGGGTGGATGCGTGGGATATGAGCGCTGTATCATCTGCGTAAAGCAGTGGATAGGCGGATGGGTTGCGATAAAGGGGGTCGGGATTGTAAAGGTCGTGTACATAAATATTATAGAGGAGTGGGGATAGAGGAGAACCTTGGGGTACACCTTGCTGGGGAACAAAAGGATTGGATAAGGTATTTTTGACTTTTACTTGAAGGAGTCTAAACAAGAGGAAGTTGTCAATTAAATTAAAGAGATGGGGTGGGGTTTTTAGGGAGTGGCATTTAAACAGCAAACCTCGATGCCAAACAGAGTCAAACGCCTTGCGAATGTCTAGAAAGACTATGGCGGACTTTTGGTTTTCTAGGTGTGCTGTTTGACAGTTTGAAGTCAAGACTGTTAATGGCAAGGAAGTGGAGCGGTGTTCAAGAAAGCCAAATTGGTAAATGGGGATGTGATGGGAGAGGTGGAGCATAATTTTAGTTTTTAGAATGGATTCGAATAGTTTCCCCAGGACCGGAAGCAAGGTGATGGGGCGATAGCTTGAAACTTCTAATGCGTCGTGTCCAGATTTTAATATGCAAGTTATTATAGCTCGCTTCCCTTCCTGGGGAATAATTTGGGACTGGTAAATGTGGTTGAATATTTGTATAATGTATACATGGATATTGTCAGGAAGGGATTTGAGGATACTTCTAGGAATGTTGTCATAACCGGGTGCTGTGTTTTTGCCTTTGTGAAGGTTAGTATAGTACTCTTCCTCAGTTATAGCATCAGGAGTGAGTGGGGTAGGGCTGTTCTTGAAGGATTTATACCAGGAGTTTACTTGTGTGAAAAAGTCATTGTCATATGTATTATTAACTGTCAGAGTAAAATTGTCTTCAAAATATCTAGCAAATATGTCGGCTATTTTTTGTTCGTCGGTGATTGGGGTTTTTGTCGTGGGGTCTTTTATGTATTGGAGGAAGTCCGTTTTCCGATATTTAGCTAGTTTTTTTATTTCGGCCCAATACTGTCTGCCTTGTTTTTCGTTAATGTCATTGCAAGTTTTAATCCAAACGTCCGTCTTATATTCTTTAACTAGTTTTTGAATCGTCTTGTACAGTGCATTAAATTTTGTTTTAAATCCGTGTCCTCTGTTAAACGTATATCTCGGTAGAGCTGTTTTTTGTATTTAATAAGTCTAAGAATAAAATTTGGGAGGGGATATTTGAACTGTCTTTTGGTATACGTTGGCGTGTGTTTTTTAATTGAGTCAGAGAGTATGTTTAGAAAAAGGGATATCGTGTTTGAATTAATTGTTGGATGTGCGTTAATAAAGTCTGTAATGTCTGATGTTACTTTGTCCAAGTCGCAGTCTTTATGTCGGAATATTATTCTAGGTGGTACAGGGATGGGGGGCTCTTGTAGGATTGAAAAACGTATTGACAGGTGATCTGAACATAAATCGGGGACTAGGGAAACATTGTGTAGAAGATGCTGGATATTGGATGTACACAACAGGATATCGGGAGTAGTGTATTGGTTGTGGGACATAATAAATGTGGGGGTAGTATTAATTCGGACAAAATTTGAATTTGCTATAAAAGAGGAGAGCTGCCTTGTTTTGGTTTTATTCATGTTAAAATCGCCGATTATGACAACGTGGTCGTATAGAGAGGCTTTTGTAAGGATAGTGTTTTCGATGGAAGAGGAGTGGTGGATATAAACTAAAAATATGTGGAGCGTAAAGGATGGAAGTTCAATAGTGCAGTGTAAGGATTCATTCATTATATTATTAACTTTAGGTGGATTTGCTTTTCCCAGTCGTATTTCAGGCCTTGCTGCAACTATTGAACCTCCACGAAGGTTTTGGTTGGGGACTGTGGAAGGGATTTGGATCGCGGACCAGTCATGATAGGAATAGGGTTTAGAAGTTTTGGTCTCTACCATTAGGTTTACGTGGATTGGATTGTTACAGAGGTAGTTGGATAGGAGTTGGGATTTATTGGACAAGGAATTAATATTTGTGTAGATGAAGTTAATGGAGTTAGCCATTTCTTACCACTTCAGTGTGACCGGTGTAAATGCCTGAAGTGGGTGCTACCGGAGGGATGACATTGGGTTGATCTAAATCAAACATGACGATGAACATTTTGTTGCCAGAGAAATTGATATGAGTGTCGATGCGGAATGATTCGATGAAACGTGATTTTAATTTTTTCAGTAATGCCTGTCGATCAAGGTTGGATGGTGAGTTGATTTTTGTCGTGTACACGTCAATGATGTAATCATGAATGGTAATGGGGGTGTGGATGCGTGATTTTGTCGTTAAGTTTTTGTCGATAGTCGCTGATTTTTTGTTGACATTTTGTATTTTTACATTCGGGATCCCTTCAATCGGTTGTAACGGTCGGTTCGGACATCGAGTGGACCATGCTCCGTGCATAGCTTCCCCGCACGATTTGCATTTTATAGGGAGTGTGGTGGTGCAAGCAGTGGTTGAGTGTGCTCCTGAACATTTGGCGCAGGATAAAGCTTCCTTACAATCTGCTGTGATGTGGTTAAATTTGTTACATTTGCCGCAAGGCATTGGGATTGGCGTCGGTGGATTACTTTCTATAACCGGGTAGCATTTACACATATATTTGAATTGTTCGTGTAAAATTTTCGTGAACGCTTCGTGAGAGGGTGTAATTACGCGGATCATGTGTGTTCGAATGTTGTCTTTTTTGGCAATGATGCGGCGACAATATCGGTGCATAATGCCGAGTTCCGTCAAGCGGGCGCTAATTTTTTCATCCGGTATCTCCGGTTCCACGCTCTTTATTATAAAAGCAGTACGATGGCGCCGGCGGGTTGCGCTTAGCACCAGCGTCTGCGCTGTTCGGACCGCCCGGCACGTGGCTGGTTGACGTAGACCACAAGCGGTACATGTGCACAATTTTCTCCGTTTGTAATGCTTTTATGTTATGTTCCAGCTTGTCTTCGTTTGATTTTAAGATAAATCCGTTTTTAGTTTTAACCCATTTAGACCCAAACGGTCGAAAACGACCAGACAACACTCTATCCCAAACGGTACGAAACGACCGTACTAAATACCTTTAATTAAAAGCCACTTGTGTATATTTTATGGTGCTAAGGGGTATACCCTCTGTATAAGTGATGTGTAGGCTACCATATTGACTTATCACCCCATAATAAACTTAGTAGTTATTTGTTTTTTGTGGGAATAACTTCGTACGTAAAATTGTTCAAGAACATGGCGGAAAATAATCGTTAATATCTAATTTAATTTTAACTTAAATATAAATATTTTCTGCTCATATATAATAAAACTCCAATTATTAAAATACCAACTAGCAATCAAATCGAAAAACAAGTTTGTATGCTGATAAATGGCGATGCAAATGGAAGTGTTCGTTTTCGACCGTTTGGGATAATAAGTATAAAAATCTATAACAGTATTTGAGGTATGCTCCAATATAAAGCAATATAACTGTGGACGAATCAATGATCAAATATTTCGCTAAAAATTTATGTAAGTAGTACAAAACTTATAACTGAATTATATATCAAGGAAGGAAGGAAGCTACCAGTACAGTACGAGAAAATAGGACCGAAAAATGTAGCTTGCTCAATAGTAAAGTAATGAAAAGAAGTGATCGCGGTACGATCTATAGCCGTATTGACAAAGACAATTGTATTGAAGTTATTAGTTGAATAGATAACAGTGTTGTTACCATTTTGTCTAATCGAAATGGCATAGAACCAGTGAAGAAGATATCGCGCTTTTCTCTAAAGTAAATAAAAGTTTGAGGTACACTTAAGGTATCAATATGTAAAGTAAATACATGGGAGGAGTAGATCAAATGAGCAACCACATTTTAAATTGAACCTTCGATATAACTGTAAATATCTCAAGAGTTTCGACTCAAAATTAGATAAATTAGACATTTTTTTGAAGCAGTATACCAAAAGTATGGTTACAAAATGACGAGACCAGATCCTAGCCAGAAATCAAAGTAAGCCAAATGCAAAAAGATATAGCAAGGCATTTAGTGCTAACTGGTTAAAAAAGCGCAAATTGTAAAAATGAAATTAACTGCACGTGAAAATTGTAATATCCCTTGATATGCATGATAAATCTTTTATAGAATACAAAAAGTAGTTAATATTGTCAAAATTAATAGTGTTCGTAAATAAAATCTATAATTGTTATACACTTATTTAACTATTTGCTTATTACAAACAATATTCTAACATTATAGACAATATTATAATAAAGTACATAATTTTTAATTTGTAGCACATTATCCCAAATGGTCGTTTTCGACCTAAGCCATAAGTCCAAAAATAAAAATGGCATTTAATAATTTTCTTTTATTTTCATCTTATATTGACTAGTTTTATCATAAGAAATAATGACAAATACAAAATAATTTAAAAAAAGTTTCGGGCACATGGGAGTATAATATTTATCGAATTACGGGTCTAAATGGGTTAATAATGAGTGTGTCTTCATTGAATTTTCGGGCGAGCCAGATTTCTACGAATTGTAGTCGCGAAATATCCGTGCTGGTCATTACGGTGAACGTGTGTTTGTATTGTGTTTTTGTTTGCGTGTGTGATTTTGTTTGAGGTTGTGTTTGTGTATTTAATGGAGTTGTTAATGTGTGGATATTAGTTGGTGTAGGTTGAGATGAGGCTGTGATATTTTGTTTTTGTGCTGGTGGTTTGGATGACGATGGTTGAGAGGTGGTTGTGATGTTTTGTGCCGTACGCTTTTGTAAATTTACTAATATTTGTTGTAGCGTTTTATTTGTTGTTGGCGATTTAATTTTGTCTTTCGTACCTTGCTGTGATGCTGTCTTTTTCGCCTTGCTGCCGCGTCTTCCTCCTTTTGGTCGCCCTCTTTTCCTCACAACCGTCGTAAAGCCAGCTGAGGTCGATCCTTGTTGTTGGGACCGACTTGTAGGGGTTGGATCAACCTCCATTCCGGAAGAATCTGAGTATTCCTCCGTACTCATGTCGTAAATATTATTTATATTTCGTAATATACACTAATATACTATCGAGCGCTCTTCACAGGGAAACGTGCGTATTCTCTGAGTTCTCGGACTCGAATGTTAATTTACTTATATATTCGTATTTTATTTTTTTCTGCAAAAACGTGCAAGATATCAAATATTTTTAAGAGACAGAAGAGTTTCTAAATTTTATGATCTTTGAAGAAGTATTTTTCCAGTTTTTATTGGATGCATCAATAAAAAAATATTTTAGTGGTGTTACTACTGTTTTCTATACTTCCTGTCAATCACTAATGTCCATAATAACTTAAATGATGTATTATATTATGGTAGTTATTAATAATAAATTTCATTCAAATCGAATAAAGCATTCAATTGTTATAAACAAAAGAAATAAAAAAAATTGGAACTTTGAAGACAAATTCCGGCTTAACCATAGGAATCTATGGTTCAGACATTTCCCCACATCAACGGGACACAATTATTAGTGGTAAAAAAATAGTAAGTATTAGTTTAGTATTTATCATGAATTACCACGTAGTAACGGTCGCCGCCATTCTTATGATTCTAAGTGGATTGATGAATAAATTTTGATTTGATTTCATCAAATCTTCTCAGAGAATTTTATATTAATTTTTATATGATTTGGATATGGTTGTAACTGAACCTTTAAATAAAATAAAATAATATATATATACAACAACATTTTAATGATAATTAATATTATTTAAATCCATTTACACTAATGGAATAAATTAAACCGGATTATTATTAGAGACTGATGAAATATTTCAACATATTAATTTAACACTAATAAGCGCTTTATCAACTAAAAGCAATATTAAACCAAATGTTATAAAACAACAAATAATACCTCAATATAAATATTGCAAAATTGGGCACAAGTCATCGTTGGAGCATTATATAATATTTCTATTCATATAAACACTGATGCATGTATATGTAGTATTGATGTTACCAGGTCTAGTTATTCATATAGGCAATTAGTATAATTTCAATAATTTTGTATAAGTATTTACTTTAGCTACAACTTTTTAATACCAACTAATAAAATACATAAATCATACATACCTAATACAAAAAATATTCATGATATTTTGAAATTAAATAACAATCTAAACGAACATTTTTTGTAATTCAATTTCCATTAAAATATTATTCCACATATTTCTAGCTAATTTAAAAAGATAGTAAAAATAATATACCAAAAAACATACCTAGGCCATTTTAATAAAAAGTACAAGAATTAACAAATAGTGAGTTTTTTTGCTTCTCTAATCAGCGTTTTAATAATGTCTTAAAATAAGTTGTTCAAATGTATTATAGTCAAATAGTATCCAGCAGGTATATATTTTATTCAGAAGATTATAAATGTAGTTTAAAAAAAAAACGCATCCACGTATGCTGACATCTTTTCACCATTTTTCGTTTTGAGCTATTATGCACATGCGTACGATAACCTCTCTAAGTCCTATTATTTTTTTCATGTGTATCCTTCTGTTTGCCCTTAGTGCGAGTGCCCCAATAGAACACTTACAATTATTCACCAATTCACCCACTCACCTACGGCGTCCCTGACGTCAAGAACAAATGCATGTGTTCAACCGCCGCACAGTGGTTCAGAACGCGAAAAACGCGATCGAAATTGTTTACTCTTTACTTTTAATAGATTTTACATTCAAAGTTGAGTAAGTTTATGTTTTTGGGTATGCTGAATCTGAAATTATGCATTTAAAACCCATATTTGTCAAAACTACCCAAAAATACAAGCTTTAAATGCGAATACAAAATTGCTTGTAGAATAGGGTGTTAACTTGGATATAATTTGCAACGGGTCAGTCAACTTGGCCCCCCCTTTTAAGAATTTTGAGTCCAAAATGTTGCACCAGAAAGGTCTTAAGTTGCACCAAGTTGCACCGTAAAAAATAAAAGTTGCACCAATAGGGGTGGAAAGTTACAACGTTTCGAAATTTAGGGGGGCTAAGTTGACGCTAGCCCCCCCAATTCAAAATTTTCAATATTTTCTAGAGGGAATCGACTCTACAGAAGTTGCACTCTCGGAACCACTATTTTTTAAAAGTTGCACCCCTTATATAAGCTCCCTATGGAATAGAGAAGTTTGGGTGCCAGCCCCCCCTTTTCAAAATTTCAACTAAATTTTTAGCTTATTTTATAGCTTAGAAGTTGCACTAAGTTGCACCATAAAAATTATAACTATAGCAGTCCAAACAAAAATAATATAAACAAATCTAAATTAAGCTCAAATCCCGTATGCGTATTTCCAAATTGGAATACCATTTCCTAATAAACACGATTTTTATGAAAAATATAAAAAACGAAGAGACTAATTGTAGTCTTCTACATGGTAAAACTTACCACAAACACAACTTAATATTCCTCTCTAGAGATATTATTTAAAAAAATAACAAGGGGTAAAGATTTGTCATTATACCCTAACTATTTAGATTTTTACAAAAATAATAATAAAACAGAAAAAATCGATTTTTTTAGAGATCAACTTGATAAAAACATAACTGATAATTTTTGAATCATTGTTTCTTTAAATTATTGTACGGGGGGAGGGGGTTGATGGGTGAGAATCTGCCATATTACCACAATTATTTCGATTATTACGAAGTTAAAAAAAATGAGTGAAAACTTATAATTTTCTATCGAGTGCAACTTGCCAAGAACCTAACTGATTATGTTCTATTCATTGTTTTTTTTAATTTATTATGACGGGGGTTGAGAAACTGCCATTTTACCCCAATTATATCAATTTTTGCAAAATTAAAAAAACTGAGTGAAAATTTCTATTTTTTTATAGAGTGCAACTTGTCAACGACCCACCTGATTATATACTATTCATTGATTCTTTAATTAATTGTGTGGGGGTGGAGAAACAGCCATTTTTCGCCAATTATTTCAATTTTTGCAAAATTTAAAAAAAATAAGTGAAAAAATCTGGTTTTTTATACGGTGCAACTTGTCAACAACCCACCTGATCATACACAATTCATTGTTTTTTTAATTAATTGTGCGGGGCTGGAGAAACAGCCATTTTACCCCAATTATTTCAATTTTTGCAAAATTACAAAAAAACTAAGTGAAAAATTCTAGTTTTTTATACGGTGCAACTTGTCAACGACCCACCTGATCATACACAATTAATTGTTTTTTTAATTAATTGTGCGGGGGTGGAGAAACAGCCATTTTACCCCAATTATTTCAATTTTTGCAAAATTACAAAAAAACTAAGTGAAAAATTCTAGTTTTTTATACGGTGCAACTTGTCAACGACCCACCTGATTATATACAATTAATTGTTTTTTTTTAATTAATTGTGCGGGGGTGGAGAAATCCCTATGGCCATACTTAAATAAAACGCACGGTATAAATATTCAGCTTGATAAAATGCTTTTAAAACGATAAAATAAAACCGATACTTTCAAATATTTAGTGGAGCCAAAATTAACACATTTACATTTTTACATTTTATACCCTAAAAATCCCAATTCACCACGCGGTAATTGTATGTGATCTTTGTATTTATATTTTGATGATGTAGTTTATGAATAACTGCAAACGTATAGGTAATCCTAATTATTAACATTTTGTTTACATATTTCCTTTGGGCACTTATAAATCGTCGTCTAAGTAGTGCACACAAGCATCCACTTCAATATGAGTGGTCAATAATTTGTGTAATCAAACATTTTTCGAACGTGAGGATTCATTGATTCGAAAAGAGCTGAATTTGCATCGTGCACAGATACAGCATTTATAATTTAACCGGTAATTTTCCCTATGTTTAGAAATTCTACTGGTTCTTGAGATTTAGGATTATCAACGATTTTGGTAATAGTACTTTACTTTATACTAGTTCTTGTTCAAACGCCATCAAGTGTAGTGCTCTAATCATTTAATTCGCTGTTGTGTTTCCTCTGCAATTTGTTGACTTCCAATTAACAATGTAAGATTATTTTTTTATATATTCTAAACTTATCAATTTGTAAATGAGTCGTACGCGTTACTGTATTTTAGAGGTATATTGTTCTTGAAAATACCACAAAGTTTGCGAAGAATATAATTTGTAATTCATTAAATATATGTTGATACAAATGCATGTTCCTTTTCTTTCAATATACAATGTTTAGACGATTTTGTTAATATAAATATGCCTTTAGAATATGAGCAAATATTTACATATACAAAAATAATTCGATTTATAAGTGAATTATATTTCCTAAGTTGTGGGATTGTTTTTAATTTTAATTAATTATGAATCAAATTTTATTTGTTGGATATAGGGTATTTGTTTCTTTTAATAATTTCCAACAGATTCTACTCGAAATTGTACTTTAAAATTAAATCAAATTGCAATAGTTGAAATCAATAAATGGCCAACTTTGCTACTTCGTCTTTAATAAGATAATATTTTTTAAATGTATCTCGAATAAGCTAATATTATAACATGTATAGGGCTATTTATTGTAAAAATCAATTAAACAACAGTGAATAATTACCATTCACAAAGTTATTATGTTTTCGTCTAACCATCGTAAAACTAAATATCACCACCATATATCAAAAAGAGATTTTTATTTAAAAAGTAATTAAAAAGTAAAAACTAAGGCTGGGAATTCGAATATTCAAATATCACGTTTGCTAACATAAAATCATTCACTTATTCACATATTTAATTAATTAAACTATTTGAATATTATTTTTTTAATAATTTAGCGTTTGATAATGTTTAATATAATGTCTAATACTAAATAATTCAAAAATGTTATCGGTTTTAATTATTTTAATATTTAAATATCTTGAATATGAATAACATTTGAATATTCGAATATTCGAATTCCCAGCACTAGTAAAAACGTTACATTAATTTTCACAATTTGGCGATAATTTTATTTGTACGATTCTAAATTAATTTATACCGCATATAAAATTCGGTGTAATACTAACAAAAAATCTGATCGGTTAGAGACCACTACAAAGAAAAAGATTTTGGTGATTTTTTTTTCTTTTCTTTTATATCTTGGTTTTATTGATAACATATAAGTTTAAGATTATAACTTTATTATGACACTTATGCGTTTTTATAATAGGTTTATATAAATAAATATATTTTTAATGATCGTTATAAAATCATATGATACATAACTGAATATTTATTCTAAAATTAAAGAAAGTGAATCATCCACAAGCTCATTTTGTCAAATACGATATCTATATAAAAATGGAGAACACATTAGAAAAATATGTCACGTATTATTAAAACATACATTCTTCCATTGTAAACAATATGCAAGTTAAATTATTGTTCTTTTTTTATGACCATAATGTTTAATTATACTGACAGTGAAAATAAATTCCCTAATATGTTTATTATATTGAGGAAAACTGTGACTTGCGCTAAACCTTCTTAATTAAAATATATAATATAATAAGTCTCTTAAATATATTTAAAGAAGCAGAAATATTGAATACAAAATTTAACAAAACGAGGAGTTTGACAAACGAACATGTTTATTTTTTATTGGTGGATTTATCGGGTTGCAATATCCTAATTTTTGTTGACAATATTTAAAATAGATATGAAAAAAAAATATTAATATTAAGAAGTGTTTATCATAAGGAGGTTCAAAACTTTATGTTTTTGTTTTTTATTGTCATCTTTTCTTTTTCTACTTGTAGTGAAAATTAAACTATTTTTCATTGCTTGAAAAATATTGAAATTTTGCAAGTATTACTAGATTAAATTACATAAATTACAAGAATTTTATAGGATTATTTGTATTATTTTTTTTTCAAATAATTGAATTAATTATGATGATTTATGTAATTGTTTACAATTTTTGTAGAAAGGAGATTTCCGTAAATAAATGAATTAATTAATTAATTAAATAAACCATGTTTCAAATAATTTATAATCGTATTGTGTATGAATCCGTTTTCAAAAGTATACGCATTATTTCAAAAGTTGTCACCACTTGCAAGCGATACTATTTGTAGAAACTTGCAAACCTTTAAATCACATATATACATGCTTATTTCAACGATTCAAATTTTTTTACAATATGTAATTTAATGTAAGTATATGATTAATATTTAATTCTTGATCTTTGAAGGGTCTTTCGGCCTGGCTAAAAAATAAAAATAAAAACATACTAAATTACAGTAAGCAATGTACACATTAAGATTATGTACACATTTTCAAATAAATACACGAAAAAAAGTATTTTTTAAGTATTTATGTTATACTTTCTTTAATTTCATATGGTATTTTTAAAATTAATACTAGATGAATAATAAACTATACGATTATGAAAAGAAAGATTTAGTACAGTTTGTTATACCGTTATTTAAAAAAAATAAAATGAATTGTTCATTTGCACTTGTCTAGGTAAAAAATTGAGAATGGATTAAATGGGAGAAAATATGCGGGTCAAAGAATACCATTATATCTGGTATAAAGATAAGAAAAAAGTAACATTCAGAGAAACTGAGTTTCTAAAATACACATTCTAACTTATTATTATTTTTAATAGAAGTTGAATTGAATGGCTAATTTTTATTACACTATGATTATACGAAAAGCATTTACATTTTAGATTTTATCTATAGGTTATATTTTATAATTACTTTATTTAGTCGTTGCGTATTTTAATACTCATTCATAATTTGATTTTACATTCGAAATAAATCAATAATTTCTCTGAAATTAAAAAAAAATATTAAGGGGCTCTATCTCCTTTGTAATCATGTTATTTTAATTTGTTAAAACATTCTTAGAGAAAATGTTTACGACTCAAAAAATGAAGTATGTTTTAAATCTGCAAATCGATTTATTTTTGTTTTTCCAGAGTACATTTTTGTGTTTTAAACCCCCCTGAAATTCTCACGCTCTCGCTTGTATATAAAAGCGGTCATGTAAAAACAAAATTTGTACCATTAACCCTCCCCCGAAATTTATAAAAAAAACCTCCGAATTTTTTTTTCTGGCTACAGCCTTGCTGTGTGTAAAACTATGTTAACAACAATCATCTATCATCAGCATTGGTTTTAAAGATATGGCAAAAAAGTGAAAATCGATTAAATGTTATTCTCAGAATAACTTTGTTAATTAAGAGATATGGAATTAAGATTTCATACATAACCTAACTTGTCCTTAGAACTACCTTGGAATTGACAGATTTTATATAGGGTGTCCCATTTTTTTACATATGATACATGATTTCCAGCTAAAATTTCCTCCTCTATTCAATGGTATAAAAATCCAATATGACTGCCATAAGAAAAATGTAACTTTGATGTCTTATCTTGAAAATGGGACACCCTGTATAAAATCTGTCAATTTAAGTGTGCTTCTTCTTCTAATTAATAAAGTTATGGCAATAAGAAATGTTGATTTTCACTTTTTTTCGCCATATCTCAAAAACAAATGACGCTAGATGACATTTTTAACGCGGTTTTAGTTTGTATTAAAAATTGAAACTTTTGTCTATTTTAACTGTTTTCGTATCTCTAATAGTTTACAAAATCCCAAAGGTGAGCACAATAAAAAAATCTGCTGTGGCCAACACAGGACCGACCTCACTATTGATTTTGGGGTTTCTGTAGACGCTTTAATTATATAAATATCAAACAATATGTAAATAAAAATATCTTTCGCGACTGATTTTAAAATTTATATTGAAATTCAATTTGCATATAAAGTAAAAATAAAGTACATAATCACGTTAAAATATAATTTAGTGTTATTTATAATTGATACTATGAAAAATATACACTAAGATTCTTTCTTACATAATTAAAACTTTAAACTATTCGTAATCCGTAAACAATAATTTTAAATCTGCTGCTGTTAAGCTTCAAGTTTAATAATTAATATGTTTATATTATTTGCTTATTTTATATACATCTTTCTGTACAACCAGTTACGATCTACTCATGATTTTAGTTAATTTGCTCTACCTTTAAAATGTAATATCAGTATTTTATGTATTTATATTATTACGATTGCATAGTTATGTGACATTGGGATTATTACTTTTTTAGGCCTAAAGGTATAAAAAGAAGTGAAGAAGAGATAAAACACATTCAATGTTGTTTTTTAAATATTGATAAATCATCTCTAATTTTGGATAATTCCGTCAAATCCAAGACTGATGATGTATGGAATAATTTATGCATAAAAATCAATGAATTCTTGTCCAAACCCATTTCGCCGATTGGAGTATATACTATTTTTAAAAAAAAATATTACAACATTTGGGAACATTTAAACATTCGTATATACAATAGTAATTTAAATACAGATAACTTATTAAACACATCGGATATATCCAACACATCAGATAGAACATTTGACACAGCAGATGCAAATTCATTAAACTTTTTAATATCAATTACAAAAAAAGAATATGAAACGTATTTTGATCCAAAAATAATTTCCTATAGAAATAAGATGGCACTGAGAAATTATAAAATTTTTAAGAAAGGATCGTGGTCATTTTATTTCTATAGAAAATTTTTAGAAGCTACGAAGCTTAACTGCACCTTAGTTTTTAAAAGAGCTAAGTTACAAATAAGCAGTGGCTATGTGGAAATAAATGCAGAATGCCGCGACTGCAACAGTAAATTAAAGGCAATTGTCGTCGATGCCGATGAAGATACGAATATAAATTTCCATTGCATATACAGCGGACAATATTTGACACCACATTTAAAATATTCAAAACGGCAGTTATCTGGCAGAAATCGAGCAGAAATAGTAGAGAATATGATTCAGGGAAATATACCAGCTAGTATATATAGAAATAACCTAGCAAATAATTTAATGGCTTTTGGGGACCAGGAACCTGCTGATCTTCCATCTACAAATGTGATAAAAAATGCCAAATATGAATATTTAAAAAAATAAGAATCGATGATGATGTTGTATTGTCAATAATTAAATTAAAAAACACCATTGAATATAACGGCACGATAAAACAAATAAGTTATTTGCCATTTACTGTACAATATTTCAGTAATGAACAAATTCATGTATACCGGAATTATGCTAAATTTAATTACAGCAAATTACAAATCGATGCCACTGGTGGCCTTGTAAAGAAAAACATTTACGAGTACATGAAATGCAATGCTATATTTTTATATAGCATTGTCATATATGACAAAATATTGCAAAAGCAGTACTCAGTAGGAAATATGATAACTAATAGCCATAAAACAGCCGACATATCATACTTTCTACATAATTGGAAAAAAATTGCGACAACTAAACCAAATGAAATAGTAACGGATATGTCTCTAGCGTTGATGTATTCTGTGGTAAATACATTTACGCAATTTAAGTCATTATCGAAATACATTCAATGTTGCTATGATCTGCTTTTTGGACAAAAAGAAGAAGTGCCTGAGTGCTACGTTAGAAATGACGTCGCGCACGTTTTGAAACTGTGCTCAGGATGGGCTTGTTTCAAAGGGGTCCATCGGTTCACGAGGCAATTTTACATGAGGGCAATTGGTCAACTAATTAAATCAGACAGCATTAATGATGCAGAAAGATTATGTCACACAATATGTCTAGTTGCATATTCGGACACGGAAGGAGAATCCACAACAATACATAAGAATACACAAGCTGAAGAAGCCAAAGTTTGGTTAAAACGCAGAATTGCGACGGGGACGGAGGAGTTATTTGATAATACATGTGATGATGACGAGTTAATAATAGAAGAGGAAAATGTAGATTCTGTTATTAATAAACCATTCATTGAATGGTTCGTTAAAATAAAAAATCACGCTTATAGCATTTCAGTAAATACTGAAGAAATGGGCGACAGAGGCAATCAACAAGTTTTGCCTGAAATTGTTGGTAAACTGGAAAAATTGATCGAATATTTGCCGCTGTGGTCAGCCGTGATGACAAAATATTTTCCATCATCACCACTGATACCGTCATCAGCATCAGTAGAGAGTGATTTCAATCATCTAAAACACAGAGTTTTCGCCAATAAAAAACTACCTATGCGTGCTGACGATTTTTTACTACATCATATTAATTACCTGCAAGGAGAAATGAAGCTTGTGGCATCATCAAATCACCAAAAACAGGTAATATTTTATACATCAATTTTTGAACTATTACAATTGTTTTAAATCTTAATGTTCCATAATACATTAAAGTTTATATTGTATTATTTATGAAATAGCAAAATTAAATTTAAAATGTCAATATTTATGTTTTAGAAAATATTATTTTATTGAAATCAAATACCACAGTTAGAAGATGTCCCACAATTTATTGTTTAACACTGCAATTAGGCAGATATAGTATTTACGATTTATTCATCTATTTAATGAAGTAATTGTTTTCAACAATAAACTGAAACACTCCCTACTGTGTTTTTTTGTTTTACTTTCAATTACGCAGTTTTATCATATATCTTTCTCATCAATTGAATATTTGGTGTTTATTTAATATAGACATTTACGTGTTTATTTCAGATATGCGATAATTTTCCAGAGCCATGTGAATTAGAGAACCCATTAGATTCTGAAAAGGTATAGATAAAGAAATAATATTTTGTATACGCTTCAATTACGTATTTTAAAATTTTAAACGTTGATAAATGAATTCTTATATATTTCAGATAAGCGAAAAGTTATGTGAATTAAACAATTCAATGGAAAATTTAGAAAAGGTATATTACTTAAGTAAATAATATAAATCTACACGCTAATTTATTGGTAAGAACAAGGGTGTTAATTTAAGGGAAAATTACATATTTCAATTTTTATTTTATGATTTGATATTTCTTCAATTCATTAATTAAAATGCTGCAACCACTTTCTCTTATAATTTAAAAATTTAATACCGAAATCGGTATTAAACTTTTCAATTATAAGAGAAAGTAGAATTATTAAATGAGGTAGTTAAAGGAAAAGTGGTGTAAGTCAATTTAACTTTATTTTGAGATATAAAAGGTTTTATTAGAAGTAATATAAAAAATAAAAAATGCAATATTTGATATATTTTTTATCAATACTGTAATACTGTACACTATTAATAAAAAATATATCAAATATTGTATTCTTTATTTTTTTTATAAAAATAAAGTTAAATTCACTTACACCACTTTTCCTTTAACTGCCTCAAAAAATAACGATTTATTTTATTGGTTATTGGTTTTTACTTTTGACATTTGATTTTTTATGAATACATATAAATATATAGACACCATTGAAACGGAATTTTTGCATTGTTTTAAACAATATTTGTTTTTCTTGTTGACGTTTCCATCGCAACGAATCAATTTAAAGTTGCTATACCATGTCTCAGATTAGGACGTATCATGGGAAGTTAACATGTGAAAAATATATTTCAATTTTTATCTCTATTTTATAATTCTTACCAATACGCTGGTAGTAATTGTTTCTCTCTTCCTCCTTTAACTCCTTAACGAGTATCCATCGAGGAATAAATATTCATTTTAGTTAAAATTGTAATTTTCAACAGTGAATGTGAAGTAATTCTAATGACAGTTCCTGGCAACTATTACTTATTATAGGATGTTAGTTTCTAGTTTTTCACTTTATTTTTAATTTGTATTTTCAGTAAAACTCAACAAAATACATACAAAATGCATCTAAATAATCCTTATTAAAAAAAATCTATGACACGCCTTCATCTGAGACAAACGGTATAATAGTTAACTACTGTCGATTAAATGTTGAAGTCACTGTGTGATGAAACATGTTGCAGTGTTCAACAAATAAAGTGAAACCCCCCAACTTTGTTGTTATTTTAACTATACCGTCCGGTTTTTTTTATCGTGCTCACCATTGGGATGTTGTAAACTATTAAAAAAAATCATCTAGTGTCATTTGTTTTCAAGATATGTCGAAAAAAGTGAAAATCGACAAATATTTCTTATTGTTATCACTTTATTAATTAGAAATATAATGAGCTGAAATTTAAAATGTAACCTAAATAACCGATCCGACAAAAATGGGACACCCTGTATAAAATCTGTCAATTCCGAGGTAGTTCTAAGGACGAGTTTAGGTTATGTATTAAATCTTAATTCCATTAAGAAAGTTATTCTGAGAATAACATTTAATCGATTTTAATTTTTTTGTCATATCTTTAAAACAAATGATGATAGATGATTTAGTGTCTAGCATTTGTTTCGAAGATATGATGAAAAAAGTGAAAATCATTAAAATATTATTCTTACTATTACTTTGTTAATGAAAAAGATATTGAGCTGAAATTTTGACCTAGTCCAAATGAGTCGTAAAACATACGAATACATTAATTTTTAATACATGGTATTTCATTTT
This sequence comes from Ontholestes murinus, assembly GCA_963969525.1. Lineage (NCBI taxonomy): Eukaryota > Metazoa > Arthropoda > Insecta > Coleoptera > Staphylinidae > Ontholestes > Ontholestes murinus. Next base: position 40,194,582 of record OZ018389.1, on the reverse strand, counting down.
AATATGACAATTACCATTTTAATTTGGCCTATGACACTTTATTACCAACTAAAATTTTCTGCTCTATTCAATGGTATAAAAATCCAATAGGGCTGCCGTAAGAAAATTGAACTTTGATGTCATATCATGAAAATGGGACACCCTGTATAAAATCAATTTAATTGTGTTTCTCGGATGTTATTTAGGATACATTTTAAATTTCAGCTCATTATCTTTCTAATTAATAAAGTTATAGCAATACGAATTTTTTGTCGAATTTCACTTTTTTCGTCATATCTTGAAAACAAATGATGCTAGAAGAATTTTTTTAACGTGGTTTTATTTTGTATTAAAAATGTAAACTTTTGTCTAATTTAACCGTTTTCGTATCTCTAATAGTTTAGAAAATCCCAATGGTGAGCACGATAAAAAAAAACGGACGGTATATATATTTTTTAATTAGCATGTGGCATGTGATTGAAATCAATGTAAAAAATATAAAAATATAAATGCCGTTATGCAATATCAAAATACATATTTTTTTAATAAATCGAAAAGTACGAGTTCGAATATATGTAAAACGTGCAAAATATATATCAAGAAAAGATAAATCTCTAAGAGAAAAGTACCACCTTCAGTTTCAATTTTCATGAGCTTACATTAGCTATTTTTGCTATACAGCGCACAGACACAAACAGCGAAGCAATTAAAATTAAAGATATTTGAAATGTGAAAACAGATTATTATTGAAAACTAAATACGTCACTTCACTCCCATTAAATTAATTGTATATCTCTAGAAATATTCAAGATCTCAATAATACAGCTAGAATATAATGAGTATATACCGGGTGTAACACAAAACAGCTACACCTCCTTTATTTTTTTTTTAATATTTGAGATATCAATTTGAAAATTGGTCAGCTTACACAAAATACAAATTTAAGTTACTGGTGATACAGATTTTAAATATAACTTGCAAATAAATTCTTTATTTTGAAACAAATTTCTCGTGTCAATTGTTTTTCCAATAATTAATATGTGTGTGTGTGTTCTCATCTATGTAGCCATGAACACCCGTTTTCAACTGGACTTAATACTCTTTGGCTTTTAGGTTCATGTATTTTTTTCAGTGTTTCGTTAGATTCAAAAATCTCAAATAAATCAATTTGTATAGATAGTATATTAACCTTTTAAACATCCATAATGAGCCGCCATGTGTCAATTTGAAAAAACAAATATTTTTAAGAAAATAATCACGTATTAATGTAGAACTATCTATTTACTAAACCATAAAATAACATTTGTTGATTTGAATTTTCTGTAAGTCTATTATACGAAACAAAAAACAACCTAACAATATTTATTAAAACAAAAATAGACGTGTAATTTTATAAAAAAAAACAATTGATATGTATGCAAAATTGCATCCTCTATCCAAAAACAAAGACGTTTATAGTGCATTTCATATAAGTTTTAAAAATGTATGTAATTTCCGGTGAAAACGTAAGTGCAACTAAAGATCGACACTAAACTCTAATTTCTGTTTAATATAATTTTAATAATAATAATAATCCTATAATAATCCTTGTAAATCGAAATCTCAAAAAGAAAAAAATAATGTAGCTGTTATGTTTTACACAAGGTATATAATTAGTATACAAGATTCCTATGTATGCCTAATTATCAATATTACCCTATTTATTATACCTATTATTTATTTTAGATAGTAGAACATATCGATTCTGACAACATTTTATATGACGAGCCATGTGAATTAGAGAATTTTGATGACGATAATATTGTAAGTAAATATATATAAATTTAAATTCGGTAATAAACATTTAAGTTACGTGCATTTTAAAACAGTACGACAATACAAGTATAATGAAATAAACTATATTAGAATAATTAATTTTAGGTAGATGAATATATAGAATTAGAACCAGAAAACATACCAGATAACGAAGATGTTAAATACACCGAGCCATGTGAATTAGAACCAGAAAACATACCAGATAACGAAGATGTTAAATACACTGATTATGTAAGTTAAATTAATCTTATAATATTTTGAAAATAAATTAGTCTTTAAATATCTTATCAATTTTAGTCCGATTCGTTTCGTTTCGGATTTAATTAATAGTAGCTTTAGAATTTAAACTTTTAAAAATGTAAACGTACCTACGGATAAATGTTATTAACTTAATCGAGATAACATCAAATTTCGAATGATCCAAACAAATAGAGGGCCGGAAGTCGTATTAGGTGTCTCCCTTAAACCAAAAATTGACGTGTTTCGGGATTTTTGACAAATATGCACAATCACTGATATACTGAATGTAGTCCATTTGGCTGTTCCACCCTGAATATAGATTCATTTAATAATACAGTTGATTAATACTTTAATTTTTAATTGTCAACATTTCGTTGCTAATATTCTTCTTTTAGTTACGTGAAGTTATTTGTAATTATTTATTATTTTAATTCCTTTCTTCACAAAATGAATTATTTTATGCTAGATGCACATTTCGAACACGATGTGTTCCTTTTCAATAGCAGTAATATGACAATTTTATTTATTTATTTGACAGTGTCACTCAAACAAAAATTTCAAGGAGCGGATTATTTAGGGGGCTTAAATCGAAATTGAGTAATTTATCTTTATTTTTAAACATATAAATTGCTTCTAACATGTCTAATTTATAAAAATTTGATGCTTTTAATAATTTAACATTGTTTATACTAAATTTATGTCCTGTTATTAGGGTGTGATGTGCTACGGAAGATTTATCGGGATTAAATGATTTTGTATGGTATATGTGTTCTTTATATCTAATTTTCAAATTTCGTCTTGTTTGTCCTATATACATTTTCTCACAATTGTTACAATTTATTGAATAGATACCAGATTTTTCTAAATCATTAATTTTGTTGAAAGTACTCCCTAGAATTGATTTTATATTAGTTTTTTAATAATATGCTGGAATAATGTTAAATTTCTTAAAAACACTGTTTAATAAAAATAAAATTGGTTCGTAAATTAATCTAAAGAACTTTTTATTTCGTTGGATTTCAATAATTTCTAAACGAGTTGTACAGTTAATTTTGTGTTTATTTAAATGTTTGTTTATAAGTTTTTTAATTGTGTTTTCATTATAATTTAATGATTTTGCTATTTTTAAAATAAAATCGAATTCAGTTTTTTTGTTCTCTTCTGAAATTGGTAAATTAATAGCTCTATGAATCATGCTATTAAAACAAGCCATTTTATGTTAAATGGGTTACTTGAATTTGAGTGGAGGTAATTAAAAGTATGCGTTGTTTTTCTATATACATTGAAATCTAACTTATCATTATTTTTTGGTATCATTAAATCTAGAAAAGGAATTTTGCCATTTGTTTCTGATTCGTGAGTAAAATTTATTGTTGGGTAAAAGTTATTTATTTCTGATATAAATAAATTTAAATCTGTGTTAATTTTGATTACTGCCTAAATATCATCTACATACCTGAACCAAACTCTAGGAAAATTTTGTAATGAGTTTTTTGCAAGATTTTCTAAATTATTTAAGAAAATATTGGCTAAAAAGGAGATAAGGGGTTGCCCATTGCGGTTCCAAAAATTTGCTTAAAAAATTTACCGTTAAATTCAAATGTATTACATTCCATCACTAATTTTGTTAGATTAATGTATTCAATGATTTTTTCATGCTGTATAGAATTATTTGTTAGTAATTTTTTTAAAATCTCTATTTTAAAAATAGCAAAATCATTAAATTATAATGAAAACACAATTAAAAAACTTATAAACAAACATTTAAATAAACACAAAATTAACTGTACAACTCGTTTAGAAATTATTGAAATCCCCGAAATAAAAAGTTCTTTAGATTAATTTACGAACCAAATTTATTTTTATTAAACAGTGTTTTTAAGAAATTTAACATTATTCCAGCATATTATTCAACTAATATAAAATCAATTCTAGCGAGTACTTTCAACAAAATTAATGATTTAGAAAAATCTGGTATCTATTCAATAAATTGTAACAATTGTGAGAAAATGTATATAGGACAAACAAGACGAAATTTGAAAATTAGATATAAAGAACACATATACCATACAAAATCATTTAATCCCGATAAATCTTCCGTAGCACATCACACCCTAATAACAGGACATACATTTATTATAAACAATGTTAAATTATTAAAAGCATCAAATTTTTATAAATTAGACATGTTAGAAGCAATTTATATGTTTAAAAATAAAGATAAATTACTCAATTTCGATTTAAGCCCCCTAAATAATCCGCTCCTTGAAATTTTTGTTTGAGTGACACTGTCAAATAAATAAATAAAATTGTCATAATACTGCTATTGAAAAGGAACACATCGTGTTCGAAATGTGCATCTAGCATAAAATAATTCATTTTGTGAAGAAAGGAATTAAAATAATAAATAATTTTGTTGCTACTTATTCGAATAATAAATCAATGAAGTGGTATTGACAGCAATATTCATTTATAAAATGCAAACAGAAGTTTTTATTTTATTTGGTATTAAAGACAATTGATGATCTCATTGTACATTTTTAAATCCGAAACCGCACGACTTATTAAATGTTATTAATTACTTTATTTGACTGTTCCAGCAAACTAATGAATTGTGTTCGTCCTGTCAAATGACATTAGATGATGGATCCTCAGTAAGATTCCACAGGTGCAACATTAAAGTTCATTTCAATAAAAATTGCAAGATGGTTATGGACAAAGAACATTTATGTAGAAATTGTTACCATGTTTCCAAAACTCAGCCAGACGAAATTGAGGCACTGGAAGAAGAAAATTGGAGAGGATTGAACAAAAAAAGAAAGAGGAAGTCATATTTGGAGCCTAAGTGTGAAATGTTATTTAGTAATCCGGTTTATAAAAATGTTAACAGTATTGGCCTATTAAAAAATGGTACGAAGGAATCTCTGCAACCAGTGAAAATAGAAAACAGCTTAGTAGTATTGCGCAATACTTGCGCATTTGATTCCGTTTCACAGCTGTTGGCCGCATCTTATTGTGATAGCGGAAGTTTCAAATTGATATTAGATTCAAATTGCAGTAATAAATGGTTTTTAATGATTAAACATCTAATAGAAAAGGGAATTTCAAAAAGCATATATAAACTGAGAGCAGAGATTATATATGATATATGTGAAAAAACTTACCTTCCAGAAAATATTATATCTCTAAATGCCTATACTTATATAACACGATTAATTAATTTATTATTGCCCCCCTGCATTGTTAAAGAATATACCTGTGGCATATGTAATACTAAAACAATTAAAGAGGAACATTTTGTATCAATAGAAATTACAAATACTAATTACAATGACATAAATTTAATATTGACAAATGAATTTAATAAAATTCAAATTAAACAAAAATGTGTATGTAATAAAGATTTGTTTTTAGAAACGAATGCAAAAGATTTTTTGATAATAGAACCTATTAATATAGAAACTAAAACGTTAAATATATGTGCCAAATTAGATGATATTCCATTTCAAATAATTTTAAATGGAAATCTATTTATTTTACGTGGTGTCATAGGTTATATTCCAGGCCATTTCATTGCATATTGTAGGCGACATAACGGCTTGTGGGAAGAGTATAATGATATAAATTCATCAAGAATTCATTGCTCTCGTAGAAAAGAAATTTCTGTCAATTTATTGCTTACACCCTTTGAAACTAATTGAATAAGGTATTAAGAGGGACGCGTGTCTTATGGTAATCCTTAACAAATGTCCGCCACTCTGGAGACTTTATTAATGAACATAAAATTATGATTTTTTTTGTAGAATCTTACCATACGATACAAATCGATCTATTCAAAACAATTACATCTGTTCTAGTTTAGGAAATAAAATATATCAAAAATTTCATATTTTTAATATATTTTTACTTTCCCTATATGAAATATAGGGGAAGTATTGTGATCGTGATTTTTTTTTGAAAATTTTTTTTTGCGGAAATATCCGTTTTGAGGTCCCCTGAACCCATTACACTAATTTCTGGAAAAAAAAATTTTGTGTCTGTGTGTGTGTCTGTCTGTCCGTCTGTCTGTCTGTCTGTCTGTCTGTCTGTCTGTCTGTCTGTCGGTGGGCGCTGTATCTCAAAAACGAATAATCTGATTGAGATAAAACTTTAAACTTAAGGTTTTATCATTAAAAACTGGAACTGAAAAGCTTTTGGTAAACATTTATAGGCCGGAAGTTGATGTTTACTCGAGACGTTTTTTTGTTTTTTGGTGATATTTTTCTAAATATGAAAAATTTTAAAAAACGATTCAAACAAAAGTTAAAGAGAATAAAAAACTGAACAAGTTTTATTTAAACGTATTTTTCATAAAATTTTTAACTTTTGAGAAAAAATATAAAAAATGAAAATTTAGACTTTTTTTGCCAATTGTTAATTAACTGTTGGAGTTACATGAAACTTATATAACAAATAATTGTAGAGAATTAAAAAATGAATAAATTATTAAGAATAGCCTTTTTGCGTAAATCTCATAGTTTTCGAGAAAAATATAGGGAAAGTACTATGATGGCCACATCACCATTTTTTTTATTTCATATAAGGAATATATTTATTTTTAAAAGATCATATTGTAGTAATGCGTGATAGATTAACAGAAAAAATATTATAATTTAATGTGTATTAATAAAGTCCGTAAAGTGGCGGACATTTGTTAAGGATTCCCATAAGACACGCTTCAAGGCCAATCCGTGCAGATCCCACTTAATATACAGGGTGTTCCACGGAAACCGCACATTAAAAGTATATGGACTTCTAATTAATGTATCGTAATGAGATTTTAAGCTCTCAAGTAATCGTGTTTTCTCGTTTCAATGAAAATATTTTCAAGATTATACGACTCCCGGTTATACCGGAAGTAAGCACCAATTCTCCCTTATTTCAAATGGAATGCTATATTTTTCATTTCGAATTTGGATTCTACACAAAATTCTATGAAAAAAATTAATCAGTAACATGACCTCCAAATTTAACCGTTTCGAGATATTTGACATTAGGTTAAAATTTAGTGCGTCACTTAAAAATACGTATCTCCGAACAAAACAAAATTAAAGGGATTTTATGTTGGCTATAAATAGCCCGGAGGTAAGCAATGGTGATTTGAGGGAAATACAGAGTGTTCTAAATTTCGTCCCATATTTAATCAACTTCAAACGATTAAATTTCGATTTTTAAATGGAACTCACTGTATATTTTAACATATTCTAACTCTGAATTAAATTTTGCATGGATTTATACTAAAATTCCCCATGTTTATAAGAAAAAAAGAAGATAGGTATAGGGAATGGTAGTTCAGTTAAATGCAGAATTAAATTCTGCGTCCGAACATATCAAAATATACAGGGTGCTCCATTTAAAAAAATGGAGATATAATCGATTGAAATTGACTAAATGTGGGATGAAATTTTGAACATTCCATATTTTATTATTCAAAAAATAAATCATCATTGGGTACCATTTATGGCCAACATGACATCCCTTCGATTTTGTTTTGTTGGGAGATTCGTATTTTTATTTGCTTTTTCATAACTCACTTAATTATGAAAACGCACTAAAGTTTAACCAAATGTCAAATATCTCGAAAACAGTTAAATTTAGAGATTATGTTACTTTATGTTTTTTTTTTCATAGAATTTGACGTAGAAACCAAATTCGCAATAAAAATATAGCATTACATTTAAAATAAGGGAATTGGTGTTTTCTTCCGGTATATTTTCATTGAAACGAACAAGCACGAATGCTAAAATGCTGAATATCTCAAATATCTCATTAAAATCCATTAATTAGATGCCCATACACTTTTAATGTGCGGAGTCGGTGGAACACCCTATACCGTGTATATGACACATGCCCCTTACATATGGATTTAACATGTAAAACCACATTTATGCATTTTCCTGCTTCCAGGATCATTTTAGAGAAAAGGTATAAGAATAAACAAAAATTAAGAAAAAAATCCTACGTATTTAGTTCGCGATCTAGTTTAATCGTGTTTATTAGGAAATGGTATACCAATTTGGAAATACGCATACGGGATTTGAGGTTAATTTAGATTTGTTTATATTATTTTTGTTTGGACTGCTATAGTTATAATTTTTATGGTGCAACTTAGTGCAACTTCTAAGCTATAAAATAAGCTAAAAATTTAGTTGAAATTTTGAAAAGGGGGGGCTGGCACCCAAACTTCTCTATTCCATAGGGAGCTTATATAAGGGGTGCAACTTTTAAAAAATAGTGGTTCCGAGAGTGCAACTTCTGTAGAGTCGATTCCCTCTAGAAAATATTGAAAATTTTGAATTGGGGGGGCTAGCGTCAACTTAGCCCCCCTAAATTTCGAAACGTTGTAACTTTCCACCTTTATTGGTGCAACTTTTATTTTTTACGGTGCAACTTGGTGCAACTTAAGACCTTTCTGGTGCAACATTTTGGACTCAAAATTCTTAAAAGGGGGGGCCAAGTTGACTGACCCATTTGCAACCATGTTTTAAAGCTGTTGCTCCAATAAGCATATATTGCTGATTCGTAAAACCACCCGAGATAATAAATGACAAAGCCTCTTCAGTTGTTATAGCATTTTGTTCTTGTTCGGGACTCCTCCATTTTTTCATTATTCGTTTGACTCTACTCGGTGTAGTTGAAGTACTTTCAATTATCAAATCGGCAGTACTAATATCTCCACTTTCTCATACTTTGATTGCACAAGTTTTTTCACGGAAGTACTTTTTCTGAGCTCCTGGGTTTTAAGCCTGTTTATAACAGCAGAACTTTGAGTAAAACTCTTTTAAGGACGACTTCGAATACCCGAAGTTGATGGTCGATCGCAGTAAACGGATTAAGGAAAAATAATTTCTTCTTCTCGCCAAACGTTTGGTTTTGCATAAAAACACTAGATATTTTATTGGACGATTTCCAATATTTAAAATATCTTGGAAAAAATATTTGTTTAAGCCAATACAAAATATTTTTACTTGATTTATCATCTTCGGCAATACTTGACATATACGGGTGTCAAGTATAAACAGGTAAATTGCTCGTTTCTTACTTTCAGTCGATTTATCATCATCTATCATAAAGACTTCGTCTAATACCAATAGACATATTTTCTTCGCGGCCATTATGTTACAACTTTTCAAAAGAACTACTGCAACAAAAACACAATCTCTTACAACGTCACAAATTTCGAAAATGCGCCCAGAATAATCTGCATACAGGTTCGACTCAAAGTTGCGTTTCAACTGATCGGGTACCGAGCGGGATTTTCTTTTATATGTTTTGAATAGGCAAATATTGGCAGCTAATTTTTTTGAATTTACAAAGCCAAATAGCTAGTTTAAGCATAAATGAAGTAATTTCCGTGTAGGGTTGTGTAGAACTAAACGTAATCCTTCACTTAAAGCAATTTTTTATAATCCCATTACCGGTTACAAGCAATAAACTTTCTAGTACTATGTAAACTTTATCCAATAATAAGTAATGTTACTTAATAATACACTTAGCAATCTATAACAATATTATAATAAAATTAATAAATAACCGCATTTGCTTGTGGTACAGTCTTTTTAATTACACCCTAATTTCTATACGCTGCAACTCCTCAATTTTACTGAACTTTGAAAGCAAATATAGAAAAACTTATGTAAATAAAATGCATATTATTAATATTATCAAATAGAACAACTATTCAAGATTAAATTAGTGCAATTTTAACTTTGTACGAAGAAGTTGAAATTTTGATTTTCGATCACGTTTTTCGCGTTCTGAACCACTGTGCGCCGCCATTACCGCCGAGGTCTCCAAATCGCCATTCTTCACTCTCCAAATAGTGTGATTTGACTATAATCGTACTCCCAAGTACGCATATCCTGTTTTTTTGTGGATATTGCCACCTCCGGCGCAATATTTTTGGTGCCGAAACCAGGGAACATTTAGATATCTTCGTCTTTCGCTTTCGTTCTTAACCATTTATTGGTTCAGTAATTGACCAATAAATCAATAGTTATAAATCCATTAATAATCTTCTTCGACGCTGCACGCTAATGAATTACTAAATTTATTGTTAATCTAATGAATAATTGTGCGACTTCCGAATCGCCAAGGTTGTTCCCAAAAAATCACCATATACAAGATATTTTCTAAAATAGTATACAGGATGTCCGTGGAAGAGTCGTTATACAGGGCGTTTATAATTTCGTGTGCCGACTAAATTTCCAGGCATGGCGGCCATTTTAAAGCAACAGCTCGACGTCGTAGTGGCTAAGCGCGCCAACAACAACAACCAGACAAAAACCCTCACTGCTGCTGATATTGCGACCCTGCCTGTTGGACCGTTTCTGTTATCAGGAGAATTCGAGCAGGTGCAAGACTGTATGTGTTAATTTCGCTCCAAGGTCGAAGCGCTGCAGCTACTCGCCAACTCACCCTTGCCGGATACTAAATTGATGCTGTATATACTCCCGCAGATTAATTTGCCGACTTTCGAAGGCCACTTCAAAGAATGACAGGTTATGATCGCCCTGTTTAATTCGTTAGTGCATTAATATGCGCCGGTTCCTGCTACTCAGAAGTACTTAAGTCCTCCTTGAAGGGCGAAACGTTCTCGACAGTCCGGATCTGGATCTGGATTGAGTTTGCCAAGGCTGGTCAAATCATTGACCAGAGCACTTAGGCCTCACTAGGCCCGTTGTGCCCCCTGACTGGGTTAGCCCTGCGTTGTTCTATCCCTCATTTAGCTACCCAAGGTAACGAGCAAAGGACAGCACAACGCTTGGAGGGTTATCCGTAATGTTGGCCATGTTCGGCCAGAGCTCCCCTAGCATGGACTCTCTAAGGTAGGCGAGAGCCGGGCAGGTGGTTAACACATGTTCCACTGGCTTATCCTCTTCTTCACATACTCTAGATATGGGGGTTTCTACCAGTCCCATAGTAAACAAGTGTTTCCTTAGCTGACAGTGACCCGTAAGGATACCTGTGATAAGACGCAGATGGTATTCAGCTGTTTTCAGATTGGGTGAGCGAATTGCTTCCTTGGCCTGTCTGCAGCCTGAGGTGTTGTCCCAGCATTGTTTTAGCATCTTGAGAGTGTTCTGTTAAGATGTAAATTCAGTAAAATTTATTAAATTCGTTTGCGTGGAACGATTCTTCATAAATCCATGCTGTTTTGTTGTGATGTGGGCTTTAACATGATCATATATTTTATCAGCCATAATAATTTCAAAGATTTTTGCAAAGTTATTTAAAATGCAAATGGCACGGTAGTTTTTAATATTATTTTTACACCCTGTCTTATGCACTGGTGATACACGTGTAGTTTTCCATATACTGGGAAAATGTGTTGAGCTTAGTATGAGATTAAATATGTGCATTAATGGTTTAATGAAACTCCGAATACAGTCACTAACAATAAAGGAAGGGATTTTATCAGTGCCAGATGTAAATTTATTACCAAGCCGCTTTGAAGCTTTTAATATATCCGTTTCATTGATAGAACTTATATTTAGACTATTGTTATAGTTTAAGTTAACATTATTTGCATATGATAAATTTGAAGCGGGGGTATAAACAGACGAGAAATATATTTGGAAAGTGTTCACTATATAATAGGGACCATTAATGATTGTACCATCATAGCTCATAATACCAGGTATACGCGTCTGACGTTTCTTAGAATTTACATAATTCCATAAGTTCTTGGAGTTGCAACGTACTGAAAATTCAGCATTTCGAATAAAGATTTCTGGATCTCTCTTTATGTAAGCTAACGTCGCGACGAAGTTGAGCAACTCTATTTTTATAAAGGGTTAATTTATCTTTCTTAAGTAATTTTCTGTAGTACTCTTTTTTACTTATTAGCCGTTTCGTTTCATTGCTGAACCAACAAGGATATTTAAAATTATTACATTTAGGCTTTTGACGCGGTACACAGTCATCAAGTATAGCATAAATTTTACTGTAAAACATATCACAACATAAATTAACATCACTATTAATTTTGATTATATCAGACCAATCACAATCAAATAATTTTTTATACAGGTCATGAAGATTGGCTTTTCGAAAATTATATGATAGCGAAGAAGTATTAGCTACCATATTCGGCTGGTTATCAACAATAAATTCCAAAGAAAAGCTAAGAGGTGGGTGATGATTATCGACTTTGGAAATAGGCAAGTCATCGAAGAAATTACAATTAATATTATTAGTAGTTAAAATTAGGTCCAGTAATCTATTATTAGCATTTAATTTAGTGTTATGTTGAACAATATTATGTAAATTTATTAAATTATTTAGTTCGGTTAATTTACGATCATTCATATCGATTCCAACGGGTTTGTGATAATTCGGAATATTAAAGTCCCCGCAGATAATAATTGAATTATATTGGCTACAGACACGATCCAATATATTAAATAATGTAATATATGTATCAATGGGTTCAGAAGGTGCGATATATAAGCAAACTAAACAAATAACTGTAGACCTAATTAAAACCTTCACAATAATTATTTCTACATTAATTCCTAATGTGATGTTATCCGTTGAACTAGTAAGATTATTTCTAACCGCTATCATAACACCTCCGCCTCTCCTGCCTATTCTATCACACCTATATAAATTATACATATCTGGTATTAGTTCTGCATCATTAACATCATCTCTCAGCCAGGTTTCAGTAAACATAAGTATATCATAACTGCTACCAAGAACGTTATTATAGAATAAGTTAGTTTTAGTTAAAAGTCCTCTAACATTCTGATAATAAATATTAATATCACTTGAACTATCACTATCTTCAATGATCCTCTTAAATATTTCAATTTAATATTCGCCTCTCCACCGTCGACCCGCTTCTTAAATTCCATTCTAATTGCGTTTTCTTCTTCCAGTTGTAAAGGAGTACGATCATTTTTAATAACAATTTTTTTGAAATTTCCAATAGATTTTAAACGTTACGAGCCCCGAAGAATTTTCCTCGCATCATTTTCACACTTGAAAATAATTTTAATTGGCCTTGATTTACCGTTGGATTTAGATCCTAGGCGAATTATATGTCTAGGTGGTTCACAATCATTGCAAATGGTTGATAGAATAATATTTACAACATCGTTACCATTTTCTTCATGCACATTAAATAAAATTATGTTATTTGCCCTCTTGCTTCTTTCCATAATTTCGTGAGATACACGATCAATATTCATTTTATCACTGAGAACCAATCCAGCCCGCGCCAACTCGTCTGCCTTGGTGTTGCCTTCTTCATTATTGTGTCCCTTGGCCAAGCGCAGCTCAATACTGTTAGATTGTGCTGCTTGTTTAAGGGTGTTGTGACATTATTTTACTAGTCTTGAGGTGATCTTGTAACCCCTCGCTGCTAGTATTGCTCCCCTACTGTCTGTATGGATTTGGAAGTTTCTATCACGGATGTCACGGTGTAGGATTTCTTTCGCCCCATGAATGCCAACGATCTCTGCTTGCAGAGTAGTTGTGTGCTTCTCTAGGGGTATAGCTAATGGTAGGTCCATTTGTTGCGAGTAAATTCCCGCCCCGGATTCTCTTTTGGTTTTAGAACCATCGGTGTAAATTCGGAGGGTTTTCCCACCCTCTATACTCCCGGTTACTCTTTTTATCGATACATTATTAGGTCTATTGAAGACGCAGGATGGCAATTTGTCTGTCTTCCTTCCAAGGAAGAGTGTCTTCTTGACAGCCTCCTCTAAAAGGTGACAGTGTCTGCCAGCCCTGCCTCCTTTTTACCAGAGTCCAACTGAGTTTACACGCAGTGCTGCCGCCGTGGCCATCTCCTCTACGTATAAGTCGAGAGGTGGAAGGCAGAACATTGCTTCCATTGCTGCAGTGGGTGTTGTTCGCATTGCTTCGGTCTTGCTCGGGAATGCTGAGGTTTTCTGTCTGGCTCTAGCATTGGTCTTACTGCCGGTGTGTACAGCCAAAGTGCTCTCTTGGGAGATAGCCACCATGTCTGCCCCACAGCCCTCCGGCATTGCCAGAGGGAGAAACATGCTTTTTTACATTTCATTTTGAGATGTGGTTCCCACGACAGCTTACCGTCGAGGATCACTCCCAGGTATTTGACTTCCGACGATAATCTTAGGAAGCTTTAGCTTACCTAGTTTTCTTTTCTTTGTGAAGAGGACCATTTCAGTCTTTGACGGGTTTATGGTCAGAGACGGGTCGTTACACCAGTATTCAATTATTTTGAGGGCTTCCTGCATCAAGCTGCATAACACCCTCTCAAATCTGCCTGTTAGCAGGATGGTTATGTCATCTGCACATCCTATGGTGTGGAAGCCATTGTCGTTAAGTCGCCGCAGTAGGCTGTCAACAACTATGTTTCTCGACAGTCGCGGATTTCGCCATGTGTGCTGAGAACTACCAGCTGGCTTACGATGCACTTCAGGGTCGCCATCATAATCCAGCCCGCATGGAGGACATGTATCTGGAGAAAATCACCAATATTTCGCCTCTGAGCACCTCCTCTCCTCCTTCCCCCTCAACTTCGAGGTTTCCTTTATATACACAAGACGTCCCTGAAAGCTCTGGATTACGCTGTTCGCCGTCCTGCAGAATCTAAACTAGTCCATCCACCGCCTTCTAATAGCGAACCCACCGAACCATCTATTGAGGTACGCAAAATTGCTCAATTTCCTTTTACATCACTTGTAGGTGGCCGAGCTGCAAGAAGTGGGGATCCACTCCGGCTAGTTCGTCATTATTTCCTTAGGTTCAGCTTCCAGCACGTAGTTTACTAGGCTCCCTTTGCTCTCGCCAACCATCGCATCCATCGGCACCACCATCAAGCTGATGATCTAAAGTGCCAATTCTGCTCCTCCGTCCAGCACACCATTTTCGCTTCAAGCACCTCTGTACCACCGATCGCCATGTCGCTTAAAGCCACCTGTGCTTATTTCACCACTCTGTGGTAGCTGAATCCCGATCAGCTATGCGCCCTTCTGCCCCCTTGGGTCGTGAATGCGGTCGTGGCCTCATGCCTCGAGATCACATTATTGCCAGTTGATGTTCTCAGAATGACTCGATTTGGTAATCTACACTCATTGCCCTTCCATCGTCTGACACCCATTCCCACGAGGCATGCTGTTAGCTACAGCTCGAGTAGTTGCCTTTAACTCCGAGCACTGCTTTACTATGAAAGTAGCACTAGCTTAACGTTTAAAGCTGCGTCTTCAACCTGCTTATTTGCCCATTAGTGGCTTAGGAAACATGGCTCTACCGGTAGTTCGCCCCACCGTCATCACCTTGAACATGTACGAGCGATGCATTCTTGTGGTGAAGCAGGTCACCTCCTCGCCTGATGGTGACATTTTTCGTGATGAACCAGGTCACCTCCCGCACACCCCCTCGTCTCTTACTTGCCAAAAAGTTGCCGCACCTGAGTCGCACGCTGCTTGCAGATCCCGAATTTAATTACCTTAACCATATCGACTTGTTACTAGGAACTGATGCGTACTCCCTAATATATCGATCGGGTTACTCCGGCCCTCGATGTCGTTCTCCTAGGGTTGTAGAAACAACTCTCGGATGAGTACTGCTTAGATCATGTGAAAACCCTCCTGCAGTTCGCTCTCTCCGCGTCCATGCTTTGGCCATAGACAATGACTCGCCGAGGGCATAGTATCTCTGCCGCCCAAGAGGACCCGACGATGCTATCAACGCTCCGCCTCCTGAGGAGTCGTCTTTGATAGAGTTAGATCGACCCGTCTCTCTCTCACTGACTGTTGTACCACCGACTAGCTCGCTCTCCAGCGCCTGCCTTTCATCGCGGATGATACCAATCAACCCATTGCCGGGAGTACCTATCGACAAAGACAACGCCACTGTAAACCAATATCTCCATGCCTCCGGATAGACTGGGCTCTCTCGTTAGCCGTCATGGCTCACGACGTCCTCGTCAAAGAGATCACGCACCTTAGAGCACTGGATTAAGTTCAATGTCAATGTCAAATAAAACAATGGCAATGCTAAGATATGTATACATTATGCAGAAGAACGCCCTTTAAACTTCTTTTCCTAGAGTCAATAAATACATGAAAATCTGCAGATTCATAAACTGTACTTAGGCGACCAATCAAGCCAGGGATATCACAACAGTACACTACTCTCCCCTCCATTACGAAATACTTTTTAAATTCTTCCTCACAATGTCATGCCAATAGAAAGTTGTATCGGGAGTTGAATAAGGTCGCGGATTGTTATCTTGTATTTCTGGGAATGGAAATATCTGACCCATGTGCTATATGTCTAATTGATAATGGAAGAATTGGATATGTAATGGCCTCTCTGTTTCTCTTATTAAACCCCCAAATTATGCAGAAACAAAGATAACATCATCATAATGATTTTGTATTCTCTTCAAACCATAGGAAACTAAACAGCAAAATGAGCGGTCCCTCTTATACCAATGTCTTAAATTTTCAGAACAATTTTTACACACTACATCGAGATCGAAATTTTTGTCCCAATCTCCTAATTTCATTTTAAAATACGCCAGATCCAAATTCTTGAGCAACTGAGTAATGTTCCTCTTCTTCTTACTTATTACATACCACCCACATTGTATATAACCAAAATTATTTGGATTTTTCAAACAGCTTCTTCTAGCTGTAACATTTGAACTTGCCACTGTTACACACTTAAACACAATGGAAAACTAGTATGAATAAAATGAGTGATTAATAAAATTTGAAATCGTATTATAATTGGGGCTTTTACACATTTTAACACAACATATACGCGTGGTGGAACGCATGCTCTCATTCTTATGTTAAAAATTGAATTGAGCGAAATCTGTACATGATATGGAAAAACTAATAAAATTTTCGATATCAGGGGATTTGACTTGACTTATCCGAATTAAAATATCTCATGCCGCAAAATCTTGGCAGGCCTGTGTTATCGACCAAGATTGCGTCATCTTAATTGCTTCCTGTCACACCACCTCTGGTGAATCCCTTCATGACATTATTTTCACCGGTCCTACACTGTAAGCCGACATTTTTCTGCAAATCGCCTAATTTTGACAATTTTTGTTCATCGCTGAAATCCGACAAATGTACCGATTATAACCAGAGAAGATCATCGAGAACTGTAGCATGTTCTGTGGCGTTTTTAACCGGAAAAGCCTATTACTGCCTATCGCCACAACACCGGTACCATGATCGTATTTTCAGCTCCGTATCTCGCTCTCTAGCATCTAGCAACCAATGAACACGCTCGATACCCATTGTCCAAATCCGTGCTTGAAACGGATGTATACGTCTATGACGTCCTAACCAACTATGATACGAAGCCGCGGCAAGGCAGGTGGGTTTCAATTGCCTAAATGGCTGGCCAACTCACCCACAATTTTGAAGAACATACTGGACGATCATCATCATCATGTGTTTTTGCAAATATCCCAACATAGTGCACCTCTCTTCGCTTAAGCTATGCGGTGCTCATCTTCTCGCTAAACTAGTGTGGTATTTTTGCGGTCAACACTCCAACAATACAATTTATCATGTTTTCGCCATTATAAATTTCACTGTCGCTCTATCCTAGATCGCGGGGGAACCCCATTGAAGGAAATTCTGTCACCTTCTTTATGGAATAATGTTGCCTTCGAGAGTAATCCAGCTGACTCTGCGTCCCGAGGTCCCAGCGAATTCTGCGATAACCCCTTTTAGTTAAGGAGACTTAGCGAGGCACCTTGCATTTCGCGTCCATTCCTAGTGATTTGGAGGAGGAACGAGCGCTCCCAATGCAGAGCTTACCAACTACTTCACTTAATCTGGAAGGTCAATTCTCCACCCTTTCTCACCTGCAATACGTGGTCGCCTATTGTCAACGCTTCGCCTCCAATGCCCCAAAAGATCATCAATATGGCATTAACTAGCCACGAACTCCGAACTGCCCTTCCCTCTGCACTCTCGCAAATGTATATTTTTGCCTTAGATGACGGCAGTATCGAATCTGCCAACCCTAACACCAAATCTTGGGTGGTCTACTCGCCCTATTCATCAACAAGGATGGTTTCCACCGAGCGGGCGGCCGTCTCACCGCTTTTATACTTTCCTACATGTAACTTCACCCAGATTTGCTGTCCAAAGCAGACCCGTTCAATGACATTGTAATCGACGATGCAACAAATAGAAATTTTTTTCATAAAATCTACAACAAATGAGTCTTATTAAGAATACAAGAACAAATCACTTTTGAAACAACTACTTCTCTAGCTAATACTTCGACAGACATTGAATAATACAAAAGTAATTTGCGTGTTACAAAATAGCAAGGCTATCAAAGCAACACTAGTTTGAACGTATTTCTTTCTGTAAAATGAACTAAAAATGATTGAATGTACGTTAAAATAGTTTGTGAGTGACTATACTATGGTAATTTGGAACAAGAAATGAATTTAGGTTGATGTAATTAAAAATAAATTAGCAATTTAAATAATTCAATACTCAATTTTATAACCATCTGTAGACACGTGTTTCGATATTTCAATCTCTTCAGTACAGCTTTATTATAAAATTGATTTTAAACATAAATAAAAACGTTTACTAAAATAAATATAATAAAATATAAATAACTTACTCAGATTTGTACGGCAACTGACACAATAATGAAATATAATCGGCTGAAGGTCAGTTGCCGTACAAATCTGAGTAAGTTATTTATATTTCATTATACTACTTTGAACAGATTCTAGTCGTTGAATGGCAGTCTGTGAATACGGTAACCATACAATAGATGTATATTCTGCATGAGGGTATAAAATTTTCACGGTAGTGATGGTAAAACCGGAAGTGAATCTATTCACAAAACCCAACATTTTTAGCGATGAATTACATACATTGTTGATATGTTTATTGAAGTTAAGATTGGATGTGAACAACGCACCCAAGTCTTTTATTTCCGTTGTTGACGTTAATGGATTATTATTGACTGTATAAGAAAATGCTATACTCTTACTTCGACAAAATGAAATATGGTAACACTTGTTTATATTTAAGTGTAAATTATTATGAACACACCATTCTGCAACGCGGTCCAAATCTGACTGGAGTAAATGTTGATCTTCGACCGAGCATATCTCACGAAATATCTTAAGATCATCTGGTTCTACTATACCTTGCTATATTTAATCCTCGAACTGATGTCATTAATAAATAGCAAAAATAATATGGGCCCGCAGTGAGATCCCTGAGGAACACCCGAAGTAACATTAATACATTTAGATAAATGAGACCCAATACGAACACATTGTGTTCTATTTGATAAATAACTTGCAAGCCAATCCATTGTCAGATCACCCATCCCCATAGCTTTCAACTTACTTAATAAAATATTATGCTGAACTCGGTCGAACACTTTGGAAAAATCGGTATAAATTGAGTCAATTTGCACACCCTTTTCCAAAGCATCCGACAAAAGTGACTTATATATGATTAAGTTGGTCACGGTAGAACGACCTTTAACAAATCCATGTTGTTCTTCAACAATAATATTTTTGCATGCCCACATAATTTGCTGCGATATCAAGTAGTCTAGTATCTTAGGGATTACCGATTGGATACATATACCTCTATAATTTGTTATGTCCGATCTACATCCACTTTTAAATATAGGTACTAAAAAACTACGCTTCCACAACTCGGGAAATATTCCTGTATTAACTGACGTCGTAAAAATAACATGGATCGGCTTTGAAACTGTACAAACACATCGCTTCACGAAATATTCAGGTATTCCGTCAGGGCCTACATTTAATGAATCAGAGAAGGATAAAATTCTATTAAATACATCGTTAATTGTTACACTAAATTGATTTAAATTGATACATGTATTCATATTAGTAAAATCATTGTAAGTATTATTATTCGAATTACTATAGACGGACGAAAAGTGTGATGCAAACAAATTTATTGATTCATTCAAATTATTTCCAGCTTCACTATTTAAAAACATATGCTCGGGTAAGCCATTGGTTTTACGGCAACTAATTACGTGATTCCAAAAAAGGTTACAATTTACACTGATATCCCTTTCCAATCCTTGAATATAATTTTTGTGTAGGGTATTATTAAGTATCTCACACTCAGATCGCAATCTTTTGAAAATATCATAATCAGATTGCGAGCCACTACACTTATAAACTTTATGTGCAGCCTTTTTTTGATTTAATTAATGTTACTAATTTATTGTTGAACCACGTTGGGTAGTTATGTCGCTTTACATATTTTACTGGTATAAATCTGTTAAAACAATAATATAAAATATTGTTAAAATCATTAACATATGCGTCAACGTTCGAATTATAGAATACACTATCCCAATCAATTGAAGCCAAAAAAATATTGATTCCAGCATAATCCCCTGATTTAAAATCATAAATCCAATTATGCTCTGAATTGATAAATTTAATAGGTGTTAGGGGCAAGCTTACACAGTATTGGATGTGATGAAACCTAGAACGACACAAAACATCACATGCGCGGTACACAGTAAGATTCAAAGCATTCGTAAACACCAAGTCTAAAAACACTCCTCTTTCGCTGGGTATTTTATTCACATGCAGCATATGATGGTAATTGAGTACACTTGCTAAAACCTCTGCTGGCGGGCATTCATTTCTAATATTAAGTACATCATTTGATTGGTCCCACGACGCATTGGGTAGATTAAAGTCACCACAGATGATATATTTGCAAGTAGGATACCTGGAGCAGACGTTATCAATATCATTTGCGATGGTAGTATATAGTTCAATAGCAGAAGCCGGAGGTGTATATATCGACCCGATAATGTGATCATCAGCAATCTTAACAAATAGTTGTTCCGCGGTGACACTACACTCGATTAAATTACTTGCAAAATCATTTTTGATAGCAATCAAAACACCCCCACCTTTAGTTTTTGAGCTATTGGCGCTGTTTCTGTCAGTTCTATAGATATTGAAATTATGAAGACCCAATTCAGCATCCGTGACCGATTCATCTAATCATGTTTCGACTAAAACGACAACATCATAAATAGAGGTTTGAAGGTTCAACAAAAATGATTTTATTTTGCCTTTAAGGCCGCCTACATTTTGGAAATAGATGTTTAGTTTTTTGGGTCCGAAGATTTCACAATTGATGGATGTCCGTTCATATACTTAATAGTTATATCCGTTTCGCCCTCATTTCTTCGTCTTGTGAGTTCTTCTCTATTTTTTTTTTAAATGCTCTCGTTCAAATTCAGTCCTGTCGTTGTAAAATTTTACATTACCAGTGTCGATCGTTTGCGTTATTCTAATAACATCACGTGACTCTTGAGCAGTAGAAAATATAATTTTAATTGGTCGTGTCCTTGTTCCAGGTTTTCCTAATCGAAATATTTTAAGAGGTTAAAATTTTACTTGCGAGTCGATTAAATTTTTTAAGATAGTACTATCATGCTCAGCTTTGTCTTGGGGTGATCCTGTCGGTTCCGGGACATTAAAAACAATGACATTCCGTGAACGCATCTGACGGTCTTCAACTTCACGAATAATGTCAGCTTTAGTGGTTAAATCTGATAGAGAGTTGTGCGAAATATTAGTAGCAGTGACAGCAGAAGTCTCAAGCTTTGTTATTCTCGCATTAAGAGATTTTATTTCATCTTTTAAATCTTTTAGCGCAGTGTGCACTTCATCTCTAAACAAAGGCAAAAATTCATTTCGAAATAACAACCGAATAGTACCAATGATAGATGGATCTGATGTAGCCCCGTGCGATTTTCCATTAGTAGATACATCACACAATTCTTCATAGTTTTCTTGTGTATGTGCTGAATTAGTTACATCATGCGGTGTATTAGTGCATAATTGACAAACTCATTTTGATTTACTACTAAGTAAAAACGTAATTTCATTATCACTTAAGTGCGAGCAACGAATATGAATTGATTTGCCGCATTTACCACGACATTTTAAGTAAGGCGTGTTAGGAGTTTTTCCCTGTTCACAAATTCCACACCTAAAAACCATATTGTAATAAACGAAAACAAATACAATTTAGGAATATAACGTAGGAATTTACACACTTCACGCCGTGAGGGCCGTCACGGTGACTAACAAATTAAACAACACAAAACTGTATTTTTTAATTTTTTAACTTTATTAGTGAATTTTCTACAAAGTAAAGGACTTATATATTTTATATAGAAATTTATTGCTGAGTTACGTGAAGATATGATTAATACTTGATTAATAATAATAATAATAGGTAAAATAAATAAATATTTTCATAAAAGTTTCCCATTTACAGGAAAATTAACATACCCTACTGAAATAACTCCTAAATCCATCAATAATGCTTTGTGGATTATTGTATTCTATGTTATTTTTATGTTCGGTATACTTGACGTACCTTTTTTTGAATTTACAAAGCTAAACAATTGTTTTGGTTTATTTTTAATTTTGGATTAAATTTTCTCATGATATCTTTTATAAACGAGTGAAGACTTGACTATTCGCATATTTTTTGCAGTAAAAGCGTTTTAATTTTATATTCGATATAAAATATCGATTACCAGTTAAATTGTAATCAAAGATAAAAGGACCTATTAAGTGACTATCTAAAACGAAAATCAACTCAAAAAAATGAAGGAAATTCTGCCACCTTCTTTATGGAATAATGTTGCCTTCGAGAGTAATCCGGCTGACCCTGCGACCCGAGGTTCCAGCGAATTCTGCGATAACCCTTTTTAGTTAAGGAGACTTAGCGAGGCACCTTGCATTTCGCTCCCATTCCTAGAATTTTGGAGGAGGAACGAGCGCTCCCAATGCAGAGCTTACCAACTACTTCACTTAATCTGGAAGGTCAATTCTCCACCTTCTCTCACCTGCAATACGTGATCGCCTATTGTCAACGCTTCGCCTCCAATGCCCCAAAAAATCATCAATATGGCCCATTAACTAACCACGAACTCCGAGCTTCCCTTCCCTCTGCACTCTCGCAAATGTATATTTTTGCCTTAGATGACGGCAGTATCAAAGCTGTCAACCCTAACACCAAATCTTGGGTGGTCTACTCGCCCTATTCATCAACAAGGATGGTTTCCACCGAGTGGGCGGCCGTCTCACCGCTTTTATACTTGCCTACATGTAACTTCACCCAGATTTGCTGTCCAAAGCAGACCCGTTCAATGACATTGTAATCGACGATGCAACATATAGCAATTTATTGCTGAATTACGTGAAAATATGATTAATAATAATAATACGTAAAATAAATAAATATTTTCGTAAAAGTTTCCCATTTACAGGACAAAATTAACATACCCTACTGAAATAACTCCTAAATCCATCAATCATGCTTTGTGGATTATTGTATTCTATGTTATTTTTATGTTCGGTATACTTGACGTTACCTTTTTTTGAATTTACAAAGCTAAACAATTGTTTTGGTTTATTTTTAATTTTGGATTAAATTTTCTCATATCTTTTGTAAACGAGTGAAGTCTTGACTATTCGCATATTTTTTTGCAGTAAAAGCGTTTTAATTTTATATTCGATATAAAATATCGATTACCAGTTAAATTGTAATCAAAGATAAAAGGACCTATTAAGTGACTATCTAAAACGAAAATCAACTCAAAAAAACAAATAAAAATATAAACAAAATTTCATACCAATTAAACCGCACCAGACATTAAAACTAAATCGAACTTGAAATCTTCTTTGATTTACTAAATGTGAATTTTCAGTAGACCAATGATGATAGTTATTTCTATTGAATGCTCCATAATTGGTAAATCGGGTTTATCTGACCATAGTATTTTCCTAGGAATATTAGCCTCATCTTCACATTTTTTGTAGGTACCACCTGCTAAACTGCAATCTTCGGTGAAAGTCATTAAACCTTGTACAATTGTTGGTTTGTAAAGGTAATACTTGTTTTTCTTCAAGGTTCTGTGAACAATAGATTTTAAAATCCCTGTTTCTCGATCTACACGACGAACTAATGTGCTGGATATGTTCGTAATGTTCTGCAAAATATTATTTCATTAACTTCATAGTTAGCTCGTTGTTTGTTCTAACATTCCAAAGTTCTGTAAATTGCTAACTAAAAATTGTCCTGAGTGGTTTTTGTTTTTCTGAAAAAACGCAGTGCATGCATTTTCAGTGTTTCTATTTGCTTTAAAAAACACGTCCAACCTATCAACTTTTACTTAATTTGAATGTGTATGTGTCATTATCAATACTTATAAATCTTAATACTTGAGAATAAATAATTACTTATCACTAACTACAAATAGATACAGGGTTTAAATAAACTTATCTCTGCAGCGCTAATTGTACTTTGACTAGTTATCGTTTTATTTCATTGTTTCATACTGATGTTTAATTCCATAGCTTACTAATTTTATTGGACAGACCGTATTTTTGTTAATAATGAAATTAAATATCAGTATCGTTTCTTTATTTTACATTATTACTTAGAAAGTCTTTTCAGTTTCATTTCTCATTGGTGTTTAATTGCATAGCCTACTAATTTCATATTAAAGAATCAATTTACGGTTTTATGAATATTTTGCTTCTATCTAAAAAAATATTCAGGCATACATCGTTGAGAAGCACTTTTTAAGCACTACCTAACAAACCAAAATTCATTATGGCCACCTTACGAAAAACAAAAAATAGTGCTAATGACGTGGAAACAAATCCGAATCGGTGTTTTCTGTTTACATAAAACATTTTTCTTAAAAAAGTGTCTGAATAATGTAAAGGTTTAATAGCGATCACGTACGTTGGGCGTTATAGAGTTATTGAGGAAAAATAAAATTGGCAAATTATGTGTTTTTCAAAATATCTTAAAATTGAAAATTAAGGTGAATTTTAAATGGGATTTGCTATGAGCACTGATTTCTCTTCTAATAACGGAGATACTAATGGGACAATCTCCCGCAGAATGTAATCCAAAATCTAATCCAGAGCATGCATCGTCGATTGCAAGCTGTTATCACTGCCAGAGAAGGGAATATTCGCTACTGAAGTCTTTTGATTAAAAAAAAAAATCAAAGTAAACTTGATCATAGTGAGCATCAAAATTGGGACACAGTGTATAACTCGGAAATTAAGTGTAATAAATCTCCCATATTACTTAACTCTGTGTTAAACCATTTAATGTGCTTCATAACGCAAGGAGTTTTTAGATAATTTTGGGGAAAAGACACGTTAAAATGTTAGTTGAAAGTTAAGATAAGCTTTTTAACGCTGTTATTTGTATTCATCAATAATCCCCATGATTCAGAGTCTAACAATTGGAAGAGAGAAAAGTTACCATTTGCTGTGATGGGTCGCATGAGTTCCTGTTTAAAGTTACGCACAGATAGATCCTCAGGTCCAATATCAAATAAGATTTCTCTATGGTCCGATATGCCCGTTTCTTGACTTTGTGTTACTGAATCAATAAAATTTGTGCCAACATTATCAATACAATTACAGAGGCGAGTAGGAAAAGTTACTATGAACTTCAGACCATAACTTTGTACAAAATCAATTAATATACATTTTTAATCATTATTACCATTGAATCTGTCGTTGAAATAAGCATCTAAAAGCACATTCTTATTATCAATACATATATGATCCAACACCTTTTAAAGTGTAAATAAAAGTTTATTAAAGTCACCAGTATTTAATCAGTAAATGCTAGTATGATATTGTTATGTACTTCAATGTCAGAAATCTCACATATCTTTTCAGAGGCGTAACAATTACAAGATAAAGGATTATATTTATGTATAATATTTATTTTATCATAATTAACACCTCACCGCCTGAGGATAATCTGCGGGAATACAGAGAGCCCGTGTGAAGTATCGCGCACTCTATTCACGAGCAGCACGCACAAACAAACAAAAATAAAAACGCCCTTACAACGCACTTATAAATATTCAAAAAATTTAGGGGACTTACAGAAAATATTGACAAATATTTATATGACAGTCTCAGTCCTCAGTATTTGCGATTTTCTGGAAAAAAATAATCAGTATATTGATTTAATTTCAAATGAAAAATTGTCAGTATACTCATCAGTATATTCGTATTCATTGTCACTTGTGTCCGTTTTACAAATAATAAAACTCTTATTGCCTATAGATTGTTCCTTATTCCTCCTATTATAATGATGTACATCTACATGATGACACATATAAATGTTTCGAGCTTTAATGTACATTAGGCATTCAAAAATGTACATACATGATAGAGACACGACACCCTTAATTCGAAAGAGTGGTTTACAGTTAGACTGGTAGTGAGCTCCACATATTTCTTTACGTTGTAGCCTAAACATTTTGGATTTAATAGCAGAGTGGTTCCAGAAAAATAATCCATATCGCAAATAGCTTTCAAAAATGGTGTGATGCGCTGCTTTTAAGGTAACTTTAGATACTGAGTCATAAAGCGCCACAATAAAAAACGTCGCTATTCAAAATATGAGTTAAATGATCGCCCTGTTTGTACCAGGTTAACTTCTGGTTGACAAACAGTCCCAGGAATTTTGTGAAGTTGCTATAATCTTCTTCCAATCCTAGATCTAAACTATTCAAAGCGAATACCATGTTAACCGTTTTATCAGAATTTAATTTTAGTTAATTACTTTGAAACTATGCTGAATTTAATATTGTCATATCATCAGCGTATCGAATAAGATTTCTACTTAATATTCAAAAAGAAAGACCTTACCCCACCGGCTTCAACAAATTAGAGCTCTGTTAAGTAGAAATGAGCTTATAAGATGACACTTTAGGGTGTAAATGTAAATATGGAGCTTGCAACTGAAGATTGCATATATAATAGAGACAAAAGCCTTCGACAGATCAACAAATATGGCTTGTAAAAATTTAATGTCTTCAAAATACTTAGGATACTTGGTTGTTTATAACATAATACTGTATGTTGTGGTTAAAAAAGGAGTCTCTAAATGATTTGAAACAAAACTTCAAAATTTTTATATTTTTAATATAAATTTTATCTTTAGAAAATGTTATATAAAAAATGTCAACTCGATGAGGTCTAAGAATATCACTAAAAATTACTTCAATATTTTCTTTAAATACCCTCGAAAATTCGTATCTCTACGGATGCGATTCTGTGATAATTTTTTTGTTCTCGGTAATTGAAGTTGAAGTTGAAATGGAAACTAAAACTTAAAATTGAAATTGAACTTTTTGATCTATGTATTACCTTGTTAATTTGCAATATTAGATACGTCAATACAATACAAAACAGGAAAAGCATGAATTGCGAAAGGAAATTGAACAAGTAAAAAACCAAAAATGTATTAACAACTCTGACTGGATTGAAAAATTTCAGGGCCGAAAAATTCGTTCAAAAAATATAGTTCTCTATAATTTACAAGAATCAGAAAACAGTGTACTAATAAAACGAGTATAAGATGATATAAATACTATAAATAATATTTGGTCAACATGTGGCTTGCAACTGGAACCACACAAAATATGTAAATATTTACTATCAACATAATGGAAGAATGAACATAAAACTGTCTACTTTTTCAAGGAAAGTATTATTAAATGATTATGACATATTTATTATTGTAGAAACATGGGTAAGTCATATCAAATAAAGAATTTGGCTGCCACAATATGATACAGCAACAATGGTATATAGTGTCGTTTATCTACCGCCAGCAAGTCCTCTAGAAAAATACGAATCTCACTGCACAGCTATTAAAATATCATTGAAAATCTTTCAGTTTACAAAATATTAATCTGCGGTGTCTACTCCATCTGATAAATGGGACAATGATGAACTTGAAACTGTTGCATTGGGATACCCAAGTGACAACGACAAGATGATTATTGATACAGCAGGATTTTTAAATGTATCCCAACTAAATTGCTTTTTAGATTTAGTGTTTGGAAATAAAGAGGATACACAGGTCAGCATAGCGGAAGATCTATTGGATAATAACTCACATCACCATATCGCTTACTCGATTGAACTCATATGCTAAAATTATTGTAATAATCTAACATCAAATACGGTGCGATATGATTTTAGCAATGCGGACTATTTAACTATAAACAATTATATCGCTTCATTTGACTGGCATAGCTTCATATCGCGGGAATCATGTATAAATGAAGCTGTAAATATAGTTTATGATATCGTTCAAGCAGCGGTGGCGTCCTACGTCCCAGTAAAAATCATTCACGAAAATAAATTTCCAAAATTGTTCAATTCGCAATTAATTCAATTAGTAAATAAAAAAAAAAGAAGCGCACAAAATTTATAAACAGTCTAATGAACAAGCGCATTTCATACGCTTACAAGAACTGAAGGCAAAATGTAAACAGCTCGGCAATTAATTATATAAACCAAATATTAACAGGGTAGAATTAAGCTTGAGACACAAGCCTAAAGAATTTTGGAAGTTCGCGAATGATTTGAAACAAAAAAGTGGTTTTCCAGCAGAAATGCACCTGTGTACCCGAGGTGTCGCACTTGGGTTCGGTTTTATTTTTAATATTTATTAATGATGTTGTCAATTATTATAAAAATTGCAAGATGCTAATGTATGCATCTAAAGTTATTTGCAGTGGTAAGTGATAATCACGACTACGTAATGATTCGAAATTACTTTAATCGCCTTACCGACTGGTGTTAAGAAAGTAAATTACATCTGAATATTGAAAAACATGCAAAATTATCTCTTTTACGGAAAATGGAAATGGAAAGCAAAATTCTGGCAATACACGTTAGATTCCAATGTAATTCAGAGGGTGTCGGAGATAGATGACTTGGGAGTAACAATTTACACTAGTTTGACGTTTAAACTACATATTTATAACACAGTTAATACATGTTTAAAACTACTTGGCTAAGTATCTAGAACAGGGAAGGTTTTGCCGGTTGAATCAATTAAAACACTGTACTGTTCGTTGGTAAGATGACTTGAATATGCTGTTATGGTTTGAGCTCTTATGCAATCTTTAGTTTTTAGGCGTCATGTGGGTAAATTAGTGTTTATCTCTAAATTGTGAACGATTTTATTTCATGTCCGGATTTATTATCAAGTTCGTTGTTTAATATAAAAACTATTGAACCAACTAGTCGCAATATCACTGCGTTTAATATTTCGCATCACCGTACAAACTACGGACTTAATGAACTTCTAACAAGAGCGTCCGGGCTAGTAAATAAGCTTCAAGTATATGGCTGCTTTAATTTATATTCTACAAACTTGATAGCTTTCAAGACATATTTGTACTCACTTGTCCTAGTGCATATAGCTAAATAATATTGGATGTTAAAAAAACAAAAATACTTTACTTTATTGAAATGTATATTCTAGGTATTGTGTATTTGTGGATGGGGTATAGTTTTAGAATAAGAATACTTTATTTTATTTTATAATTTTATAGAAATGTATAAATAAATTTCGTTATTGCATATACAGGGTGAGTTTTTTTCGATGTTCTCTATGGGGATCTCGGAAACTATAAGAGATAGAGAAACGGTTAAATGGGGAAAGAAGTGTAGATTTACGAGACGAATAAAATTCCACTTTCAAAGTTTTCAAAAAAGTCAAGGGTAACTAGATATTTTGAAAAAAGTAAAAAGTGTCAATTTTTTCAAATCAATATATCTCGGTTATTATAACAGATAGACAAAAACTGTAAAAGACAAAGTTTTAGATAATTTTATGTAAATTAATAAAGAGTAATCAGAAAAGTAATCGCCATTATTTTATTGTTTTACTTTCGTCTTTTTCATGGCTACACATTTTTTATTTATAATAAAATTTTGAATGAGGTCACAGCCAACTATGGTTTCTATTTAAAAAAATGTAAGTTTGCGTCATATCTCGGAAAATAATGGCGATCAAAATGTTCTGATTATTTTTTATTAATATGCACTTTGTCCTTTACAGTTTTTTTCTATCTGTTGTAATAACCGAGATATATTGATTTGAAAAAATTTGACACTTTTTACTTTTTTCAAAATATCTAGTTACCCTTGACTTTTTTGAAAACTTTGAAATTGGAATTTTATTCGTCTCGTTAATCTACACTTCTTTCCCCATTTAACAGTTTCTCTATCTCTTATAGTTTCCGAGATCCCCATAGAGAACATCGAAAAAAACTCACCCTGTATATAAAGGGCAATTTCCCGTTAATAAATCATTATTATTATTATTAATACAATACATCTATAGATAGTCACATAAGATAAAATGTAAATTTAACACGAAATAGAGTAATCAATAATACAAAATTAAAAAGAGAAATATTTAAATAAATTAGTACTGTGACAGCTGATTTTAGTACAATTAAAAATAAAGCTAATTAAGGTAAAATCAACTGGCCACTTCTAAGAGAACGTATAGTATTAGTAGAGTAGATTAGCCGGTACGGGGACAGGAAGTGCTCCCAAGGTCATCCTGTGGTTAGGACCGGATGTTGATAAGATATGCGGTTTCCGCTCGCGGATGTTGCGGTTTCCGGTCACCGGATGTTGATAAGATAAGGACTGTTTGTAACGAATGGACCGGATGTTGTGGTTGATAAGATAAGGGCCGGATGTTGTGGCTGATAAGATAAGGACTGTTTGTAACGAATGTTGTTGATAAGATAAGGGCCTGATAAGATAAGGACTGCAGGTCTGTGCACATTCTCCCATAAGAGGCAATGAGTGCGAGTGATCAACATCCGGTGTGAAAGAGTGAGATGGAGGTGGCAATGTTGCCAACTGAAACGTTATCAGTATTACCCTTTTTCCCAGCTCAGGTCGAGAGGGGCCCCTCGCGGGAGAATTTGAATGTAGTACCAACTGAATTCTTATAAGAGGCAATGAGTGCGAGTAGCTCTCTTCCGGTATTGAAAGAGTGAGATGTAGATAGTGGTGACAGTGGTACCAACTGAATTCTTATCTTGCCATAAGTGCGAGTAGCTCTATTGAAAGAGTGAGATGGAGATAGTAGTACCAACTGAATTCTTATCACACACACACACACACACACATCTGTATATAAATTAGGAATTAATAATTTCGCATGCTGATGATAAGAAACAGCTCAAGGTAAAGTTCTACCGGATGTGGTTACGCACGTTCGCTTTTTTTCACGTAAAAATATTAAACGTGGTGCTAATCATAATAAATATTTATTTTCTATATAATCAAAAACGAATTTTTACCACATCCACATAATCTTGAATATTAAAGGCTCTAAGTTGAAAAATAATTCAGTTTATTCAGAACACGCGTTACAGCAAAAACAATTATGGACAACGTAGAAATAAATATTGATTATACCCCGAATTCAGGCCAAGGGAGTCCTAAACATATTTACAACAATCTGCGAGAGTGTGTTGGTGGCTGTGATGAGTTGTACATATATTTTCGTGATCGTGCATATTCAATCCTGGAAGAACTGATGGAAATAGATCCTTCTAAGGCATTGCAAATTCTTTTGACTGGCATTGAAGAAATCAGTTTTATAGACGAGGAATTTGGTTGGACACATGAGTGTGTGCTGGAACCCTGCTCTGGATATATTTGTAACAGGTTAAAAGATTCTTACATTTATATCATGTGGGACCATAAAAAATTCCATTTCGCAATTCCTATAACTGATAACGATCTGTGTCGGTTGGAATATCAGTTGGTACTTAATGCAGATCGTCGAGATGAGGAGGAAAAGCGCCGAGTTGAGGAGGAAAAGATGGAACAAGATAATAACAGTGACTGGTAGCCATACCCCACCTTCTTTCTAGAAAAATTCAAGATAGTAGTACCAACTGAATTCTTATGTATATAAATTAGGAATTAATAATTTCGCATGCTGATGATAAGAAACAGCTCAAGGTAAAGTTCTACCGGATGTGGTTACGCACGTTCGCTATTTTTTCACGTAAAAATATTAAACGAATTGATTTTTAAAATCATAAAATGAGGATGTGGTTAGATGATAATTGTGCTCAATGCTGATTGGTTGATAGAAATCGATCCGATAATATATAATGAAAATTTATTAAGAATAATATTTAGTACTGAGATGTCTGGTGATTTAAGACTAAGTTTGTTACGTAAAAAAAAGGTTCGACTTGATAAGGAATTGAAAGTGTGGCTAAATAAATTGGAACTATTAAAAAGTGAAATAAAAGTAAAGAGTGCTAAATTAAAGGAATATCGAGATTTAATTGCAAAATTTGAAACATTATCAATATGGTAAGATATATATTTATTTTCTCATCTTGAACAGCATAGATAAATTTTGAATTTGCAGCAAACAATAGATTCGGACTGGTCTTCACGGTGGAATCAGGAGGGTTATTACTACGTAAATCCGGATACCAATTATTATTTATCCGATCAACAGGCCAGCGAATTTGTTGAGGCCGGTTTTGAACTGGATAAGGTGTGTTTGTATGAGTATAATTACAACGCATGGAAGAACAATCAAGAAAAAGAAGAACTGTATCAAAAGTACATCAAACAAGATAAGCAGCAGAAAACGGAAATTATCGATTTGTGTGATGATAGTGATGATGATGACGATGACAGCATCACACAATTTCTTGACGGTATGTTGTCGGATTTTGATACCGAACTGCGAAATGAGAAAAGATTTATCAATGAGATAATATATAAGTTAATTAAAAGTGTACATATTGCTGTCGGGCTAAGTCCTGTTCGAGGATTTTTTCCTGCAATAAGGCTGTCTGGACCAAAAAATACAAATGTTTCATTTATACACATCGAATGGAACCAACTCGTGAAACACATGGGAAAAATTCAACATTTTTTCTCATCGCGAAAACGAAAATTATCTTACGACGATGAAAAGAAGCCCATTTTAAAGGTTTTCACAGATTGTGAAATTCTTTTCACAACAACATGCAATGGTAAGAAACGAATTCGTATTGATAAAAACAAAACAAAAATAATTCTCAACAAAAAATTATTTGAACGACTATATGAGTTGATGGATATAATAGAATGCCGTATCAAACGAATGGAAGATCTTTCGTTTTTAAAATATTACAATAATTGTCTGGAAGAAGCGACTCGTTCGAAAAATGAAAATGATGACATCAATAGACTAAAAGTTCTCGCCCGTACAGAACGTGATAAAGCAGAAAACATTGAAAACGTCGAGTGTTTACTGGAGGCCTTAATATATAACACAGATAAAATAAAAAAAGATTTATTATCCTCTAGAAAATTGGTTGGAATAGACATTCAACAATATGACTGGTGACGGTGAAAAAGTTCCATTACTTGGAAAAATAAATAATGCAATCGATGCTTATTACGAGGGACGTTTAACAAGTGACCATTTAAAATATCTACCAGAGTATTACACGAGCAAGATTGAAGGATTGGAATTATTTAAAATTTGGCATTTATTATCCTCAAAATGGAAAAACGATAAAGACTTTCAAAAAAGACTTCCATGTTTCGTGCATTATAATACGGGAAGAACTCAAATTGACGGACCGCCATCACCAAAGTACAAGTGTCGCGAGTGTATAAATTCCAACAAGTGACAATATTTTATTTAGTGGTAAACTGAACTGCAGAAATGAATATCGCAAACTTTTTAGTGCTCGCAAATATTTTCAACGGTACGTTGTTCGTGACACGCCCAAAAAATGTAGAACACTGTTACATCGCAATTGATTTCGACTACACCCTTGATGAATCATGGTCCCGTATGATGACAAACAACCAATCAAGACCGCATACATGCAGTATTGTATTGGAAAAGAAACCAACCGATGTGGATGTTCTTCGATACAAGATTCGATACAGCACAACAATATCCGAGATCACAGGTGTTAAAGTGTTCACCGAGCAATGGAAGACCATCTTGTACAACGATAACGCTGCAAGGATATTCCCTGATGTCTATGATGAATTATGGACTCACAAAATTATTAATACATTATTATTAACTTTTATATTTGTAACAATAGGTTTAGTAATTATTTTAGCAGCTGTACGATATTATAATATATATTGTCCAATAAAATATGAATTTTATGCTATACATTTTTATTTTCCTAAGTTTTATTCATTTTCAGGTTAAAAAATGAAAATCGGTAAAATTATATTGTAAAATATTTATTTGAGAAAAAGTAAAAAATTACAGTTAGCACTGATAGCAAAAGGAGTTCTGGAAAAATAATAAGCATAACGACAGTTTTGCGGGGAGTCAATTAAACTACAGAATATATTTTTTAATAACCATATTTTATTATATTTATATTACAAAACATTTGATTTCTCTATCCAACTATTTTGTGATTTATCCAGTCCAAGCCACTTGACATAAACTTTGTTTCCTTTTTTTCTTAAAATCTTCTCCACTAGATAAACATCGGGATGCTTAACCTTCTGAAGTTCCTCAGCATAAAATGTTCCAGATATGGGTTGTCCTGCAGTATCTTCTAAGAAATACACTGTTGGGCTACTTATTTTAATTGATTTTATTTTAAATAACTCCGTCGACCAGTTTGCTGTATATCCCTTATCAAATATGGTCTTTTGTTTACTAATGCGAACAATATCGCCCACGCTAAATAGCTTCTTTCCTGCGATTTTGATATGGGAGTAAACAGTGTTTAATAAATTACGCTCTTTATCTTTGGTGACGTCACAAGGTCGCATTCCAGTTGTGCTATGTTTCCGTTTATTGTAGGCGTCGGTAATGTCTTTCAGAACATCTATCCAGCGATACTTCCCACGCAGACTAAATCCCTGATAAATCTTTTCCTTTAATGTTCTAATCACACGTTCTGCCATAGATGCTTTAATAACAGTGTAGGTTGAATAATAGTTTACGTCGTGTTTTTTCATTAAAGCACTACAATGGCTGTTGTAGAATTCTTTGCCTTGATCTGTCTGCAAATTTTTGGGAATTCGACCATCCTTTAGAAATACCTCTTTGAATGCAGCACTCACGTTAACACCGCTTTTATTTTTTAACGGCACCGTCCATAGATACTTGGAAAAGCAATCGATAACTACTAGTATGAATTTATAACCTTTATTTTCTCGAGCATAAAGACCAAATTCGGCTAAATCAGCTTGCCATAAATCGTCTAATCCTTTAATAATTGTACGCCTACGGGGAAAATTTACTCTAGCTGGCTTGTGTAATTCCTTAACTACATCCTCTTTAAATTTACTCATTGTGCCGGGGGTTCTTCGTCCACTGAATATCTACCTCCTAATTCTCTTTTAACAAAATCAATTGCACCTGGAAAATCCAATTTTGGTAGTTTCGGTGTAAAAATCGTATGCGTTGTTAATGGTTCCGCTATAGGTTTTGGACTCGTCTCCACACGATCCTGTTTTAGAAAATCAATTTGTTTCTGGAAACTATTAATAACATCTGTCATATCCTTATATGGATAGAATCGACTATCTAGCATTTGAGGAATGCGTAATTGTATTGTCTTTTTATACTCGCTAAGATTTTTTGCTACTAATTCAGTGGATTTTGCTACAGTTTCAATGGACTCTGAATTTGTTTTTATAAGTTCTCCCATATCTGATAATTTTTTTTGCGCATCTGAGAAATTCGTTTTAATTGTCTCTAATTTATTTTCAGTCTGTTTAAATTCATCGTCAAATTTTGTTCGTATTTTGGTGATCTCATTCTTGAGTATATTAAAGAGATGAACCCTTGAATCACTCGCTTCTTTATTGACACTTTGAACGAATTTTTTTGTAGCAACATCGTTCGAATCTAGTGGATCTAGAACACGTTTTAAACGTTTATTCTCTAAATCGAAATGTCCGTCATGTGTTAAAGAAAATCCTACTCCAGGAGGTCCTCTGGGCAAACTTATACCCGCGTGATGCTCTCCTGAAGAAAATCGTCCGAATTTGTCGACACTCATTATGCAACTGATTACATAATAATAATACCAGCTTCTTTTAATTCCTCTTCAATGGATGCAATTTCATTTTCATGAGAATTATTTCCAGCCTTTCTTGATGCGTGAAGTAGCCACAAGCGATCAATCAGTTCATTTGGATCGTCCCAATAAACGTTTCTGTAGGGTTTTTCCTCAACACGCATCTTAGAATCGAATCCTTGCCCACGGGTAAATTTCTTATGAGTATTGGGGCGTGATGATGACGCCGGGCGCGAAATCGTTGTTACTGATTGAGGTGAATCGTCCGATAACGGCTTTAGCAGAGGTTTTAAAATTGATCTGTATTTAAAGGATGGATTTCCTCTTATCTGTTTCGAAGGATCGCAATCGCGATGTAAAGTATTTGTCCTCTTGAGAATATCGATATAATTTCTCGTATCAGCTTCTGTATATGCCATAGGATCCTTTCTGAATAGTAATTCATATAAACCCACGGTTCCTGTATAACGAACTTTTTCAATTATTAAATCGTTTCCATCCAAATCTATATCAGACTTTCCAATTCGAAATTTATCATTTTCTGGGTTGAATGTTACACCAAAAACCGTATCAAAATCATCACTACCCGCTCGAATTAATTCTTCAATATATTGTCTAGGATAAGGCGCAAATCTTGATAAATATTCTTCTATCACAGTAGGATCCGGTTCTTGAACGGGTGTAATATTAATGGAGGGATCTGATCTTGGTAAACTACTTTCAAATACATCTTCATCTTGCAAAAAATCCAATTGTCTTGGTACCTGCTCTATTCTGGTAATCGTCTCCTTATTGTCATCAGTATAATTTATCTTGGGCGTAGAAGCAGATAGTTTTTTCGGAACAAACTCCGACTTTACCATATGCATGTCTGATGCCCCCTCAGTTTTAATGATTGATTTCAATGGTTCCGTGATTGGCTTGTATAATTTCTCCAAAATGTCATCCTTTTGATGCCGATTTAATTTTAGAGCTAACGATTTTTTTCTAATAGGTTTTTGAAGAGATATTATTCTTCTTTTGATATCAGTCATATTCGGTACGAGCAGCAGTTATTCCAATACAAGTAGCAGATATTCGGAAACAGATAGCTGTTATTTAAAAAACAGGTAGCAGTTATCCTAAAACAGGTGGCTGTTATTAAAATACAGGTAGCTGTTATTCCGAAACAGGTAGCAGTTATTTTAAAACAGGTAGCGGTTATTTTAAAACAGGTAGCAGTTATTTCAAAAACAGGTAGCTGTTATTCCAATACAGGTAGCTGTTATGTTTTACACACCTGTTTTCAAACTGATATAAATATTGATTACTCTAGTATTATATACTCATCGAGCCCTCTTCTGTATCTCCCTTTCGATATGTCTGAATCTTTATCGATTACTAGAAAACCATATTTTTCTTTCCAACATTCCGAACATAGATTCCTGAACTGATCAAACTGCATATCACTACTAACATGATCATTATACACATGTCTAAGATTAAGTTCATCTTGTTTAAACAAAATTATAAAATTCGCATTGTCGCGAATTAGATGTTTAGGTATACGCGTATAAGTTTGGCAGAGGTAAAATGAGTCAACGTCTTTGTGTCTGCCCATGCTGAAAAACTCTCTGATCTTATCCTGCTTGTCGCACGCAACATCATCAAATATGAATATTGAATTCCGATTCGCTTCACTCGGACTCATTATCTCATCGTTTTCTTTAAACGGATAATATTTTACACTCGGAACACCATTCAAGACCGTTTCCAAGAAAGTATATTTTGGTTGATAAAGTGATTTGGAAAACACATAAACATTTTGAAATTTCAGCCCATTATCGTTGAACAGAAGTGATAACATAACATTAGATTTTCCACAGTTGGACGGTCCACAGATTATCGAGCGAACAGAATTTGGTAACAAGCTGCTATGCCTTCGATTTTGTTTTTTTCCGAGTCCCTCGCCAACCCACTGGTCTAAGTTGGACACAGAAAGAGTTTGCTTCTGCTTAACAACCTTCATGGTACTGATTGAACTTGATACGCTGCAGCAGTATATAAATACCACCGGACCATATATATATTTTAAATGATTACCTACAGCGGAGAGGGTGCGATCAATTCACTGATCAATAAACTCCCGTTCGAGGCGCACGTGCCAGGTTATCAGTATTGCGGTCCAGGCACAAAACTGGAAAAACGATTAAAACGCGGAGATCTCGGTATTAACCCTTTAGACTCGGCGTGTAAAAAACACGACATCGCTTATTCCAACAGTAACCGTTTGGAAGATCGCCACAAAGCAGATAAAGAACTTGAAGAAGCTGCCTGGAATCGGGTGAAAGCAAAGGATTCCAAGTTGAGTGAAAAGGCTACTGCTTGGGCAGTGACCACAGCAATGAAATTGAAAAGGAAATTAGGAATGGGCATTAAAAAGAGAAATGATGGAAAAATTTCCATGCACAAAGGTGTAGTGGCAAAGGCTCGAAAAGGATTGAAATCGTTTAAGAATAAAATCAAAAAACCTGGAGGTATTAAAGAGGGCAGTAGTGTTGCACTATCAGTGGCTAAAGCAGCCGTTCGAGAAATTGGGGGCAAAAGAAAAATTCGAACACCTCGAGTTATACCAGTTCCAAAACGAGGCGGAATACTACCACTTATTCCGATATTTGCCGGATTAAGTGCTCTTGGATCATTAGCCGGAGGCGCTGCAGGAATTGCAAAAGCAGTAAACAGTGCGAAAAGTGCTCGACAAAAACTGGAAGAAGCTCAACGACACAACAAAACGATGGAATCAATTGCGCTCGGCAAGAAAGGTGGACAGGGTCTTTACTTGAAACCGTATAAACGCGGTCTCGGTTTGTACATGAAACAACATCCAAAAAACTTATAAACAGCCTACCCAAGCGTGCACTTACCAATGTAGATTTAAGAAAATTCACCAAAAATATCAAGGATTTTAGAGGTGTGTTCATGCGAGATAATCTACCTTCGAAACCGTATCGTAATGAATCTGCAATAATCAATTTAGATTCGATACGAGGTATGGGCACGCATTGGGTGGCATATAAAAAGCGTGGGGGTGTTGTTCATTATTTTGACAGTTTCGGAAATTTACCACCACCGTTAGAGTTGAGACGATACTTTCGCGGTCTTGTAATTAAATACAATCATGATAGGTATCAAAAATTTGATACTTTCAATTGCGGCCATTTATGTTTGCATTTCTTACATGATAAATAGAAATGTCATGTGGAAATAAGTTTAGTCATGTCTCAGACATTTACACTGCAAAGTTCGACGAGTGTACTCTCCGATAGTTATTATCCACCCATCGAACTTGATTCTGAAGAATCTTATTGTTTAGGACTGATTGGTTTTCATTCATATCATACAATACCGAATATTGAAGAGGGAGTAAACAATAAATTTATTTACGATAAAAAAGAAATTATAATACCATCCGGTTCGTACGAAATCGCGAACATTGAAAAGTATTTGCAAAAGCAGCTGTTGGGTGATAAGAAAAAAGAGGAAGTTGATAAACTCTTATCGCTGAAACCGAATAATAATACATTAAAATGCGAAATTAAAAGTAAATTCGATATAGATTTTTCACCTGAAAAAGGCACGATTGGTAAATTATTGGGATTTTCAGGTAAGGAAATTTTAAAAGCGGGTATTCTTCACATATCAGATTTACCTGTGGAAATTGTAAAAGTAACTAGCATACGTGTTGAATGTAATATTGTAACGGGTGCGTATTACAATAGCAAATTATCTCATACTTTATTTGAATTTACGCCGACAGTCGATCCGGGATATGCAATTATTATAGAACCGAAAAATATTCTTTATTTACCTATAAATACAAAATCAATCAGTAATATAACAATTCGAATTCTTGATCAAGACGGTGATCTGGTTAATTTTAGAGGAGAGAAAATTATCATTCGCCTAGAATTAAAACGAGTACCTAAGTAGTATGGGCATTCAATTTAAAAGCAGCACCGAGAATCAAAGTTCATATAAATTGACATTACAAAACAAATTATCCATCAGTCCTGTGAAGACGTCTCCCAAGATAACATTGGCTAATCGTGCAAGATTGCAGTCTATGGGATATAAGCTTTCTCCCAACAACAACAAAAATCATGGTTAAATTAGATATATTTAGTGACATCGTGTTTGACGAAACGTTAGTCAAGTATCAATTTCACACGTATCAACCATCTTCAACGAATTTCGAGAAAAATGATGAAATTCGAGTTGTTATTCAGAATCAGGATATTTGTACGGCACCTTGTGATAGCTACATTTACATCTGTGGCAAAGTGGATTTGCCAGATGCAAAACCGAATGACAAAAAATTTGAATTTGTAACCAATGCATTCAGTTTTTTGTTTGAAGAAATCCGATATGAATTAAATGGTGTGGAAATTGACAAGTGTCGCGACGTTGGAGTTACGAGCACGATAAAGGGTTTGCTGTCCTTTCAAAAATCTTATGCTAACGGACTCGAAATCTCAGGATGGGCGTCTACTGGAAAACATAAGATCTATTACGATGGCAACAATAAATTCTACGTTTCGATTCCCTTGAAATATCTCCTAGGATTCGCTGAAGATTATCACAAAGTAATTGTGAATGCAAAACAGGAGTTAATTCTATTGCGATCCAGTACGGATAAAAACTGTTATGTAGGACCCGATAGCGTCAAATTGAAAATCCTAAAAGTGGAATGGCGAATGCCTCACGTTCATGTAAACGATGAAATACGATTGAATATGCTGGAACGTTTACAAGCCGACAAACCGATTGTAATGCCTTTTCGCAAGTGGGAAATTCACGAATTGCCCGGTCTAAGACAAACCACTAAAGATATATGGAGCGTTAAAACGTCAACGAATCTAGAGAAACCCCGCTACGTAATCATCGCTTTTCATCAGGACAGAAAAAATAACCATCTTAAAGATGCAACCAATTTCGATCATTGTCTAATTCGAAACATTAAGGTGCATTTAAATTCTGAATCATACCCTTACGATAACTTGAATCTAGATATCAGAAGTGGAGATTATTTACTTGCATATCAGATGTATACAAGATTTCGAGACAGTTATTATGGATCGAATCAATATGGTCAAGGTCTAGATCCATATTTAGATTTTAACGAGTTCAAACATAGAATGCTGTACGTGTTTGATCTCTCGAAACAAAATGAAAGGCTGAAATCTTCAAAAGTTGATTTAAAAATTGAATTGGAAGCGGATGATCCATTTAATGATAACACACGCGCTTACTGCCTCATTCTTTGCGACGCAGTTGTCGAGTACACTCCTTTATCAGGAATTGTTCGAAAAATTGTTTAGATAAAACATGAATGTAATAGAAAGAAAGAGTGTAGTGTTTAATTTACCACCGATTACATTTATCTATGAAGATGATACCGATACAGAAGTGGATGTAAATTGGATGCAAGTTGCAGCAGACCGAGCTAGATTTACCGATCGCGTGAAGAAGGTCGAACAACCCCTGAATGTTGTTCTATTGAAAAGGATTAAGCCTCAAAAAATATTGGTTATTGACATACAAGGATTCAACTTACCTGAATTTTCCCCAAAAGAATTGGTGTTCGCATATGTTGACGACGACCAAACATGGATGTTTCACCTTAAACCGTCTAAGCCCTTTTTGCAACTTTCTAATGATTGTAAAAAACAAGTTATTTGGTTAGAAAATAATTATCATTGTTTGAGATACAGTGATGGTGATACTAACCCAAATGACTTGTATTCAATTTTTAAAATGTTTCCTGCAGATATCGTTTATGTAAAAGGAAATCAAAAAACTAATTATTTAAGAAACTTGTATAGGAATGTAATAGATTTAGGTTTAGATAGTAATGCCCCTAATTTTAAGAAAACATTAAATAATTGTAAGATTCATAGTAAGAACAATAGTATTTGTAGTTTAAATAATGTAAAAATATTAAAAGAATATGTAAAAAATAATAATTTACTTTTTTAAAATAAAAAAATATTACAAGTATTTTATTGAGTTTTTATTTTCCTGAAAACGAGAAAAAAGGTAAATATAGAAAAAAGAGTCAATTAAAAGCATGTATTGAATTAAAAAACCATATACAATATATAAACAATAATTATTTATGTACCAAGTCAGTAAAATAAGACTTTATCGAACGAGTCTGAGGTTATGAGACGAGCGAGCGGAGCGAGCGAGGTGAATAAAGACGAGTTCGATAAAGATATTTTACTGACGTGGTGCATACAAAATTTTATCGCCAATCTTAAAAATAAATGAAAAAGTATAGGATTTTTTATTTAAATTAAAAAAAAAACAGAAAATATGTATTATTATTTAAACAAACACTACGAATTAATCAAGATATTAAACCACTCTATTTGTTGTATATGTTGAAATTGATGGTGCATCCTGTGGCAATATTTAAATTTATTCCTGATGTTGACCCATCAACGGAAAAATTTTGTGGAATATTATTTAAAAGGGTATTTTCATCTTTATGCAATTCGGTGTTATTAATAAGAAAATGAATATTTTCATTTTGATGTAAAGTTGTGGCAGTGTTGTCATTGATATCAAAACGGTGCGCAATTTGATCACCACCCAAAATCGTTTTTGCAATCTTCGTTTTGTTCAATATTGATTCCTCAACATAGGACTCAGCAACGGATCCACTCTTCCACCCTCCATGACGTTTCAAATTTTCTTTGCTGCCCCCTGCATTAGCAAACAAAGTAGCAGACGACCTCCGAAAACAATGACCAGTATATTCTGACGGATTTGGCAAATTTAAATAGTTCGCAATTTTACATGGTATGTTTCCAAAAGTGTGGATACCCACAGGCTGCACTGTGCATTTACTTTTTCTATATGTAATAAAAAATCTATCATGTTTGGTCTGTGCGGGACGAAGTTTGGCATATTTTTTATATAACTCAATCGGTTTAACGTGTCCTTCGAACTCTGATGTTACGACAAATACTCTTGGTTTATTAGTTTTCGTGTGTCTTATATGCACAATCAATACAGTATCCTTGTCTTCTATATCATCAACTTTAAGATTTACTAATTCATTATTACGGCAGGCTCCAGCAACGCCAAAAATAACACAAATCTAAAATAATATCTACATTAATAACAAATATGCTTCGATAATTGATTACTATCTTACCTTCATCATTAAATATATTTCATTTGGTGCATTCAATAGAAACTGTATTATTTCTTCTTGTGTGAGAACTTTCGATTTTTTTGGCGTATAATTTTTTGATTTCTGTTTTAAAAACGCCGTAAGTTTCTTATATTGGCTTATATCAACGTCGTTTTTTACCGAAAGAGATGCTTTTAACATAGAATAATATGACCATAATGTTGCTGCTTTATATTCCTTGGATTTTTCAGAAAAATATGTCAAGAGAACGTTTTCGCTAATTTTTTTAATGTTATTTCTGTCACACCAACTTGTGAATAAATCGTGTTGACGATTATAAATATGTCTAGACTTATTTGG
Organism: Ontholestes murinus; assembly: GCA_963969525.1. NCBI lineage: Eukaryota > Metazoa > Arthropoda > Insecta > Coleoptera > Staphylinidae > Ontholestes > Ontholestes murinus. The sequence goes on along the minus strand of OZ018389.1, from coordinate 40,151,027 downwards.
AAGAATTTCGAGCGTTGTTTCTATCGCTCTTTCGCGTATTTCTGGTGGAGTACATGGTATTTCAAACTCTTCACTACTCATGTTTTTTTTTGACAACTAAACTGACAGGATTCGACCTCCTTAGATTTTGTTAGTATTGTCCCATAATGTTACTTGTTGAAAGTAGTAAAATAATGGGACGGTTTAGTGCCGCAAATGGCGATAATAATAGATGTATTTAGTGCCGATTGGCGATAAAATATATAAACGCGTACTGATGATCTCCATCTTGAGGTAAAGTCGCTACTGCGTAATCTGAAACAATAACAATTATTGAACTATTTTTTCTCCAACACTAGTAATGATGTAATAATATAAATACTTAATAAGAGATAACTTACCTTTATAATTTCTCCAATAAATCAAACACTACATCAGGTACAACTTTTCCCGCAACCTGCTTGTAGCCTTTCAATAAAATACCCATCTTCAGGGCATAGTTTGTATTAAAATCCTCGACTGCTGCATCCTCGATAAATACATCGCTGAATCGTTTGGGCAGCCAAACGGAAAACTCCTCTAGGTCTGCTAAGACAGCCGGTCCGAAGCGTGTAGTTTTCATTTGTACCCTACACACCGTGTATATCTTGCCCGTTTCCAACTCTCAGATTTTCTTGCTTTCTTTACACGCGCACGCTTTTTGTAATTTTGCAAAATCCATTATATTGCTTTGGAGAAAGAATTTCGATGCTCACAAGTACACGATTGTTTTCACACTGAATACTTTCCGCCAAACTTCCTCTTCGCTTATCGCTACTTCCTCTTCGATTATCGCAAAACGTTTTTTTTTTTTGCGCATTTTATTTAGACAAATAAATAACGTAAAAGCAATTGATAATATAATTTCATTTTACAACGTATTGCTGCTAGGTGGAGCTACCACTAAGTCTTTATGCCCCCAGGCTAGAGTATCAACGACGTTATCACATATATGTCTCTTATCGTCAAAAGGTGATAGAGCCAATTTATTTTGTGTATTCGAATAAATTGTGTGTTTAATTGATCGGAATAAGTTCTGTCTTCGAATGATGATGTTTGAATTAAGTAAACAGTCTTTATAATCTAAACCTGCAATTTCGTTGGCAACTACATTTTTCTTAACCCCCTTGGCCTTCTTGGACCATTTACCCTCAACATTATTGGCATACATTTTGGCCCTTAACCCCACAAATTCTCGCATAATCCTACCACCATTCTCATCCTTCATTAGACCCAATACGGCTTTGTTTTGCAATGGGATGCCGTACTGATTATTAGAATCAAAATTACTAGTGTCAAATTTATTCAAGTCTTCTTTCATGTCAAAAAATATGTCGTCCGTTTCAAATTGTAGCGTTAAACTGTCCGTGTCCATGTAGCACAATCTTACTCTATTACCATACTTGGACTTTAAATGGTCGTAATAAAAATCATACATTAACAATTTACTAAGATCTAAAACTGAGAACCCGACGTAAATCGGTTTATTATAAACAGCCCGCAAACGATCTAATTGGATCGCTACTAAGTTTTCGGTAAAAATTGAACAACAGTTGAAATTTAATTTTGCTATTAAACTTTCCGCGCCCCGACGTTTCCCGATATCCTCCCAATGATTCACCAATTTGACGTCTACACGTTTATCTACGTTTTCCATTGTCTTGCCAAACACTGAATTATTCATTAATTTAAAGAAATCTTTTTCGAAATCGTTTCTAGCAGCCTGCCTCATTGAAGTATTTAGATCAATGTACCTCTTTAACCAGTCAGACTGCTTGAAAGAAATTACGCGGTGAATTTTCGTTAATTTTAATCCGTTTCTTAGTGCTTGTTTCAAATTACGGTAATGAATTATATATTTGGTTTTATTGTTTAAATTTGGAATAAGTTTAGTTTGCGTGAATTTTGAATTTGGTGGTACTATATTTTCTGCAAGAAAAGGTAGATCGTTGTGTAAATTGTGAACATTTTCTGGATACCCAATATCCACTTCTAAAATGTATCCTGTGGATGAATCATCGGGAACATTTAATACGTTTAAATTTTCAATTTCTGTCACGCTTAACCATTTAAAGTCCGCATACGGTAATAATTGTGACATTGCCCACCCATACAAATTGTTTGCGTCCCAGTACGTGAGATATGTCGAGGGTTTCGTTTTGTCAAAGTCGAACATGTATTTGTTGTTGGCTACTGCATGTCGTAACGAACATTGACTTATACCGCCTCTTATACCTTTACGTATAAAGTGGTGCATGTCAATGTCTGTCAGTAATTCCAATTTAATGTCTGTCAGTTTCAGCATAGCATCCCACGACAATCCGGGGGCCGTATAATAATGAGCCGGATCCAAATTATACGCCTTTAAACAAACATCGCGGAAATTTTCAAAAATGTCAGTCAAAAGTAATACATCTGTTTTCAAGTACAGGTCTGAATATTCGCTTAAATTTTGACAATTGAATTTTGACCACACGTTTTGCGCATGCTCATAGTCTGCAGCGGTAATATCTGTGTTTGTCAGCGTATTGAAAAATTGTTTTTTGGACGGTAATTTCGATTCGGTTAATTTGGAAAAGGAATCCATGTACTGGTATGGAAAGACACCTTTCTTTGTGACTAAATTGAACTGTTGATCGTCTGGGAAATGTTTTCTAACAGTATTTAGTTGATCCACTTTTAAATTTTTAGCTAATTTATCTAAACTCGAGGCCATAAATCTAAACGAATCTAAAAATCTTAATTTTAAATAAATATCGCAATCAATTCCTCGCTTGTCTGTATATTTATCAACTTTTATTGATTTAGAAAATGATATGTATTTCTCCTTGTTTTGGGGAATTACATCAATTTTATCATTATCTAAACCAAACTCTTTAATAAATAAATGGGAATCATAACCGCTTAAATTGTGAAAGAAAATCGGTAAAAATTTAGGAATTTTATAATTTAAATTACATTTGGAGTGGGCGGCTCCGACAAATTTCCCCGTTAAATGACAATGATCCGCCACCTTATCACAAGCGTTTAATAATTTTTCACAGATATGGCACTCTTTAGCTGAATCAAATAAGTACTGTTCACCCGGAGTTAATTTAATCATTGGAATTATTGGTTTTAAATAATTTTCATAAATCAGTTTAGCATCAGCGCTCAATTTTTCCATAAATACTCTGGGGCAGTCCAAACCAGTATATGTCACAAATTTATCTAAATTTGAATTATAAGAACATTTAATATAATACGCGAAGGAATACGGAGTATGAACATGTGTCGAATAAGTATAAGATTTGTTTGGATCCGGCTGGCATGTTTGAATCGGGACGAGAAGTGATTCGAAATCGGCATAAACAGTAAAAGGCACCCGCATTTTAGAACAATAATTATTAAATGATAAAATGTTTCCAGGTACCATATCGCCGTTTTTATTTTTTATTAAATCGGTGGTGGGCATGACTGTATACACTTTATTACAATCATGCTGGGAATGATTATGCAGGGCGATTTCCGTGGAGAAGAAAGTCAAACACCTATCACATAAATATTTTTAATGTTCATGTTTCGACACTTGAGATGAAACAAGGCGGGATAAATTCTTTATCCAGACATAGTGGCCTTTAATTCCATCCTCAATGTAAAGGAGGTTAACATGCCTATCCCGCTTTGTTTTCGTGAAATAAATCGGTCCTACCACTTCGTGAACATGCTTATCAGAATCAAACTCTAGCCCGTAAACATTAATTGAAATATTATTTAATAATTCGAATTTGGGGATGTCTTTAAGTTTTAATGGCAACTCCATACCTGTTAAATTCAACACGGTTGCGTAGTGAGGGTATGACGTGGGACGATGGGGTGCGTTTCCATGATCAACGGGGTGAAGAGCTGACACTAACGCCCAAGCGAAGCAGGCCTCATCTTCATTTTGTACATTGATACAGGCCTGTTTTTTCTTGATCGATGGGGGAAGATCCACATAAGAAGAGCCGCGGATGGGGGTGTATTTATTAATATTCACCTCCAGGTGTGACACCTTAAGTAACGCCCACCCGCTGTCCCGCTCCTACAATGAATAATAGCATTTATTATAAAAATTATATGATTAAAAATCCAAACTTACCTGGAACTCTTCGCTCTTTGTTTGCACCACACTACACATCTTCTTGTAGATCTCCACCAGGTCATCACTAGGGGTTACCACCACGAAGCGGGTGTTGAATGATTTTAATTCTGGAGCGTCTTCTCCTCCGGGCTTGATGTATAGTCCGAAGAGCTCCACATTCACTTTTGATGTTGTGTGCCTATGACGCTCCACCAGCTGAACAAACTTCCCCTCCTGCCGCTCAAGGAATGTTGGAATGTCTACGCAATCCTCTTCTATGGTCAGGATGGCATAGCTTGCTATTCGCCCCCTGAAGGCTGTGTCAATCTTTTTGATGCCCTCACCCTCATCTGTGGCGATGATTTGTAGATGCCGCTGGGTCCTAAGGTGTCCTGTGAGAAGTTGTGGGGTTGTGAACTCCTCCTGGCACGCATCACACCTCAACGTGGGTGGGGCCGGCTTTGCCTTCTTCGTTGGGGGCACCCTGGCTGGTGGAAGGTCGGCAACCCGCTTAACACCGTTGGTAGGTCCTTGGGCGTGGTACTTTTTAACATGCTTTGTTAGATTGCGATTAAGAGTGAAGGTTAATTTGCAGAACGTGCACGTGAACATGATGATTGTTATGCGTTGACGGCTCAATTTAAACTGGTGAATAATATAGCTCTGAAATATTTTTATATAATTTTCTTATCTGCGATACACCATATCTACTTTTGCTCTTATCGACCGGCATTGCCTTATCAACCGCAACATCCGTTACAGCTTGCGTTTTGTGTAGAAGTTATAGAAAATAATTATTTATTATGATTAGCACCACATATTTAATTTCCACGCCATGTATTTAAATTTTTCTGTGTTTAATATTTTTACGTGAAAAAAAGCGAACGTGCGTAACCACATCCGGTAGAACTTTACCTTGAGCTGTTTCTTATCATCAGCATGCGAAATTATTAATTCCTAATTTATATACAGATGTGTGTGTGTGTGTGATAAGAATTCAGTTGGTACTACTATCTCCATCTCACTCTTTCAATAGAGCTACTCGCACTTATGGCAAGATAAGAATTCAGTTGGTACCACTGTCACCACTATCTACATCTCACTCTTTCAATACCGGAAGAGAGCTACTCGCACTCATTGCCTCTTATAAGAATTCAGTTGGTACTACATTCAAATTCTCCCGCGAGGGGCCCCTCTCGACCTGAGCTGGGAAAAAGGGTAATACTGATAACGTTTCAGTTGGCAACATTGCCACCTCCATCTCACTCTTTCACACCGGATGTTGATCACTCGCACTCATTGCCTCTTATGGGAGAATGTGCACAGACCTGCAGTCCTTATCTTATCAGGCCCTTATCTTATCAACAACATTCGTTACAAACAGTCCTTATCTTATCAGCCACAACATCCGGCCCTTATCTTATCAACCACAACATCCGGTCCATTCGTTACAAACAGTCCTTATCTTATCAACATCCGGTGACCGGAAACCGCAACATCCGCGAGCGGAAACCGCATATCTTATCAACATCCGGTCCTAACCACAGGATGACCTTGGGAGCACTTCCTGTCCCCGTACCGGCTAATCTACTCTACTAGTATTTAAAATCTATTATGTTGTAAAAATGTTTTTAATGTATACTTAAATCTACTATTCGAGATTGAGGCAGTTTATTATAAAGATCAATTCCACACTGTTTGAATGGTATCATTGTTGTGTATTGTGTAATTATGCATGTCTCGATGTTTTAGAAATATTTATACTACTACTAAACATCTTTATTCACAGAAGGAAATAATACATGTAATGTATACAATAAAATAAAATAAAATAAATTCTGTTGTTGTCTTCTTCCGTGTCATGGCTATCGACCGGTGGTCTTTCAGCCCGTTCTCGTTCGTCAGTGGATGTCCTTGTCAGTCATATGAATCAAGATGAAATGATGAAATGAATTGATAAATGGTGGTGCTGGGGTGTTTGGATTTAGGAGGTATATTAGGATTACGAGGAATACATAGATGATTTAGTACGTCACGAATGTGGGGATTAGTGGCAAATTTGGCGGCTAGGTGTACGAGTCGTTGTTCTATTGGGATTACCTGTGTTTTTTCGTATAGTAGGGTGTTAGAGGGGTTGTAGTGGGGATTATTAGGATGTCTAATTTTTGTTAGTATTCTAAGGGCTGATCGTTCACTCACTTGGAGATTTTTTAAAATAGGGGGGCGAGGATTAAGGAATAGAATAGCTGCATAATCAAGTAAGGGCCGACAAATCATTTTATATATGCGTGTAGCTGTTTTAATAGAAATTCCTCTATTATGATAGGTGAGAGTTCTGAAGTGTCGAGCCCTATTCTTGATTTTCAGCTTAATATTAGTTGTGTGGTACTTGAAAGTAAATTTGGGGTCTAGGGATATTCCGAGGTATTTGCAATTTTGGGATGGAGGTATTTGGGTGTTATTTAAGGTTATAGAAAAGGGGGAGTGTGACGCACGATGGAAAGGAATGAATAGATGGGATTTATTAGGGTTAATTGAGATTCTCCATTTGGCGAACCAATGCTCTATAGTGTCGATCAGCCCTTGTAGTGTGCTCAGAGCCTTAGGTATTGTGGGAGCGTGTGCAATTAATGCGGTATCATCTGCAAAAAGAAGACAGTAGGCTGAAGGGTTTAGATATTGAGGGTTGGGATTATATATGTCATGAACAAAGATATTATATAGGAGTGGGGAAAGGGGAGAGCCTTGGGGTACACCTTGATGAGGAATGAATGGGTGGGAAAGGGAATTTCTGACTCGTACATTAAGCAGCCGGTTATTTAAAAAGCTATCGATTAAATGCAGGAGATGTGGTGGTATTTTGAGGGAACTGCACTTAAACAGCAAACCTCGATGCCAGACAGAGTCAAACGCTTTTTGTATATCCAAGAATACAATAGCGGACTTCTGGCCTTCGAGATTTGCTGTTTGGCAATTGGAAGTGAGAATTGATAAGGGGAGTGTGGTAGATTTATTTTGGAGGAAACCAAACTGATAAGGGGGAATGCGGTCAGAAATGAGAAACAATATTTTGTTTTTGAGAATTGTCTCAAATATTTTGCTCAGGACTGGTAGCAGTGTAATAGGTCGGTAACTTGAAACTGACAGTGGATCGTTATTATGTTTGTGGATACATGTTATTATGCCTTGCTTCCACTCCTGAGGTATGGTTTGGGACTTATACACATAATTAAATATTTCGATTATATATTGATGGATGTTGTAGGGAAGGGCTTTCAGGATTATACGAGACACGTTGTCAAAACCGGGTGCTGTATTTTTGCCTTTGTATAGAACGCTAAAATATTCTTCCTCTTCTATGTCGTCCTCGGGAGGATGAGGGAAGGGATTGTTTTTAAAGTCGGCATACCAGTGGTTAATAGAAATGAAAAAGTCTTTGTCGTAAGTTCTGTCTTCTGTTATTTGGTATGTCTCTTCAAAGTAGTCCGCAAAAGTGTCCGCTATTATTCTATCGTCCGTTAGTGTTTCGTCTGTTGTTGGGTGTCGTATACTTTGAAGATAGTCCGTTTTTTTATATTTCGACAGTTTTTTGATTTCTGTCCAGTACTGTTTCCCCTGTTGCTTATTGATGTTTTCGCGGGCTTTAATCCACAGGTCTGTCTTATATTCACGAATGAGGTTATGAATGTCCTTATTGATTTTATTATACTTCTGTTTTAGATAAGTCTCGTCCGTTAATCGCAGGTCCCTGTACAGTTGTCTTTTATATTTAATAAGTCTAAGTATGAATTTGGGAAGGGGATATTTGTAAGGTTGTTTAATATATGTAGGTGTGTTCCGTTTGATTGACTCTGATAGTGTATTCATAAAATGTGAAATAGTGATGGGGTTAATTTGTATATTATTGGAGATGAAATCTGTCATGTCCTTTGTCACTTTATTAATGTCGCAGTCGTTGTATTTATATATTATTTTCGGGGTTGCTGGGATGGGTGGTTCTATTTGTAATGAAAATTTAATTGATAAGTGGTCTGAACATATATCCGGGATTAAACAGACATTTTGGATTAGGTGTTGAATGTTACTAGTACACAATAAGACATCGGGAGTAGAGGATTGGTTTTCTGACATAATGAACGTGGGGGCTGTTTTGACACGAATAAAATTTGAGTTAGACATAAAAGAGGACAGCTGTTTGAGTTTGGTCTGATTAACGTTAAAATCGCCGATTATAACAACGTGGTCGTATAGGGAAGCTTTCGTTAGGATAGTATCTTCTATATGGGATGTGTGGTGGATGTAAACAAGGAATATATGAAGGGTAAATAATGGCAGTTCAACTGTGCAATGCAGGCATTCGTTCATAATGTTGTTAATTTTAGGTGGGTTAGCTTTTCCTAGTTTAACTTCGGGTCTCGCCGCCACTATTGAACCACCTCGTTGATTATGATATGGAGTAGAGGAAGGAATTTGAATTGCTGACCAATTATTAAATGAGTATGGCTTATTAGTTTTAGTTTCCACCATCATGTTTATGTGTATGTCATTATTACTGAGGAAATTTGACAGGAGATAGGATTTTCTAGGAAGGGAATTAATGTTGGTGTATATGAAATTTATGCTAGCCATTTCTGGTAACTTGAACGTGGCTTGTTCGCACTCCTATCGATGGTTCGACAGGTGATATGGCGTCTGGTGTATTGAGATCGAACATAACTATAAACATTCTGTTACCAGAAAAGTTAACATGTGTGTCGATTTGATATGTATCTATGAATCTCGATTTAAGTTTCTTCAATAAAGCTTGCCTGTCTAAATTATTTGGTGAGTTGATTTCTGTCGTGTATACGTCGATTATAAAGTCATGATGCGTGATGGGTGAATGAATGCGTGAGTTTTTTGTCAAGCTGGTGTCTATGTCGGCTGATTTTTTGTTAACTGTTTGAATTTTAACATTAGGAATGCCTTCGATTGGCTCCATAGGGCGTTTGGGACACTTCGTGGACCATGCCCCATGCGACGTGTCACCGCATGACTTGCATTTCGGCGGTAGCTGGGTAGAGCATGCGTGTGTTGAGTGTTGGCCCATGCATTTAGCGCAGGAAATGTTTTCTTTGAAATTCGCCGTAATGTGGTCAAACTTGTTGCATCGATTACACGGAATCGGAATAGGTGTTGGGGGTCTGCTTTCAATGACGGGGTATATTTTACACATGAATTTGAACTGTTCGTGTAATAATTTTGTGTAAGCTTCAAGAGAGGCTGTAATAATTCGGATCATGTGTGTCTTAAAATTGGTTTCCTTGGCAATAATGCGGCGGCAGTAGCGATGTGTGATTCCTTGTGCCGTCAGATGAGCGCTGACCGCTGTTTCATCGATTTCTGGTTCTACGCTGCGGATGATGTACGAATAGGAGGGCGTCGGCGCACCGCGCTTGCCTGTCGCGTTTGCGCCATACGATGGCGAATGGGAAATTTCATGGAACACGTGGATAACTCTTTCGGACTGCAGTGTTTTGAGGTTATTTACAACCACTTGTTTGCTTTCATTGGATTTAAGGATAAACCCATGTTTAGTTTTAATTATCAACGTGTCTACGTTAAATTTGTGTGCACACCATATTTGTGCGAATTTAATTCGTGTGATGTCTGCGACTGTGGCAAAGTTGAATGTGTGGTTGTATTGTGTGTTTGTTTGTGTGTTTAGTTGTATGTTTGATTGTGTCGGTGTTTTATTGTTGCTAGCTGAATCGATTGATTGTGTTAATGTGGAGGTTGTCTGGGAAGCTATAGTGGTGGGGTTCTTTTTACGTCGGCGACGTTGTGATTCGGAATTTACCTCGGTTGCTGAGCTGCTTGTTTCCTTCTCCGGGGGTACTTTTTGGGTCTGCCTCGACCTTTAGGTTTTTTCGGGGTGATGAAAACCTCCTCATCTTCCTCATTCCCGTTCTCGGAACATGCATCCATGCTTTCCATGGTAATTATTCTTTTCACTTAATAAATAGCACTCTAAATACGTCTGCACAGGACAACGTTTAGCGAGCGAATGAAATATTTATATTTTGCGGTGAATGTAATTTAAAATATTTGAGATATAAAAACACGGGCATGTTAATATTTTGTATTGGATAAATATAGGATTACAAGCCTCTGTTTACTTTAAGTTGAAAAATAAGAGAATAATAAATTTTGTAATATAAATAATCTATTTAATTCGGTGGATCGACCCAAATCTAAATATTATAAGAAATGTGTAAATAAACTAGGGCATAATAGATACTGATGATATAATATTGATGGAACTGATTCTTAATTCTTGAGATTAGATAATATGATTTATTAATTTTGTAATATATCATGATTTATTGCACCGAAGGTCAAATATTTCAATGAAGCATTCTTTATTTAATTCCAGCATAGTGTGTGCTCTGAATTAAATTTACGGTAACGATTTCCGTAGATCTGCCGCAGCAAAATCCGTATTGTTTGTTATTTAATATATTACATTTGTCAAGAAAAGAAACTATTCTATGGCAGATGATTAGTTCCATTATTTTGGAAAAGTCAATCAATAAATAAATCGGCCTATAATTTTCTATAGCCTCCTCACCTTTGGAACTGGTATATCATACGATTGTTTTAGAGACGTATGAAATTTCCATTATATTATAGAAGTATTAATGATACTTGTTAGATAAGGGGCAACGATATCTGCAGTGGCTTTGAATAAATTTATCGGAATTTCATCAATCCCTGCCGAGCGAATGTTTTTAATTTAGATATTGTATAGACTACTTCATCAACTGAGACCGGAGTATAGAAAAAAGTATTGGCACAAGAAATAGTGCTTGATGGATGTTCAACATATTTTATGTAATCAAGTTTTCACTGAATTTTTAAAATAAGTTGAAAATTTATTAGATTGTGTTAGATTGACCCGTCTCGATATTAATATTTTTTGTCTTTTAAATTGGACTAAGCTCCACAAAGCCTTTTGCGTATTACTCGCCTTATCCAAGCAATTGGTAGCATGTTGGTTTTTGTCAGAAATAATTAAATCATTGAGAAGTTTTGATGTATATTCATATAATAATAACAAGTTTTCCCTATGAGTTAGTTTATATATGAAATTTAAATGTTTGACTTCATTATATTGTTTAAATCACCCGAAAACACTATTTTATTTGAAACGTTGGCATTTCGCAATATTTTGTATTTTGTAATTGGAAACATCATTTAAGTTGTTCGTTTTTTTAATTTTTATACTTAGAAACTGTGCGTGATGATCGAACTGGTCAGGATTAAAATCCACAGTTTTTATTAATACATAATCTATAGAAATTTCTTCTGAATTAGGGAACTTTTGAATTTTAGTGGCATAATTTATTAGGGAATATAGTTTATAAGCATTAATTAGATCTCTTAGAGAATTTGACATTCTATCGGTTTTTAACTCGTCAATATTTAGTCCGCTGCTTATTACAATGGTTTTAATTGTTTAGTTATAGTTTCTAAAAGTAGGTTACATTGATTAAAAAATAATTTAGTTTTAACGCTATATTATTAGGGTGTCTATAAATTGAAATTATGCATGTTTTTTTTTTTTTAATCCTTTTTTACTAATATAGCGAAAAAGTCCACTGTGTCGTTTGAATTGAGTAATTTTAAAACACTTTATGTTTGATAATGACTAGCTATTAGTCGAAACTATAGTCACGTGTAATTTTAAATAAAGTGGCAAAACAAAGTAATGGTTTTTCCTTCTTCATTATTTAAAATGTTTTTTACTACATCTTCTGCTGTAGATCTTCCACGGGCAATATCATGCATTATTTGCATTTCTCATTGCAATATTTAAGTACCATTATCTTGAGAAATAATAATTTCTTGAGATTGATTATCTTCCTGTCACTAAACTGCAAATAATTCATCAGTATGTAATCCCTCCGCCTGGGTGGAAGATCGCTGAATACGTTGTTCCGACGCAATACTCATATCATTGGAGATTCTTCAGGTAGTCTATGGGTTTTGGACGATACAGTCTCTGCTATTAAATGAAGCTAATTTAGATAAAATAAAAATTATCTTAAAAAAGCATACGTTTTGCAATGATGGAGTAATTGTTTCGAAGAGAACACGTGGAATAGCAGATCTATGTTGCCCTTGGTGTAAAGGCAGTGCTACTGCTTGTACTTGGGGTTGTCGTGGCTGTACAAGCAGTTGAAGTTGGAGTTGCAGTTGTAGTTGTAGATTTAGTAATTATTGGTGAGGTTGGAATTGGGCTAGGAGTGGCGATGGTGTAATTTGTTTAGCAGGTTGTATAAGAAAATATCGAACTTATTTTGTAGCTGCGCCTTTTTCAAATTTTTTACAAGTTTGGTGTACTCTTAGCTGCAAATAATAAATATTATAATGCAAGTAATTATGCAAGAACTTCTAAGTTACCTATCTCGTTGTCCATGTTAATGACATCCTCGTCGTTTCTTCCCCCACTTTCATCACTCCACCTCTAGGAAGAGACTTGAAAAGTAATGATAGAAAATCTAAACATTTTTGAGAGAGTAAATTATTTTATGTTTGAAAATTCTTTGCGTGTGGTTAATTTTTGCGCGTTATAAAAAAACAATTTTTAAATATTATGTCACATTTTTGGTGGGTGCGCCAGGCATACTTATATGCGATACATTTTTGCATATGAACAGTTTTTACGTGTGATAAAATAACAAGATCTCATTTTTTTTAGAAGATAAGTCAATATCAATTTAACATTTTTTATCTTTAATTCTACTTGTATAACTAGACATTGCTTTATTATTTATCTACAAATAATACATAACACTATTATTTAACCTGACAGTATAACGTCGGACTATTTCTATATTTACTTAAATACAAACAAGCAATGTCTGATTTTATCACGTCAAGCATCATCGACAAACGCACCATATGAAGTTCAATGTATTTTTATAAATGTGCAATTAATTTCTCCCCAGGTCATTTTAGCAAAAAAATGCAAGAGAGCAATTTATAGAACATCACAATAATTTTAAAGTGAGATATTTAAAATTATAAAATTATAATTTCGGAATATTTTTTATAATTTAAAAGGCGTATCTATGGAATGTCAATGAATGCCAATGTAAGGCGTGAATTTTATTATTGGTTAGGTTAGCGGTGAATGATGTATTATAATTTCTGGTATATTTTATTTATATTTTTAAATTTCTTCTAGTTTGACGCTGTAATACCATTTGACTTTCCATGGCTATGTCAATTTCTACTTTTGTTAGTGGTGCATAATAAAACTCGGTATCGTGAAGGATTAGACAATATGCTGTTGTATTTGTTGAAATAGGTTCTTTGGACTTAAATTTAATCACACCGCTTTTAATACTGAATACTGTCTGATTGATGCGTGTAATCAATTCCTACCAACGGTACTTTTTCCTTAAAATGTGACGGTGAAAACTTCGGTTCGCTTTCTTACAAATAATACAATTGTTGAAATCTACTATACATATCTTAGAATATATAATATTTATTGTCAATAAAATCAATGTTTAAATTATCACATGGATATCGTGTACCCTTCAAAAAAACGTTAAGGTTTGTTCAATTTATATCATAGAATAAATACATATAAGCCTTTATTTGACTTTTTAGATTCGTTTGCTAAGTTAGTATAACGTGAAGAATTGTTTCAAGTTGCAGTGCCGTCTTTACGGTCCATGTATGTTTTGTTGTTTGTGGTAAAGATGGATTCTCGTGTATTTTCAAACTTCTGAACAATCAGTGGGTAGTTTGGATTTTATTAGTAAAGTTTGTTAACGCCAAATAATTTTATTAATTACAATTGCTAATTTCACGTTCTCTTTTTTGTCGCTTTGAACAATTACATTGCTATTATCATTGTTTAATTTTTCACATTTCTGTGCAATTTATAGCTTTCCCGTTTTACTCTTGCCCTCTTTACTCCGTTGCCACCAGCATATTCAATCTTATGCGTATAGTGCGCGTCGCCTCCATATTAGCTTCTACCCATACGCTTTCATTGGCTAGCATTCAGTAGATCACTATCCCTTGAAGGCTATGCTCCCACTAAGAACAGCTGTAGAACTGTTAGATTTTCTTCGCCTGGTGTCCCCCAACCATAATTTATTGTTTTATCTACGATCGTACAGAAAGTAGACGCTTTTTGCATCATTTTTCATTGCAAAAGTGGCTTTTTAAAGCACTAGTGCTTTTTTACGTTTTTATTGCACGGTAATGTCAAACTGTTTTTGTTGCACATAATTGTCAAATTTGACAGATGAATATATTTCGACGAAAAACTTAATTTTTTATTAACTGATACAAATAACTAATAAACTATAAATAAAATATATAATACAAACCAAATGGCAGATTTAAGAACTCTGAAGATTCCATTTAATGCAAGTCGAAGCGATTACAACAAAGCAAACATTTTTTCCATAAATAATAATGGCGGCCGACATTTGTGCAACTTGTTTACTGGTTGCTAAGAAACGCTTTCATTAGTGCACTGCGGGTAAAGTATGTTTTCATTAATTGAATTATTGAAATGACATTAAAATATTACTCATAAGAATTTGTTCTTTGAAATCCTTTACGATCGAAGATAAAATTTTGTAAGGCACACGTGTAAAAAGTTTCTTTATTGCACTCCTGGCTTTAAAAAAACTCGCTCGTTCCTCGCTCGTGTTTTTAAACGCCAGTTCGTGCAATAAAGCATCACTTTTTACACTTGTACCTTAAATAACTATTATATATTTACAGTTCTACAATTTACAGTTTTGCAGTTTCGAAATAAAATTACTGTTAAGATCATAACTAATGAATTTACTCAAAAGCTTATAGTATTTACTCTTTTGCGCAATAGAGCATCCTTGGAGTTTATGATGCTGCCACCCATTCTCTTTCACTGGCCAGTATTTTCTCGATTAGTGTGTCCGCAGCCAGTTGAACAAGGAGTGTTCACCGTTATTGATTACTCCAGGTCACAACGGACATTTGTCTTTCCCAGCCTTTCCCATGCGATGAAGGTCTAAATGGATTCTTTGACTATCCAGGAAGGAGCTCAGCGGAATTTAGAGTCAGTCAATCAGCTCCGTGAACAACTGAGGAGTGCAGGTCTAGCTATTCCCTCCAATTGTTTCCAGAGGTATTGTAAGAGACATAACAAACGACCACGATGATGCCAGCCAACTTTGTTTAGGTTTTTCCTTGTCTTTGGTAGCCTGTCGCAGTGACCAGGTGCTGATTCTGGCGCCCAGCTTGATGGCCACGTTTCCACCATCGTTATCTCTGACCCATGAGCCGTCCACCCCTAAGGCATTGTGCTCCTTCATCAGAATGATGTCTGAATGTCGTTCAATGTCAGCGAAGTACAGTACGTCGTGGGCCGCGTGGCACCTATTTAGGTTGACATAAGCATGTAATCCGCAGCTATGGTGAGCCACTATTTGGGACCTTTCTCGCAACCATACAGAAAGGTCTATGACGTCATGCCCTCTCGCTGGTCGCTGGTCTTGTAGATATACCCGCGTCAATGGACTAACTTGATGTCCCGGCCCGTGGCGTCTGCCTCCCCGTTACTGCCGTCTGGTTTACGATTGAAACCACCGTAGGGGTCATATGCTTCACTGTCTCCCCGCTGAGCGATCCATCGTATCCCTGAAGGAGAAGCAGACTGAACTGCCAGAATAATGTACCAAGTTTTTCTACCTGTCATGTCACATCTCGGCATCACAGGACAATCCTTTGCAATGTGTCCTCGACTCCGTACCTCCTGCAGCGATTCAAGGTGTCGGGGTCCTCACAATCAGCAGATACGTGCCCAGCTACGGGTCTCTCAGGTCCAGCCTGCCCTTTGCACCGGGCCACTAAATTTTGATGTTACACTTATTAATAAGTTTTTTTTAAGCGTAAGGTCTCGGCTATATGTGCTGATTCAGTTCACTTCAAACATACCCTTCGCCTCGTGGTAGTCTTCGATTACCCTAAGGAACTTGACTTCGGCAACAGCCCTACTATCCCTAGTGACTTCCGCCTTTCCGTCCCCCATGATTATGTTTATCTGTTCAATAAATTCAGTGCTACTGGCCCCTTTCTTAACCTCAAGAACAAGGTTGCCCGCCTTACTACTGATTTTTACAACTACCTCCAAGTACGTGGCCCCGACGCCTCTTCTATCGTTGAAGTCGGCCACCCAAGGAGTACTCTGAATTGTCGTGGAGGCAGATTCGTCCTCTGTTTTTTCCCCTTGGGGACCACTTCGCGCCACCCTCTGGCATGGTTTTGGCCGGGTGTACCGCCCCCTGCGCCACCTTCTCCGGCGCTTCTTTTGGCCCTGTTAATACTCCGACCGACATCTACACCCCAGATGGCCCTGCGTCTACTGCCGTACCCGTAGCCATCCAGGCCCACTATGCCCTTCTTCATTTTGACGGCCAACTAAACTCTTCAAGGTGTAGACTTTCTCCTTGATTTCTACTTTTGTGTTGGAAATTTTCTTGACCAGGTTGGTTACTTCCCTTGTCACTCTGCCCGGTAAGGAATGGGTGTCTAGAAGCCTCACATGCATCCTATCTCTGGGCAAATAACGAGTGAATTCTCATAACCTATGTTGAATTCGCTCGGAGTTATGGAAACGCTAAGGCTTATGCTGTGACACGCTCTCGCCGCCGCCACCTTAAGGCTCAACTTATCTAAACCTTCTCACCACTGCCGCCACTTGTCGCCATTCCAGTTGTCGTCTTGCTTGTAGTTAAGCCAGTTATTTATTTATTTTCAGTTCTGTGATCCATAGCTGGCGGTAAAAGTTTAGTTTTTAAAACTAAGGTTAAAGTAAGTAGCGATAGAACTGCTACTTAGCCATGCATCCATCGGCCAAATGCTGTTCCACCTTGGATTAAGGTATTTTTTCCAGTAAATTTACATCTGGGTCAGGGCGGTTCAGCCAAGACCCCCCGGAAATGTCGTCGCCCGCGAGACTTGACCATTGGCAGCGGCGGCAATCCCAGTATGGCAGGCCAGTAGAAAGACCTTCATTAACCTACTCAGCATTAAGTACTTTTTTTTGTTCGAGTAGGTTCAAATTCTTGCCTTTGTTGCATGTATGTAGTATTTTAAAATTCTCGTTGAATGCGTATTTTGTGTCTCTAAGATGGTTGGCATATACTGATGATATATTTTTGTTGATGAAGCTCCTTTTGTGCTCTGATATTCTGTTCTTAATATACTTATGTAATGAATTGTTTGTTATATACGATATAAATTTTGTATGTCATTAATTATTTTTTAATTGAATCAGAGGGGAGGCCAACATAAGTAAGGGAGCAGTAGTTAGAATTAATTTACTGTTAGATAACGGAAATATTTGTTGACTGATTTTTTTGTTTTTGTTTTTTATTTAAGATGTTCATTATTAATTTTGAAGAGAAATCATTATTTGAAGCAATTGTTAGAATTCTGTTTAGTTCAATTTGATTTTTTTTGTCGGATAATGGCGTTGTTATTAATCTATGGATAAACGAATTGTATGCTGCTAATTTATGAGAAAAGGCGTGAACGGATTTGAGGTGGATTGTGGTAACTGTGTGGGTGGGTTTCTGTTATATGTCAAATTCTAATTTGTTTGTTTGATGTGATAATGTGAGGTCCAGGAAATTTAACGTTTTGTTAATTTCGACTTCCAACGTGAATTTAATATTATGGTGTAATGAGTTGAGATATGCCAACATCCAATTGTCTTGATATACCATTAAAACATACTAAAATGTCATTAACAAAATACAGACATTTGTTAAATAGGTTGTGTTTACTAATTTTGTGTTGTAAATTGTCTAAGAAAATTTTGGAGAGTAATGGTCTTAAAGGATTAAATAAACTATCTCGGGCGTATATTTGTTAAAATGTGCCAATCATTTAAAAGATTTCCAGCACAACTTTAATGATAATTTTACTTACGTTTGTAATAAGAACCGATAGTTAAATTAGTATAATAAAAAGTGTATTCTATTAAATGATCAAATAGAAGCTAATAATTCTACTTTAATTAATATGTAATTACTCAAATAATTTTGCTCCTTTGTACAACAAAAATTGTGCAATTTTAGGTCAGCTTTATGCCTTTCCTTTATCATCTCTATTATAATAAACTATATCGTGCTCTTTACAAACTTCGTCTAGTTCGTTTATTTATGTATCGCCTGATGTTAATCTATTATATTTCCAGGACCGCAGTAATTATATCCAGGCAAGTGAATTTTAAATGGTAGTTTATTTAATAGTTTAAAAATACGAAAACACTTCGTGAATCTACTCTTTCAATTGATGCATATAATAATAAATGTTATATAGGTATATAAAAATACAACAAATATTAAAAAGCACTATAAATTTTTCTTTCATGCAACCAACAACCAGCTTAACATAAATATTTATTACAACTAAATTTAAATATTTTATTATATATATTTACACTAAAACTACTTTCTAAGCAAAAGCCTATCACCAACTTAACGCTTTTATTTTTTTAGCGAATCTTAATAATACAAATTCCATGTACCTTCCCCAGCTTGTTCATATGCAAATTCCCATGCACACCTATTATGAATAATGTTTTAGATTCACACACTACAACTTTCTCTTCTTACATTCCATGATAAGAATCTAAAATTACTTGCTGAAAATCAAAATTGTGCAATAACTTATTACCATAAAATAACAATTCATTTAGTATACAGGCATATTTAGTACATTTGCCTTGGAGGATTTTCCCATAAAAAGTTTTCATATCCCTATCGATACCACTTAATACTCGTAAAGTTAAATCATAAACTCTTTAAATTTAATATTTCTTTTTTATTTATTTCCTAATAATAAGTTGTTTTGTAGTCTTAATAAAATTTATTGTTGTACATTTAAAAAATCTTTTCGTATTTCTAAATTATTAGAATAACTTTTCAAGACTAAATAACATCATTAATTAATGAACACGCTATAAACACTAAGAGATTTTAATGAACTTTTAGAAAATGTATATTTAATTTCTGTTAATAAATAATACCCATTTTATCCCAGTGTATATTTTGCTAACACTAATATTGTGTCTTTTGTACATTTGGCTAGCTGATTTGGCATTTTCAATGAACCTAACATTGATACGCTAATATATTTAGATATACTATGCTTTGCCTTTAAAATATATTTAGCTTATATTTTGAAATCATGCAGATTTGATTTATATAACAGTAAACATTTTGTAATTACTTTGGAATGTTTTCTATTACCAAATTATAATAAAACTCAAATATATGCTTCTAAGTTTTTCTTATTTTAGCTTGTATCTAATATACCTATATCGAGACCTATATTAAATACTTTTTTATATTAAACAATAAATTAAGACTAGAAATTTATAATATGATTATTTGTTATCCAATTTCTGTACAAACTTAATATGCGGTCGGACGGTTGGTCATTAAGGAATTCTCAAATAACAGTACAGAATTTCACCATTATTTAGTTCTAGTGTAACTCACTAGGAAACCCGAGTTTTATTAAAAAATGCGCACCTCTCCGTTTTCTCCATAGTTTCTAAATGAACCACTAATTTCAATGATCTTTAATTCTGAATAATTATTAATTATATTATATTCAGAAATACTTTTGGTAACACAATGCACAAACAATTGTTACTACTTGAATAATTGAAATATATTTAATATCAAATGTTTCAAGAAATGTTATTACAATGTTATATTATAGGTAATAAAAAAATTAAAATTAAATGTTTTTATGCATAAATGTAATTGCTTTTAAAAATTAAAAAAAAAAACAATTCCATAACTTTTATTCAATGAATTTGCAAATGGCTATTAAATATTATTACAGAAGCTTCATTACCTTTGATTTGTTTCACCATTACTTATTGGTTTTTATTTATAACAGTAGCGTCAGTTAAATCTATTAAGTGCAATGTTATATATTATAGTAACATTGTCTAAACTAGCCCACGCCCTTTACCTCATATTATTCCACCTGGTGTTTGATAGCCAAAATACAATTGCATGAACTAGAGAGAAATCTTCAATTGACACCATTTTTAATCCCGTTCGCCCTCTAATGTACCCTTTTCTGATTATATATACTTTGCGTGATTTTAGCCCGAGTTAGTTTCCCAGTTTTTAGATGGCGCCAATAGTCATATTATAGATTTCTTGTTGTCAATATGTTATGTTATATATTTGATAAAATTAATAAAATGCTAAAACGATATTAGTATTTTTATTATAGGACAGTATTAGGTTTATTTAGTTATCAGTGTAATTCAAAAGATATCTTTGGAAACTTTTGAAAAGTTTATTAAAAAAATTAAAATATATATTTTATCTTGTCCTAATTTGTTTAACTATGTCTTGTGTGGTAATTTCAGCTGAAGAATTTAATTTTAAAACAAAAAATTAATTTGCGAATTAAATATTTAATTTATCTCACTATTAATTTTCAAAAAATAAATTAATATGACAAACTTTCCATTAGATTCTTCTTTTGTGATGGAACTCACCAACGTACAATTTTGTTTATAATATGAAAACGAAAGACTATAATTTATTTGAATAACAGAAAAACGTTTAACTTTTTTATACTACTTTTTTATTTTTACACAATACTTCGTGACTAGTTTCAATTACACAATAATCATTATCAAACTAAGTACTTAAAATGTGTAGTTTGATAATGATTTCTGTGTAATTGAAACTAGTCACGAAGTATTGTGTAAAAATAAAAAGTAGTATAAAAAAGTTAAACGTTTTTCTGTTATTCATTGAAAATGTACTACGATGTGAACGCCTCCAAAAGTTCAAGATATAATTTATTTATTAATTTAAAAAGAACAATTTACATTTTGTAAATCTACAATAATACGTCTTATAAGAACTACAAAATAAATAAATTGTTGAAACAACTACTTCCCTGACTAATACCTCGACATATATTAAAGTATTATTATTCCTTGTTACAAATAGCACAACTATTAAAGCAACCGCAGTTTGGACGTATTTATTTGTGTCAAATAAACTTAAAATATGTTTAATTTGCGTTGAATATTTTTTTGATAAATATGGTGTAAGAAAATATGAAAAAGGAATAAATTTATGCTGATTTATTAATAATGAACGCATAATTAAATAAAGTAAATTCTAAGTACTAATGATTGAAAGTATGACCTTGAGTGCACATGGTATAATGAAATATATAAGACAAGACAAATGTTAAAATGGTATTTAGAGACCTCAAACTGAATAATAAAATATGAATTATAGATAATATAAAAACTGAGGTAATTATAAAAATTATCTTTTGTAGTATATGAAATGTTCTGCCATAATTATTACGCCACAAAGTGGCTTCGTCAGGCAGATGACAAGTGGTTTTATAACCTACAATGTTCGCTTATATACCAAATAAGTATGGAGGGGATTTACAATAAAATTCAGGGTTTATAAGTTCAATAAATAAGATGAATTGTTATTATTAGTTTACAAATTTAACAAGGGTGAGTTATTTATATCGGTCTGTCCGTTCAGTAACCAAGTTTATTAGATTTATTAATATGTAATTGTTCCAGAATATTAAATTTTTACTTTTTCCACACATATGTAATATCTTGAAATTATTAAAATTATGTTTGTTTTAAATTAAATAGTTGGCGTACGTAGATGTGTTTTCTTATTGACGAAGCTTTTCTGATGTTGTGCAAATCGGTCTCCGAAGCTGCGGCCTGTTTATCCAACGTACAACATAAAGCAGTCATCTAACTCCAACAGATATATTCCCGATTATTTGTTTTTATCAATTTTGTATGTAATGAGAGTTTAGTTTGTACAGCTATGGAAATATTCTTTGATTTTAATTTTAATTGCTACTGAGAGGGAACCGATGTAGGTTAGAAAACAATAATTAGTCTAGGTTTGTTATTATTATTTGAAGAAAAAAATAAATTGTGTTTTCTGTTTTTATGAAATTTTTAGGGTAGCCATTATTATCAGCGAGTTTTAAAATTCTATTTCATTCTATCTCTAAATTTGATGAATTTGGATGATTTTGATGCTGCGAGTTTATGGGACATAGGACGAAAGGATTTAAAATGGATAATGGTATGTTTGTGGGCTTATGGAAGATATTAACTTCTAGTGTATTGACTTTGCTGGAAATCTAAGGCATTTATAGTTTTGTCAACCTCAACTTTCAATATGAATTTTATATTGTTATGTAATTTGTTGAGGTGGGTTAAAAATATGTTCTAGGGATTATCTATTAATAAATATTTTTTCCATAATTTAGAAAATTAGTCAACATCAAATTTTTAATAAAAGTTTTTATTGGGTAACGATATATTGGTTTGCTTCCAAAGTAAAACTATACAGCTAGACATATTTAATCGTTTGAAATTTTTGATTAATTTTGTTTCCAACATATATCTAAGAGACTTAAAATTTCTGCCGAAACTATAAGATTGAAGCCCCTTACTGCAAACAGCTTACTTATAATAATATACATGCTTCCCAAAAGTAACGGATAAATTCTATAAAATCGTAAATAAAAATATTTCAGAAAAATGCTCTGACACGTCGATTTTTGTTTTTAAATTACTATCCTGACATTCAATTTTCAGCCCCCCATCATTTTACCCATAAGAGGTGGTAACCCCAACTTTAAAAAATCAAATAGGTAAGTGCCCCTTGCGTTACAATGAAAAAATTATCAAAATCGGTTTATAAATAACGGCGATATTTACCAAAATGTATTCAAAGAAGAGCATCAATATTCGAGTAGGCGCTGTTGAAGCGGGCATAGCAATATCGTTACAACAATTGCAACTTGTTTTTATTTATGACAAACACAATTTAGAGTTTTTCGTGAAAGAATTGAAGTTTTAATGATGATTGGGTTTGGAGATAGAAGTCGGGCGCATGAAGAAGTTCGTGTTTTCAATGAAACGCACTTGGACCGTCCGCCAATATCGCAATCTACAGTAAATCGAATCGAAAACAAATTTCGTGATTTCGGTCATGTACGGGATAAGGCAGGTTGTCCATTGGCCTTAAATGAAAACCGACAATTGAATGTTATTTTAATGGTGCAAGAAAATCCACATCTAACCCTTACGGAGGTCGCTTCACAAGTAGGTGCGTCAAATTGTACAGTGTCTAGATTAAAATATTTCACCCGTATAAAGTGCACTTGGTACGATGATGACTTTGATCGACGAGTGCAATTTTGTAAGACAAACATGGTATTTTCTGATTAGGCAACATTTTGTCTGAATGGTACCGTCAATATACAAAATTGCCGTTAGAAAAGCTTAATATGTGGGCTGGTGTAATGGGTTCTAGAATTATTGAACCATATTTTTTCGACGGAACATTGAAAATTACATTAACTTTCTCCAAAATGAACTACTACCTACGTTAGCGGTATTGTTTCCCAACGCATAAGATGCTGATAGACCCGATGACAGAATTTGGTTACACATTATGCGCGACCAGTTCGAGACGAGGACATATTGAATGGCCAGCAAGATCACCATATTTAACCCCACTAAATTATTTTATTTGGGGCTAATTAAAAGTTTATTTAAATAGACCTGCAAATATTGGAAAGAAAGAAAAGAATTAGTGCAGAAATTCACTTAATTACTCCAGAAATGTTAGATAATATTCAACAAGCTTCTGTGGATAGATTAGTGCATTGTCTCGTCATTAATGGGCAGAACTTTGAATTAATTAAGGATTAATTAATAACATTTTGTTATTCATTCAATTTTATAAATAAATGTATTTTGGTAAATATCACTGTTATTTATCAACCGATTTTAATAATTTTTGTTTCGTTGTATTCAGAATAAAAAAATCCATTAATTCAAGTATTGCAAGGGGTACTTTACTATTTGAATTTTTAAAGTTGCGGTTACCACCCCTTAGGAGTGAAATGGTGGGGGCAAAAAGTGTAAGTCAGAACAGTAATTTAAAAACAAAAATCGACGTGCCAAAGCATTTTTCTAAAATATTTATGATTTTATAGAATGTATCCCTTACTTTTGGGAAGCACTGTATAATGGAATTTCATCAAATAGGCTATCCATTAATGCGATAATAAGAGTTTTATATACATGACGAAATTAACATGATGTGCAAATAATTCTTATTAAATTTCTTTGGTTGCATAAGGTCATATATCGACAAAAGTCATGGAGGTTATTACCTGATTTATTTATTTACGGTATTACCATTTTACAAATATAGACATTACATAATACAATTGAAAGAAAATATATACATAAAAAATAGGAAAAGAAAAAGTAAAACAAATATAATTTTATAAAAAAAAACTATATATTAGAACTAGACATAAGTATACGCAAGACATAATTAATATAACAGAAATTATTTTAATATAACAGAAATTATTTTAACATAAAACAAATTGTTTTAACCTGATTTTTATATTTGGGCAAAGCGAAAGATTAAATAAACTATCAAAGGAAGTACCGAATAATAAAAAGTTAGAGGAAGAGCAAATCATATTACAAAATCTAACAATCCTTCTCAAGCGATTGTTTCTAGCAAAACTACTTCGATGAAAATTTTCTCGGTAAACTATGATTCCTAGTTCTTGGTGGCATATTAAAATTTAATTTAATTTATTATCAATTTGTCAATAGTATAGTATTGTAACAAACGTTCAAGGTTAGAGCTGGGTTATAAATCAGTTTAGAGATGAGCGGTTAAAGGGTGTGAATATTTTTTCTTTATGTAATTTTATAATGGGTGAAATTCTGCAGGTTTATGAGCATCTTTATATGTGTAACCTAAAAATGTGATTATTCGGAGATATGCTTAGTTTTTTTTTTTAATCTGCTTTCTTCCAATAAATCTGGTTCAAGGAACCTTCGACCAAATAAATATAAGAATAATATCCACAAGTTGTAATTTACTTTAGTAAGTGCTAATTCTGTTTCTGCGGCTAATAATTCTATCTGTTTTGTACTCGAATTTTGTTTTATGTTATATTTGAAACCTTTTTCTAGTAATTTTATTTGTCTAGTATTGAATTCTGTATTTGATAAGTTAATGAACCTATTAAAAAAATGTTGGTTACATTGAATTTGTTCTGGTTCTGGTCTTATTAATTTTTGTTGTTTTTGTTTTATTAAGCGTTGAATTTTGTTGCTTTGGATTTTGATTTTAGTAAAAGTTAATTTATGTACTTTTTGGTCTAGTATAATAATCTATAATACCTAACTCAATATTGTGTAGCCTACTTGCTAACTCACTGTGACATACCTTAAGATAGGCGGATATGACGTCTCTTCTAGCGTTGAGGTTGACGATTTCTTCTTTGATCAATTTCTTTTCTCCTGCTTTTCGTCCTTCTTGGGCCGGTCGACTTTTGTTGTTCGTTTTCAAAGATATATGTTTTGGTGCTACATCATTTTTTTATACATTGGTGAGTGAACCATAGATCAAGTTCACATTTCTTGTAGTTTAAACGTAGTTTAAAGTACCAGATAGCCAATTCTCCATCACTGGATTGTTTTAAAAACTGAATAGTTGAGGCTGTTAGTTGTTGAAAGTTCATATTCTAATCACTTTGGTTATCCAAATTAAAAGATAAAACTCTGTCTTAGTGTTAATTAATTAATAACCAAAGATTTTATTTACAAAGCTGTATGTATTTCACCCTTCAAGTTTTGACGCGGATCAATTAGATTAGGGATTACAATATAATTTCGATGATATTAGTTGTAAGCCAGTGTGTACTATAAGTATAAAAATAAAAATATAATAAAGTAAATTTGCCAAGTTAGTTAATATAAATAGCATATCAGAATACATTTGAAAATAAAATGAGCTAAATTATTGTAAAGGTATTGTATTTAATGTTAACATTAAACACTTTAATACATTAATAATTTGTAGAACTAATAGAATTAAGTTTGTTATAGATATAAAATTTAGAAGCTGGAAAAAAGTTTAGTATATCAAACCAGTCCGGTAGTTTCAATGTAAGAACAATAGTTACTGTCGTAGCTCTAAAAGTGTGGGTATGCGGTGTTCTCGGGAATAATCCTTGAATCTGTAAATGAATAATATATCATTATATTATATTTTAAGTAGCCATATGTTTTATAATAATAAAAGATAACGAAAATGTAAATATTATCACTATTATATTGTTTAATGCCAATTAAATTATATACGAGAATGAAAATTTATCCACTAAAAATTTAATAATATACTACATTATCATCATAGCATCATTTTATCCCATTTTAGCCATAACAATCCCAACAATTAAACATTATGCTAAAAAAAATATATTCACAACACAATAATAGCTAGAAACCGGTTCTATATACGGTAGATACTTTGTTCACTGCACTTGATGAAAGTAATTATAACATTAGGTAATTTTAATTAAATTAATTAATACTTGTTTTGTTTCATATTATTATATTCATTTTCTCGCTAAACAGTAAGTTAATGTTTATAACTCCTCTGAAAATGATCGTCGCTGATCGAAATAAATATCAGGAAAATACATATAATAATATGAAACATAACAATTGTTCTTATTTAAAATTACGGTTTGATCATTGTAAGAGTTGCTTTTATTTTTTAAGTTTTAATTCTTCTGGAAATAACATCGGCTCGACTAAGTGGCATTGGTCTTCAGGCGGTGTTCGTTGGAAAACTGCAGTTTCGCAAATCAGTTCTCATCAGAACCACTAAAACTAGAATTTTCGAAATATTAAGCCGAATTCATATAATTATTTATTAATTATAATAGTTCGGCTTAATTCTTCGAATTTGCAAGTTTTTATGGTTTTAAAAAGAACCGCAAATCTGAATTTGTTACTGCAAGTATAAGAAAACTCATGACAGACAAATAATTTCCGTTGTTTCTAGAAAACGCTTGCGATTTTGGAGGTTGAAATGTATTTATTATGTCAAAGATTTTTAATAAATACAATTCTGACTGCAATTATAAACTTCCTGCAAAATAGTATATTATTTATTATTATTTGCTAACAAATAATCTATATACCAAAATTAAAAAAAAAGTGAGGACATTAAATTGTAATAGGCAATAGAAACTAAATGCACCGTGTGATATTAGTATTAAAATATCAAAAACTATAACTTAACAATACACAAAAATAAATTAAGTAGTCTTCAAATCTCATGAATTAAATTTTTGTTATTTTTTTGTTAAAAAAGTTAACATAAATACATTCAAACTAAAATCAATTACCTTGGATTAAATAAATTATATTCAATATCAATTAGATTACACAGCACATCATATACATATCAAGTCTACCGTAATGTAATTGACGTGTTTAATTTAAAAAAATTTCGGAATCCTAAAGATGGAAAATATCATCTGATTTCTGCATTTCTGCTGCAAATATGTTTGAACTTCAAGAGAAAGGTATTAACCTGTAAGTTAGTTATAAAGGCCATATATGTTTTGTTTCATTTTCTTATAATATAATAACAAAATACCTAGCAATAATTTTATTTGAAAAATAAATATTAAACTCACACGACTCAAAAATATACTCAATAAGTAAGTCATTTGATAACTTTGCAATAAGAAATCTCAGCGGATGATTTGAAATTATTATTTAAATTATATAATGGCTTTTAAATAAATAGATATTATTTTAAATAATGTCATAGAATATAATAATTATACAATATATTTCCTACACTACATAACTTAGTTTTAGTAATAGGTTGTTGAAAAAATTCACTTGGTTTGTTTCACTAAATTATTTATTTTATATTCGACTAGTTTCGGCACTGGGCCATTATCAAAAATGAGAATCAAATACAAGATATTAGTTTTAGTACTTACGATTCCGAAGCAATCAAGTTCTTGCAGTTCATCTACTTTAATCTCCTCGGTGTCGTTTAAATAAAATACGTCGATTGAGCCTTGGTGAATGAAATACATAGTTTCATTAATATCGCCTTGTTCACATATAGTATCATCAAGAAAATAAGTTTCTATTCTTATAGATTTCAATAGATGACGAAGAAAATCTTGGTGGCATTTTGCAAAGAGTAAGTTCTAGAAAAAATATTATTGATAAGTGTAATAAAGGGAGTACACATAAGAACTAAATGTATATTATTTAACACCTTAGAGACGGTTAAACAGAGGTGTTATGTACCACACCTCTGTTAAACTGTATCTAAGGTGTTAAATAATATACGTTTAGTTTTTATGTATAATCTCTTTATTTTTTAGAATATTAAATTATATAAATGTTACATTTTATTTTGTATAATTCTTAGTATAAGCGTTAGAATAAGTTAAAATTTTGGTTATATGCTTTGAAAAGAGCTTCAATACAAAATAGTAGTAATACATCTCATGTGAAACTAACAGTATTAAAGATTTTAAAAATAAATTAATTGCTGCAACAAAAAAACATGTTTAACTTAGACAGAACAAATCTGCTGCAATAGCTTTTTAACATTTGGGCTGAACTTTATAATCCTAATACGTTAATATTTCGTTATTTTTTCAAACAAATAAAAAACTTACATTATAAATATGTTTTCCATAAATATCAGTTTTAATCTGTTCTTGCAAATAAACTGGTGCATTTGATAAAAGTATAGGTTCTTGGACACCTTTCGATTTTAACCAGAGCTGCCCAGTATAATCTATTATTTTCTTTACTAAAGGCTTAGAAATGAAACTTCTCCTTAAAAATACCTAAAAATAATTATTTTATTATCATTTTAAAACAGTATATCCACGAATTAGAAGAGGAAAAAATTATATTAAAATTTTATTTTAAAATATCATTATTCTATAAAACCGTTACCATTGCAAGACAAATTATGTTTACCATTGAGATAAAAATTAATTCTACGTTATACATTTAATTTCAAACTACTTAGGTAATTACAATTTTTTAAGGTAAAATATAATATTATCATTACAGGATAAATAAATTTTAGTGGAGTAATATTTAATATGAAAATTTATTGACACAGTGGTAATTCTTAGAAAAATTAAAACGTTTCTTATTTGAAGATCTTTACATAAATATAATAAATAGTTACTAAATTAAATAAAAATAAAAATTGCAATATAACAGATTACCAAATATAGTCTGTTCGTTGGATCTTTCGTCGTACGTCACAAACTATCGCTTCAAAAAACGACGAAAGTTTTACAGTGCGTTCTTTTTCTAACGCATTTGGTTTACTTTATCAGATTGAATGTTTTTGCGTCGTTTCTCGAAGCGATAATTTGTGACGTACGACCAAAGATCCAACGAACAGACTATATGTATGAATATTATTGTCACTTTTATAAAATCATCTATTTGTCAATTACTTAAGTAGTTAATATTTAATATTAGTTAATAATATTATAATATTGGATTGTAAATGCATTTCTATATTATGCGAGTTATGACATCTTGATTAAACTATTGAGTGAATATAAAAACCTTTAAAGCAATTTTTCTAATTATTCATAATATTACCCCGAAATCCCAATATCCCATCTAAATATAAACACCCTTCAGTCACCCTACATCAATTCATTAGTGCGAATCATCCAGACAGTTAAGCTAGCTAGCAAAGTTATTTATTTTTTTACACTAAATTAGAGTCAAGACAGGGCAGAAAGACCGATGGTCGATAGCCCAAACGGACAGACTAACACATTAGATACGATTTGTAAATGTTTTTAACTTTGTATATATGTTCGAATAAAGATGTTATTCTCTCTCTCATAATATTAATGAATTTCGAATTAAAATTATTCACAGAATTCCTAACGGAAAAATTGTTGTATCATAGATAAATATACAAATAGGTTAATAATTGTGCAATATAATCCATTACCTGTAAACTAATATATTTAGCATCGAATGCAATTAAATCCGAACTATAATTTTGAATACAAGCAGACAATTGGGCCACAAATATTGCAGTAAGTATTTTATCCACAATAACAAATATCGTCATGAAGATGACGTTTAATTTTGTTCGAATGGTAACATGGTAACCAGACATCGTCAATACAGAAGTGGAAACGTATAGTGCACATAAGTAACTATTTCCACAAATTGTATAATCGTCCCCTGAAATATAATAATGCATTAATTTAAGTTTTCTTTTCATTTGTTGACTCACCATGATAAGCCCAGCTGTTCCTTTTAAATTCATTAGTGCCATCAGTTGCAAATAGGTACAAAACACATGTTTGTAAATGTAGGAGCAATGTGATGTAAATAAAAATTGACGTCAATTTCATAATAAGAAGGTCAGAGTTTAGCATGTCATTATACTCATTAAAGAATTTTAATATATTGTACTGAAATAAAAATATATGAAATGAATACATCAAAGTTTACACTATTAATCCATTTTAAAATAAGCAAATTTCACATACAGCTGATAAGATTCTTGTATTTTATTCTTTTAGAATGCTAAAGTAATTGCTGCAGTTTTTTTCTTTTTGTTTTCTGTTAATATTACTTATATCACTTTATCATATATGTTTTTAATTCTTATTTAAGTGATTGGTCGCAATTAGTATGAAACAAAGAGGGTTCTATATCATGAGTACTTATAACTTATTATCTATTATACCTCTCGAGCATACTGTTGCAGATTTTATTGTGTTAAGAATGTATATTATAAAATACAATATAAAGCAAAATATCAAATTATATACAATTTTGGATAATATATACAACGTGACAATTGTATGCAATACTATTTAATTTTGCAAAATTTATTAAAGAATATGTAGATACAGGATGGTTGTAGGTCAAATTAAATATAAGGTACCTTATAAAAGGCATCCAAGTCAATGTTACGTTTTTTTTGGTAGAATTTATATGTATCTGTCAAACCAAACCAAAATAGAAAGGAAATATTCCAGATGTCAAGGGAGAATCCTGGCTGCTTTAACATCATGGTGATGGATTGGGTTTGAGTGAATGAACACATTTAATTGTAAACTCCGCCCGTGCTTCTTAAATTAAGAAATAGTTCATTTTACTTGAGCGGTTTTCTTTAATTAAGAAATAATATTAAGTTTTATATGCAGCAAACTCTATTGCCTTAAACAATTTTTCTTAACCAAAATTCAACGTCCATGTTTAAGGTGTGCTGTGAAAATTTTTATCACTAAATCATATTAATTCTAATTCACTTATTATACTAGCAATGAAAAGTCACTTTGTCTCAGTGGAATTATGTTTATATAAAATGTAGGCATTCAAATCCATTAGTTTCAAAATGTTAAATATAACCATTTGTAAAATTTTAATATCATTCTTTCTAGAAGGTGTGAGTATAACATTTTGTCAGATTTATCAACGTCGCCTATAAACACATAAGTAAATTTCACAATTACTAAAATATTTTGGTTGTTTTAACTTCTTTTGGAACATGCTTATCATTTCGCCTTATTATGCCAGTTAGATATATACTTTTTTGAAATAGTCATTTGGTGACCTCAACACTTAATACCCACTTAATACCCAACGTATGATGCTTTTTATTGGGTGGTTATTGCTTAATAATTGTTTACGAATGAATTCTAACAAGAGATTAATCAATACTCAGTTGTTGGTTAAGTATATAAGGTTGTGGAAAACAATATTGGCGTGCTCAACTAAGAAGTTAAATATAGCACATAGATTATACTCTCAATGTTCTCGCAATGCTACAGTTCTATTGTCTACTAAATAAAAAAAATAGTAATTGATTTCTTGAAAATATTTTGCTAAACCACGGAATATTTTTTAAATTTTTGACTCAATATGAATAAATAGTAGGTTTCGATTTCTTGAAAACATTTTACTAAACCACGAAATATTTTCTGAATTTTTGACCCAATATGAATAAATTGTAGGCCTCCTTGTTATACCCGTTTCTAGTAAAACAGCAACAAATGTTGACAGTAGCAAGTATTCCCTCCTCTGGCGCGATAAGATAACAGCTTGCAATTGACGAGGTATGCTCTGGATCAGATTTTGGATCACATTCTGCAGAATATTGTCCTATTCCGGCACCAGTATGTCGCGAAGCTCTCTAGAATTTCTGGGGGCTTTGTAAAGACTAACTCCGTGCGAGTGTCATATATGCCTCCTCATGCTATAAATGATCCTCCAGCAAATGGAAGTCGCTTGGCAATACATGCTTGAGCATATCTCTCGCCTTGTCGTCACCACACTCTTATACGCCTATCTGAGCCAGTAAAACAAAATCGCAATTCATCGGAAAACATTACGCGACTGCAATCCGCTATTGTCCAAGTCAAATGCTCTCGTGCAAAATTCAACTTTGCAATCCGGTGTTCGCGGGAAAGCGGCGATCCAGTACCTCTAGTTTGAGAAGCTAAGCCAGCAGCATGAAGTCGCTTCCTTGAAGATGATTTCGAAGGAAAACTGCCGCGACCGTTCGGTTTCTCAATGCACTAGAAACGAGAAAGCGGTCATCTCTAGCTGCTGTAGTCTTTCCACGCCCTGAACCAGGTCTTCGATTAAGCAGATCAGTCTCTTCGTACCGCCACCATAGTCATTTTCACACTCAAGACCGCGGCCGTCTTCTAAAGCCGCCACAATTCATGCCACAACAACAGGATTTATGCTCATTGAAAAACACTAACAATACACAAACAATTTGCAACTCACAGATTACACCACAGAAACAAAAACTATGTTGTCCTTAAACTTGCTTTTGTTTCAAAAAAGGCATATCAAAGTAAACGTGTTCATTTTCATTACTTAGCATATCAAATTAAGTTTGTTTATTTTCATTACTTTTAATAAACTTTGAACAACAAAAAATTACTTTTTTTATTCAAGCAATCAGTTAGTAAACTGTTACAGCAAAAACTAAAAATTTCTAAAATAACTTCAAATAACGAATTGACCTTAGTTTTATCCTCGGCAGTGTATATTTTGTTGATATTACAAAAATTAGGTAGAAACGTATAGTTTTGATAACCAATTTTTTAAGGCAATATTGTGAAAAGCAGCCTATAATATTCTAAGCTTCCACTTAGTTTTGGCCTAGGTAATTCGTAAAATACGTGTGGATATTATTTTGATAATTTATAGTTGGTGGTACGTATATAAATTTGTTCATGGAGATAGGTTCTCCTTCTGCTTCTCTAGCAGCATCAGTTAAGTCACTTGCTTGAAAACTATAAGGTTAATATGGCTTAAATAAAATATTGATTTTTTGCAAATATACATTCCTCGATGTCTCTCAATTAATCTAACTTATATATCATTATAATACTTTAGTTAGTTCCATATTTATACTGAATAATATGAGGGTCTGTAAATGTATGTTTCCGCGGAAAAATAGCGTCTTGTATGTGGTTGCCAACATCCAGAATGGTTCGGAGTGTAAAGGGTTATTATAAAAAGTGGAGGATTTACAAATTAACATCTTATAGAGGAATTTACATCGGCCCGATAAATTTTAAAACATTATTTAAAAAACATAAACGAACTTTTCACTTAAAACACAAAATCTTTAATTGTAAATTCTTTATTAAACAACAATCAAATTTTCACCAAGAATGTACTTTCAGTAATCCACTTTACCGATAAAGATTGCAAAATGCATTTACTGAAAGCTATTGAAATTCATAACGCCACAATTAATCCGGATCTTATCATTAAGGTTGGAAAAATGACCAGACCGATTTAAAGTATTCACCTCTTTTGAGAGTATATAAACTGCATTAATTTTAAATTATAGTAACTTTATGTTTAAAAATTATCAGCGTATGATTAAACTATTATCACAATTTAAAATGTGATGAAACAAAGTTATAAGAATTGTACAAGAATTATTTCATTTTATATAGCTAAGACTCTTCAGATAAAATTAATCAATTCGATTTAATTTGATCTAAAACTACTTACAAATCGAAAACATCTGTTGAAGAACAAACATCTGTATATTATGTTGCTTTGGGTAACACTTAAAGCTGGATTTCTTAACGCCACAATCTCTATAGGGATCGTTGCAAAAACATTTATATAAAACCAAGGTTGCCTCACCAATCTAAAAATTAAATTAATTGCATTGAAAATAGAGTCCTACTCATTTAAGATACATTTTCTTTTAGGTATGTCTATTTTTATCTACTTGTTAAATTCTAACTCAGTATAATTAGATTGCTGCTATATATTAAAATAAGAACAATATTAGACGTGATAACATAAATAAGTGGATATCTATTGGAGATTATATTAAAAGGTCTAATTATTAAATTAAATGTTATAATAGTAATTTGTCTATAACGATACTAAAAATATATTCTTATAAATACATGCGTGGTATATAGCATGAACTTTTTTTCTTGGAATTATAACTTATTCTAAAATAATATTCATAATTGTATGAAGTGTTATTTAAAATATATTTAATATTGAATACTTGACCCACAAAGAAGACGTAGGATTGTACAGGGTCCGGCAGAGAAGTATGATGTTTTTGAAAAAATCATAACTCAGACAATTTTCAATTAAATTAAAATTTTATTTGGTTAATAGGTAGGTGTGGATTTGCCATTTCGTATTCATATAAAAAAAGGACAAAACATATTTATGTACTCAAAATAACGTCATCTAAGTAATGTACGTTCTTTTCCGCACACTAATGAAGTCGAGTCCTTCCAACAAGTTGGCTGGTATCGCTAGAATTTCGCGGGTGATAGCATTAAACAGATGATTAAGGGTGCGTGGTTGCTATAAAAATGCGTGGGTCTTCAGATCCCCCCATAGAAGTAAATCGCAAGGCATAAGATCAGGCGATCCTGGGGGGCACTTGATGTACCCTTGTAAAGAAATTAGCCGTCCAGGAAATAATTTGGTTTCAGTTTTGGTACAACTATTATCTTGTATGGGTGAAAGAGTAAATTTAAATGCAAAATTCGCCGTAATGACCGTTCAGTCATTATCAGTGCGCAAGCAGGTTGCACTACCGACCGACGGGGGACTTTCTTCCGCAGCTGCTCCAACTCGAGCCACATTTTTAGGGGTTTGGAAACTTCTTTTTCCACCTTGAGGTACTCCTGGCTTTAACGATACGTTAGTATGGAGGTTCTGCACCCATTTGAGGATAGTGTTTTGCGTAGGAAGACGACCGGGCCTCACAGAACCCCCAGTTTCAATACAAGTGTCATAAGCATATATGCGTTGGTCTAACGGCTATGTTTTCATAACTACTAAACGAAACAAAATGACAAGGTTGGGTGGTCACATATCAACCAGTCCGAATACATAAGGCTCCCCTATGTTGAGTTATACGCATTCCAAAAACATCATACTTCTGTGCCGGACCCTGTATAATTATATGCCAATTAGATGGCCAATAATGTTTGCAAACAGAAAAATATTTGACGAAGGTATGAAGCAAGGAGGGCATGGAGGCTGCTGATGTCCGACAGCTCTTATTCAGTGCTCGATGTCAACTGCTATAATATTAAAATCGGCTTAGTCTGCGTGCTCAACATCAATTGGCCATGATACAGGTACAAATATCATAATTAAATTGGTTGAACTATCGGTAAATATTTGCCGATTAGTAATCGCAGTGTAATTCTGAATGAAACAGTGATATTATCACCTTTGTTTTTCTAACTGTATTGTGTGATAAATTAATTTTTGTAAAATATAGATGAAATAATGCTTAATCGTGATTAAATGTTTTTTCCATTTTCGTAAAAGTTAAAATATAAAACTAAAATTATTAATTTGCAAATATTAAAATACAAATTATATATTTAATATAATGTTGGTTTTTCCATAACTTACCTTTTCTTGATCAACTTCGTAGATGTTATAAATTGGCCCTTAGCATCATAAAAAGGGGTCATAAATTTAATGATAATGATAATAATGTGTATAATATCGAATGTAAACATAGGAATCATTTGAAGGAAATAGTAATGCTCATCGTAGAAAGCCATTATGTATAAGGTAGCACAAACAGAGGCATAGGAACATAAGGTAAATATCATGTTTAGTGCCATGGAGTTTAGAATGCGCAATTTCTTTCGTTGCCTAAAAGTAAAACAGGACAATAATTCAAATTTAAGTAGTAAATATTTAAAGTATTATGCATAAATACATATATTAAGAAAATAAAAAATATTTTCTTATATTTCTAATATAAAAGTATTATGTAATAAAATAATAATTGCGTATGAAGCACAAAACTATAAATAAAATTTTGAATAATATCTCTTACTTCAATTGTTCGAATTTGTGAAAGCAGACACATAAAATTAACTATACGATAAATTAATTTCTCACTTAACCCGTGGTAAAACATTTAAATATTAATTTGTTTCTTGATTAAAACACTTCGTATTATTTTACTTGTTTAAGTTAAATAAGTGAATTAATACCAAGTGTTTTAATCACAAATCGAATTAACATAAAATTAATTTAGCTTGGTTAATAAATACTCACCGACGTGTTAATATCACAAACTTTTGTTTCTTTTGAACTTTTGGAGCAACTAAGGCAGATCGATTTGTTATTCCCTTGCAGAAAGACTAAAATATAGGTAATAACCAATAAAATTACATTATACAGCAGATAGTAATATTCACTAAAACTGGCTATACATAATGAGTAAGTTAATTGAACTAAGATGATATATTTACCAAATTATTTAGTAGTATATGTTTTTGCAGTTTATTTATAACTGTAGTCGATACAATGCTGTAAAATATTTTCGTTTCAATTTCTAAAAGATCAATTGAACCACTAGATACATAAGTAAGCATACTTCTTGCAGACTTGACATTATCTATATTGCCAATAATTCTATTCAATAAAAATATATTACTTTTAACATAATATTCTACAACTTCACTTACGCGCCTGGTCCTAATGTAATGCAGAGTGTATTAACAGCATTATAGACTTTTACTTCACCACTGTATACTATATACATCTTTGAAACAATATCATTTAACTTTATAAATGGTACATCGGAAAGAAAATATACACGATGCAGGTTAAGACTGAGGTTTCTATAGATTGTGTTTTGAAAGTCTGCGAATATTCGTACTTTTAAAAATACCATTTTGTACTGGTCGTATAAAAAGTCTTCATATAGCACATGGTGACATCTATTAATAATGTTATTTATGGTAAAACCGTGATGACGTTGCCATCGATATTCGAAATATTCAATTGCCTTTCTATAATATTATGTTTTAGATTAAAATAATTAATGTTTTACGAAAACTTACATTTGTAAGGCTTTGTTAACTTTTTCCTCTTTCATGAACTTCACAACATGTTTCATAAGACTCTGGTGCATAGTCAGTTGGCTGTTTATTGTTGTTTGGCTATTTGCGATAATTACCAGGATATAAGTAAATAGTAGAAAACCTATACAATAACAAGTATATTGCGAAATAATATTTAAAGGATGTTTAGTTTAATTAACATATCTATCCAATTTAATTCAATAATTAATATTATATGAATATTGACATTTATGATAAGAACATTAAATTTTAATATTTTCTAATACTAGGTTTGCCGGATATATTGTTACAAATCCAAATAGATAGATCATCTCATAGCTGTTGATGTAAAAAAAAATATATAAATAATAAACATAGATTTTGAATTTAATATTCATGTTTCAATTTTCATTTTGTATATTAGGTATTTACTAATCTCCTAATCTGATATCGTAATTTTAATTTTAATGTGTACAAAAGAAATCAATTGACATGCCAGACATGCTTATTTTATGAATTTGTTACAGTTTTAATTATGAATAACATATTTTGATTGCCAATTTTATTCTAATAAGATTACCAATTAGTGCGATTGCAGTTGAAACAATAACATCGATATGCCTTGTTGGCGATACTCCTGTGAATCCTAATTGCATTGATGTTGCTGTAACCCAATATATAGTTAACATATAAACATCTTCCGGAGAGCGCGTATTAAATTCAACTAGAAGTTCATTAATATTATGACTTTAACTACAATATTAAAAAATACTTACAATACTCAAGATTAGATATATAACCTATAATTGAGTTAGGGACCATTACCATTTTGAAGGAACCATCTTGAAAAATAATTCTAGTTGATACTGCCAATAGACATGCCACGCATAAATTTAAGTAAATTACAGACATTGGTAAAAATTTTAAAACGTTTCTGTAATTTAAATAATAAAATTCGTATAGTTAATTAATTCTAACAACTAATATTATTGTTCATAATAACACTTACAGTACTATTCCTTGAGGTTTTAATTCGTCCTTTGTGAAATGGTAAAACATTAATGGAAGTCGGTAAAGTTGGAGAAGTTTATTAATATTGAATATGGCCCTATAATAAAGTGGTTTATTTGGCTCAAAATTAAAAACCATATAAAGCTTTGACATAGGAATTATTGCTATAAGATCAACAAGAAAGGCTCCGGTTATATAATGTTTGGCGGTAGACTTGGGATGCGTAATAAGAATTCCATTTTTATCGTAGTAGCATATATGAAATCTAATGTACCTAAAATAAAATATGTTTAGAAATGTTATTGTTGAAACTTTATATCATGAAATAAATATATTTGTGTGTGCACATCGTTTTTTATAGAAAATAACCCATATTATGTTACTATAAGGAATCTCAGCTGCCAAAAAAGATTGAAAATATTTATTGTGTTTTGATATCTAGCTTTTTACTAATGATTATATTATATGATTATATTAAGATTATTTTTCCATAAATATGAAACCTATAAAAATAAGAAACTAAGACCTAACATAGGTCTTTATTAAATATATGGATAATATTATTATTCACATTATTTTATTAAATATAGACATTATTATTTCAAATAATAAATCAACTTTTAAAATAGAATTCCAGTACAAATAAATCTGAATATGTGGGGTGGATTCATGCAAATTAAAAGTAACTTTTTCTTTTATAATGATTAGCTTATAGACGAAGGAGCTTGTAGTCGCAGGACTCTGATCCTGGCATTTGCCTACCTTCCATATGACACCGAGGCCCCTCTACTCACAAAGAAAATGGCGGCACTCATCAAACACTATAAGGTTGTTGTTTCGCGATCATTTGCTAGCGTATTTGAGGATGCAAAAATCCCCCATAAAAAAGACACTTTTATTCGTACGCAGAGAAAACTTGAGAAGGTGCAAACTCGATTATAATAAAATAGTATCGTATACAGTCAAACTATCAGACTCTCACATTTGCATCATCCACGGGTTTAGAATCTGCGAATTAATTGTTGTTAATTGTATTATTAAACTAATTATTTGTTAGAGGAATTCGTTTCGATTTATTAAAATAATAAATATTCCTGCTTATTAAATATTACATTTAAATACAGTTTATACTGGTCGTTGCACTACCCCTCTAGTTTCGTTTGTATTTATCGTCGTGTATTATTAATATTAACTAAATTTAATTTTCTACAACGAACTAAAGGATTTTAATACATTTTAATATTAAACTAATTGTTTATTAATTGTGTGATTATGGAAAATATTAAAGTTAGTGTTAATGAAGCAATTCGTGTTTCTAGGCATACCATATCTCCTCTTAAACCCATTGCCAATATAGGGGAGGACGCTCTGCGCGATTCTGATTACATTCCTTCATTTCAAGCGCGATTGGATTGGGCGCTACAGTTGTTTAATGATTTTCAATCTGTTTATAAATGAATTTCGATTGCTAGTGACAAATCGGAGCAATTAGAGAAGTTAGATAAGGTGGTTATTCTAATTGATGAACTCATTTTCGATATTAAAACAAAAAATATAGTGATTAAATTAAAATCAACCCCTCCAACTACTACCACAAATCAATCTTCTACATATAGCAAAGTTCGACTGCCTCAAATAAATATTCTTTCATTGGCAGGAGATATTAAGGCATTTCCCTCGTTTTTCGAAATATTTTCGGATCTTATTGATAAAACACTTCTCTTTCCAGAATTGAAAAGTTTTATTATCTCTAAGCATCACTGAAAGGAGAAGTCCTTGCCTATGTACAGGGTCTCTCCTTAACAACTGCTAATTATAGTAATACATTAGATACCCTAGCAAAGAGATACATGAATAAAAGAATAATTGCGCATAATCACATAACTGTTATCAATTCATGGAAACAGTCTAACAAACTTAAATGTTCTACTCTTTCGTAGCGTATCGTTCTAGAATCTTTCTTAGAAAATTACAATGCATTTAACATTTTGGGAATTACTGCTAAGGAAAGTTTAAGATTTTTTATGGTTTGATGTTTTGCTACATAAAATAGGTTCAACAATAAGAGAGCTCACTTGTGATAAAGCAGCAGATTTTGAAATTGCAAGATTTATTAAATTTTCAGGAAACCCAATGTCGTAAATTCATCTGTCGATCGCTCAGACTCATATTTAATTCCGCATCATTGTGTCTTAAAACCAGATAGTACTACGACCAAACTTCGTGTCATTTTCGATGATCTGATGAAGGTATTAGCCTCAATTATATGCTATTAACTGGTGCTAAGTTGCAGAATGACATATCTTCTATCTTATTAAGATTCGGAACTCATGCTGTGGCATTCACCGCCAAACATTAAACAAATGTTTGGGCAAATCCTTGTTCATTCGGAACATCGAAAATATCAATTGATAATGTGGCATTTCTCCCATAAAGAAGAGTTAGAAGTGTACCAGCTTAATGCCGTTATGTACGGTCTCTCTTCGTCACCTTACCTAGCTCAACGCACTATTCTAGAACTGGATAAACTAGAACAGCATAGATTTCCTGCTGCATCTTAAGTGGTCCTAACAGATATTTACGTTCATGACGTCGTTATAGGCTGCGGTTTTCTTGCCGAAGCACAACTACTACAACCCGTATCGTTGTTTAAGTCAGGTGGATTTGAGCTTCAAAAATAGGCAAGTAATGTGAAAGATCTTCTGACTGATGCACGATGTGTACATGCCCCATCTCTTTGTTTGGATAATTCAGGTAGCTCATTCGTCAAAGTTCTGGGTCTACACTGGCAGACAGATATTGATTGTTTACCTTTAAGGTTAATTCACAAGATACAGGTTGTACTCAACTAATCATCCTCTCGGAAATTTCCCGTATTTTCGGTCCCCTTGGTTTTCTCACTCCACTCACCTTCTTCGCTAAATGTCTGATTCAGTATTTGTGGACCCTAAAACTGAACTGGGACGACATTCCACCTTAGGATATCTCGCTTCTATGGTCACAATAGCACCTCGTGCCAACTTCACAGTTTCTGTGATGCCTCGGAAGCGGGTTACCCGGCTGTCATTTATTTTCGTATCGTCTCCAGTGAACATGTTACCTATTTCGTGACTGCAAAGTCCAAGGTTGCTCTCTTGAAGCATATATCTATACCTCGTTTGAAGCTCTGCGCTGCTGTCCTCTTAGCTGATCTGTTTGCGTGGTCTGATTCCACTATCGCATTAGCTTGGATTCATTCGGAGGTAAAATATCGATTGTAATTTGGTGTTTCTAGTTACGACAATCCGGACGACTGCGACTCTAGAGGTCTGTTACCTTATCGCACAATCCTTGTGGTGGACGGGACCGAATTGGTTACGTGACTCATTAGAAGTTTGGCCTCCGACACCTTCATTTCATATTAGTTCAGGTACTTAAGTGGAGGAGAGGAAGGTTATGTTTGTAGTAGAAACAGTTCAACATTTCATTCTTTTGTCAAAGTTCTCGTCATTTAGCCTATTGGCTAAGAGAACTTGGTGCATTATCCAATGTGGAATTATATTGAGCCACTTGCCTTCTCGCTAGACACGAGCAACGTCGTTACTTTGCGGAAGACATTACTAGACTTCAGAAGGGCATTGATTTCTCTAATCCTTTTCGGAAATTCCTTCCATTTATCGAAGACAAGGGAGTCGTCAGGGTTAAATTAAGTTACATCTAGTTCGTGTCATTGAAGAACAAACTCTTAATTTCGAATAATTTATCACAGTTCTGGTACAAATTGAAGCTGTTCTAAACTCCAGATCCCCTAGTGTCCTGAGCTGAGATCCTAATGACTTACAGGCTCTAACTCCAGGCCATTTTCTCACGCTAGAGCCATTGAAAGCACCTCCAGATGAAAAATCTACGGTTTTCTTTTACGGTTGGTAAAATTAAATCGTTTATCTCGATGGCAGTTGTTACAACGCTGGAATCAAGATTATTGGAAGGGGTGGCATGCAGAGTATTTCCATTTGTTGCAACAGCGTTCAAAATGGTATTCGTTCCCTTCATTATTAGTTCCTCATTATGCGAGACTCTGTTCCTTCTCTGCAATGGCATTTAGGTAGAATTATATCGTTGCATCATGGTTCTGACGGAACCAGCCGGGTACCTACTTTACGCACATGGGGTGTCGTGCTGCAGGGACCAATGTTTAAGCTGTGTCCGATACCAAGCAATAGGGAAATTTAAATTTTCCTTATGCTTTACCATGTCGTAATCAATGTGTTTTGCTGTCGTTTGTGTAGAAAAATCACATATATTTTTGGGAATTTTGGCGGGCGATACGTTCGGTATTCGCGAAGGACCAATTTTGAATTTACCGCGTTTATTATAGTTTATTGTCGTGTCATAGTTGGATCTGCTTCAGTATCCTCAGAAAGAATCAAGAGCCTCATAACGCACTAAGAGAATACTATCTGGGTACCACAGTGCATAGCAAGGCATTTTGAAAAAGGAAGACGGCACTTACACTGCTGACCTCTAAGAATAAGAATCTCTAAGCCTGCTTCTGGAGTCACACTCTCCTGGTTCTAAAAGCGGGTCTGATGCGAACCATTAAAATGACCCAACTTCAACATGATAGAGACATCGTCACCGAAAGCAAAGTAGTATGGGCAATAAAATCATTCTCACCTTTTAGATCACCAGGGCAGGATACTGTGAGAAGCTTGGTGCAGATACTGCCGATAGTTTGCGGACTGTTTCGGGCATGTATTGCAATATAGTATGTACCGGAACCTTGGAGGGAGGACAGTGATTTGATTACACTGCAGTCAAATCCTATCAGCCTTAAGACTTTTCTTCTAAAGACCTTAGAGGGGCTGTGCGTCAATAATATCAGAGAGCAGTGTTACTTGAACAGCGGGCAGCACCCACGATAATACGCCCACATGTCAGAGAAATCGACTAAGTTGGCCCTTCATCATGTGGTTTGCAGGATTGAAAGATCGCTGGTAAACAAACAGTCAATCAGCTGCCTTTGATAAAGTTTCCTACGCTAAGATAGAACATGGTCTAAATAAGCATGCGGTCCCCAAAACCATCACTGATGGATTAAGCCGTGCTGACAAATAGAACTGTAACCGCCTGAAGGGACAAGAAAGCCTGATAATAGCTGCCACAAAAGGATTCACATGGCGAAGTGCTATCTCCGCTTCTTTAGAATGTAGTTGCGGACGGCTTACTACGGAAACACGAGAGTGTTCTGTCTAGCCCAATACAGTTCACAAGAAAAAGAAAGATCAACATAGGTATACTTCCCATACTATTTAACAACCAGTTGAGCTTTCAAACGAGGTTAAATACCTTGGTATAATACTGGACTTCAAGGCTAGAATGTCGTTGAGGAGGCTTACTACGTAAACACGAGAGTGTTCTGTCTAGCCTAATACAGTTCACAAGAAAAAAAAAGATCAACATAGGTATACTTCCCATACTATTAACCAACCAGTTGAGCTTTCAAACAAGGTTAAATACCTTGGTATAATATTGGACTTCAAGCTCAACTGGAAGAACCGCTTGGAAGCTTAAAAAATCTCAACTTGAGGTTGAGAATAAACCAATCGATAACCAGTTAGAAGCTAAATCACCTACAGAGATTGGTGTACCTGGCTATGACGGGCTTAATACGCACAACACATACGACTGCAATTGAAACTTTATTGAACCTGATGTTCTTCACATACATGTAAGGATGGTAGCAGTAAGCTTAGCTGTAATATAACTAGTAAATCTCTTGACAGAGATTCGAAATAAAAAATCACCATTTATTTCGATGGGATTCATGAAGGCGTGAGGGCAGGAGTTTACTGCCATAAACTTGACCTGATAATCCCTAGGTAGAAATCTGATAATTATCTAAACAGAACTGTTCGGGAAGTTATTCGAAAACTAGTGGAACTGGCTTGTCTTGAACAAATTAATTGTATTTCTCATTGACACCAAACCAAGCATAGCTGGAGTGCAAGCTCTAGAAGCAGCCAATAGAGTTAGAATATCCTAGATTAGGGAATATTCAAACAATGAAGGGAACTATTGGGCCGACAGGCTAGTCAGAAGGGCTAATCGGGACCCTTACTGGGCAATGCAAACTAGACAAGCACCTCCATAGCCTAGGAGTGGGAAAAGATCCCCTATGTCAGAAATGCGAGCAAAAAGAAGAGACCCTAAGACACATCAAGGGTGAATGCGAGTCACTCACATCTCAGGTGGTCCGTATTCGGAGAAGAGTGGTAATATTGATGAAGGCTGAGCAACACTCGACCCGGCCAACTACTCGACTTCACAAGAAGTTCAGGTTGGCTTGAGGAGTACGGCTCAAGAGGTGGCACAAAGGACCAACGAATGGTCTAAGCGTTGCGACCATCCACATACCATCATCCCGATTTATATGGCATGTAATCCCAATAA
This sequence comes from Ontholestes murinus, assembly GCA_963969525.1. Classification (NCBI taxonomy): domain Eukaryota; kingdom Metazoa; phylum Arthropoda; class Insecta; order Coleoptera; family Staphylinidae; genus Ontholestes; species Ontholestes murinus. The sequence continues at coordinate 40,106,095 of OZ018389.1, read as the reverse complement.
GGATTACAACCACTATATTTACCCTCGAAAATATTTTGCTATTCAAAAAACTTTAATCACAAATTATACACCTACATAATAGTCTGTCCCTCATGTTACAGAGCCAAAAGCAGCAATAACTTATTCCTTCCATAATTTTCATTATATTATATCCATTTCAGAAGATAATCAAGTGTCAAAACAGCTCAATTAATGTTAAATAAAATATGTAGTCCTTTAAAACATCGCTGAAATTAAATATTATCACTGTTACATAAAATTGTCTTCATTATTAGTTAAAATATTAAATTGCATTCCGGAATTGCGGCATTAATAAAATTCATTCATTAATCATAGTAAGTTATATTTTAAAAATAGAGGTTAGCATATGAAATAATAATTTAAAAATACAAAACTTTATACATATTTATGTCTTAAAAAACAAAGCGCTTGTTGAAAAGCTTTGCTGGCTAACACTATGTCTAATACTAAATTATAATATTTAAAATGTTTTAAATCGTACAATTATCAAAACAACACCAGTGTTCTTTTGATAATTGCAATGAATTTATTTATATCAAAAAATTGAAACTTATAAATTAAAATTATGTTAAAAAATATGGAATAATGAATTTACAGAATTTAGTTTTAGGTTAAGGCAGTCAAAAGAATCACAATAATGGACAAAATACAAAACACAAAAATTAGAGAAGAACTGGAAATGGAAGCAATAGTATACAAATCATATATTTGTACTTATTGTATTTTTAATAATGAATATAGCATTATTATTATATTAGATTTAGTGTAAAAAAATATTTAAAAAGGTATGTTTTTCATTTATTTAAATTATAAATTTTATAATAATATTACAACAGACAATTGGTAACAAAAACTGCACCGCAAATGTATAGGTCTTGAATTTTAAAACAAAATAAAATCAAAATATTTTTGTTATTAGAATAGATTATTTGCTGTAAATAAACAAATAATTAGAAAAACACGAAAACATTTTGTAAATCTACAACGATAAGTCTTACTAAGACTAAAAAACAAATCACTTATTAAAACAACTATTTCTCTGTCTAATACCTCGGCAGATATTCAATTATACAAAATTAATTTGCGTATTGCAAATAGCAAGGCTATCAAAGTAACACTACTTTGAAAGTATTTATTTGACAAATAAACTAAAAATTATTAAATATACGTAAAATGATTTGTGAGTGATTATGGTAGACATATTTAGAACAAGAAATGAATTTACGTTGATGTAATTAGAAATAAAATAGCAAAGTAATTAAATAAATTAACACTCAATCTGCAGGCATGTGTTTCGATCTCTCGATTTCATCAGTATAGCTTAATCATAAAATTGGTTTTAAATACAAATAAAAACATTTAGTAAAACATTTCATAAATCTACAACAATGAGTCTTAAGACTGTTTTGATATTTTTCTAATTATTAGTCAATTTTCTACAGCATAAAGGACTTTAATACAGTTGTATTAGTAAATAAACTCAATTGTGATTTCTTGGTGTATAAAAAACAGCAGAAGAATGAAGGATTCATATCAAATTTATTGGTTCTTACAAATCGTAAATAATACTTACATAGCAATTATTTGTGTCATCTCGAGAGCGAAAACGAAATGTTCCATTTTTGGACTCATAAATAAGTAAATATCTGTAACCAGATTCAACATAATTTGTATAAATAACAGTATATTATATACAATTTCCCAGATGACGATAAATCTTCCCTCAGGCATGATTGTCCATGGGAGCATAATATATCTAAAATGAAATTAGTTAAAATGCAAGATGAATTTAAACTTAAATATTACCTAAAAATTATCATCTTCCCCCAACCTTTAATTAAATTTCGATACAGCGCATTAGTTTTATCATTGGGAAATCTAAAAAAGGAAGATACTTCTTCATCATAATCACTTATTGTTAGTCTTATTTCTTGGTTCCCAAATATTTTATTCGCAATCTAAAATAGATTAAAAAGCTTTAGAATTTGTATATTTATTTTAGAATAAAGCATTTACACCTTCTTAAACGGCACAAATCGCGTAAGTTATATACTGACTAAGAATAAGACTTCAAAAATCAAATCGATGCATAATAATTTTGGTAGTCCAAACAAACCTCTAGGATGTATTATTTGCATACTGAAAATGCAATTTATAGTAAATTATATATCTCATTTAAACTCATTGCCTAATAAATAATTTTAAATCTACTCTATGTCTTACGAAGACCACAAAAACAAATTACTTATTGAAACAAATACTTCCCTGGCCAATACGTCGACATGTATTAAATTATACAAAAGTAATTTGCGTGTTACACCTATCAAAGTAATACTAATTCAAATAGGCACTGAATTAAACACATACTATGTTTTTAACGCAAATTTTTATTGTAATTTATATTAAATTATTATAATATAAATTACAATAAAAATTGTGATAAAAACATAGTATTATGGTATTCCACGTAGTAACGATCAAAACCATCATCATGACTAGTTTGAATGTATTTCTTTCTGTCAAATAAACTTAAAACTAATTCTCAAATATAAATTCACACCATTAGTCAATAAGATTTCATTACTGCGTCAGTTTTTTTCTATTGGCTTATTTCGTTGAGTTATCCGATGTATGTTTTATCGCAGTGGGAGCATTTAATTTAAAAAAAATCGGAATATTTTCATTGAAACTCTAGTTGCCTAGAGTATATTTTGCTTAATGTCCTTTTTAGCAATTTTTTTAATGAGTATTAGTCTTAAAGCCGTAGTGGTTTTGTGATTACTTGTATATCGGTTCGCAATCTTTTTAATTGTTTTTGGGTTGTAAATAACATACTTTTAGAAATGGCGTTGAACAGTGGTAAGTTGACTGCTATGTGGATCATGCTGTTGAAAGCAGCGAATTTATCTTTTGTGGGGGTGGTTGAATCGACGTGAATGTAATTGAACGTGTGTGTATGTTTTCTATAGATATTAAAATCTAGTTTATTATTATCTCTGGTAATTATTATTAACCGTAGTTAATTATTAATTTCTGATTCGTAGATAAAATTGATGAAGGATATAAGTTGTTGTTTAAGAAGTCTATGTTAAAGTACGTATTTATTATTATGATAATATCATCTACATAACCAAATTTTTGTTAAATTATAAGTTGTTTTATGGCTAGAGTTTTAAGATGCTTCAAAAGATGTTTGTTATTAAATTGAATGCGTTTCAATTCATTATTATTTCTGTGAATCTTATGTACTGTTATATCTTCTTTTGGGATTTGATTATTTCTTAATCATTTTTTGAGTAGTTCTAATATTTCATTTATAAATATACTTAGAAATAGGGATTCTACATCAAAAGAGATTAGTTTATTAACTGGCTTTAATTGAATGTATTTTAATTTGTTTGTTAGGTCTATTGAGTTTTTTACTGAGTGGTCCCTATTTATTTTTAATGTTCTGAATTTATTGGTAAATCCTTTTGATAATTTGTATGAAGTCGTTGAAAACTATTGATATAAGTTAGTTTGTTTAAAAATAATATTTAAATGTACGTTAAACAGTTGGTTAATGAATATGGTGAGAAAAATTCTGAAAAATTCCAATTCCATATTCATTCACAAACTGTTTAACGTATTAACGATTATGACTTTTTAGTTTATTTTACAGAAATACATACAGTCAAACTAGTGTTGCTTGATGGCTGTGCTATTTGTTATATGCAAATTACTTTTGTGTAGTTCAATATCTGTCGAGTATTTGCTAGAGACGTAGTTGTTTTAATAAGTATTTAATTTAATTTGAATTAGTAGTAGTAGTAGTGTTTTGGCTATCGACCACGTGGTCCTTCCGGCGTGTGATTTGTGTGTGTGTGTGTAAATGAGCTTGTTACTTTAAAGGATCGCCCCCGTCACTCTAAAGCACCATTAATTGTGGTGAATGGTACCGGTCACCCATCCAACTACTGGCCCGAACCAACGTTGCTCCACGTCAGTTCGGGGCCGTAACCGAATGCGCCACCACCGGCGTGTTAATTTGAATTATTTTGTAACCTGTAGTGATAACTTTGTGATTTTGTTTCATTTTGTTAAACTTAGGCTTAATAAATGTTAAACCGGTTGTATTTACATATGTATCTTTATACATTTAAATAAACAATAACAATATGTGATTTGTTTGTAGCCTTAGTAAGACTCGTTATTGTAAATTTAAATAATTAGTTTTCTATATAGTCTGACTTTTTATGATGACAATTCCATTGCTTTTATCTGCTTTGGCGTAGAAACAGAGGCCATCTTCAGGATTAATGCTGTTGACTATATTATCGATTGGAAAATGTTTTGGATGGCCGATATGTAGTATTCACTTTAATATTTTATAATTTTATTGTTAATACTATTTAATAGTAATTATGAACAATTAAAAAAGTATTGAACTTACAACTGAATTCTTCATATCTTGCCGATACTTTATTATAAATTCTTCCAGAGATGTGTAATCCCTAAATGTTTTAGCCATATCTATACGTGAGACTTTTAGAAGTGCTACACTTGTGATTGGTCGAACAAAGTATAAATTATTCATACCTAAAAATAAAAATAATATAAAAAAAAGATAATGCTTGTTATGCTACATTCTTGATGGAACCGGATATATAAGTTTGGTGAAGAAAAGCACTTGTTATGTTCCATATTTTTATTTACAGTTTCCTGACACGTGTTTCGAACTTTGCAGTTCATTATCAAAGGTAATACTAAATTTAAAATGACAAATTATACAATATATATACTAGTTATTATCGTGTGAAATTCCCGCAATTATGGTGTTAACATTAATTAGCTCCTGTTCGTTATTTAGTAGTAAATCTCCTCTTTCAATCGCCCGCTTGATCTCTAATCCTTCCAGGTAATTTAGCTTGGTTCCCTTTTTACAAATCTTAATCGGTATGATCTGCCCCATGTGGTGTCCGGTGTTTATGAAATGTTCTGCTAATCCTGTTGATGGCCTCTGTTGACTAATTGTTTTTTGGTGTTCCTTATACCTGGTTTCGAAGTTACGTCCTGTTTGACCTATATACAAACCGCTGCAATTAACACATTGAATTTTATATACTCCTGATTGTTTTAGACGGTCTTTGGTTTCTATTTTGTTATTGACAACGAAATTTTATCCAAGAGTGATGAATTGTTCAAATACAACTTTCAACCCAAATGAAATGAGACTATTGGAAAAAGGACTGAAATATTCACCTACACCAACAACGCTTAAAAACCATTATGAAGAGCTCGCAATTGAAACAGAAATTGCATTACACCGAGCCGGTTTTACCAATATCCAGGAAAAAATCCCATTAAGCAACATAATTAAAATCAGCCAACAAAAGTACAAAAAAACGGGAGGAAATAACCACAATAAGGAGGAAAATACTATTAAACAAATAAAGAAAAAGTGTAAAGAAGACAACCTTATATTGTGTAAAGCAGATAAAGGTAACACAATTACAATCCTGGAAAAAACACAGTACATCGAAAAAATGGAAACACTCATAAGCGAAAATAAGTTCAAACTACTAAAAAAAGACCCCACCGGAAAATACCTAAAACAAATACTAGACGCAATTAAATCAACTACCAACATTGCAGATAGTCTAAAGTACAAATTTAGAGAAATGAACCCGAGAGCTCCAGTACTATACGGGACACCAAAGATACATAAAACAGACATTCCAATGCGGCCGGTTGTGTCATAGTGCCAAGCTCCATGCTATAAAATCTGCACATATATCAACCATAAACTACCGGAATGCATACCATGTAGATCTCAATATTCGATCAAAAATACCCAAGAATTTATTGACAAAACCCAAAACCTCCAACTCGATAAGAAAATAATCATGGTATCATTTGACGTAAAAAGCCTATTTACATCTATACCAATAACGGAGTTAAAAACTATAATTAATGAATCACTCCAAACCAATATGCCTGAAGAAATGGAACTACAAAAACTAATAGATGTCTGCTTATCTCAAAATTATTTTAGATTTAATAACAAATTCTATGCCCAAGAAGATGGATTGCCGATGGGAGCCCCAACCTCACCACTTTTTTCTGAATTATACATGAAATCATTCGAAGAAAAATTGTTAAATAAGAAGAAGAATACAAACATCATATTCTGGTGCAGATATGTGGACGATGTTTTTTGCATATGGGGTGGCTCTAATCGGCAACTGGACACATTTCTTCAAGACCTCAATAATCAGAATAACCAAATTCAATTCACTATAGAAAAAGAAATAGACAACAAAATAAATTTTCTGGACTTAACAATAGAGAAGAAAGAGAATAAACTGCAGTACTCCATATATAGGAAAGCAACCACCACCGATACCATAATTACAAACGACTCATTCCAATCCATACAAATAAAACAGTCAACATTTAATGCATATATACACCGACTCTTAACAGTACCCATGACAACTGAGCACTACAAAAAATAAAGCAACACTATATACGAAATAGCCAAGAACAACGGTTACGAGGGGAAGATGATTACAAGATTAATTAAGAAGAAGAAAAGGAAACTAAAAACCAAATTACTATACAACGTTCCCACCGAAAACGATCAGCATACGTATGCAGTGATTCCCTTCCTTGGCAATGTCAGCTCTAAAATTAAAAAACAATTGACCCCCCATAACATTAAAACAATTATTGTAGACAGGAACAATTTATCAAGAAGAATAGTCAATAACAAAATAGAAACCAAAGACCGTCTAAAACAATCAGGAGTATATAAAATTCAATGTGTTAATTGCAGCGGTTTGTATATAGGTCAAACAGGACGTAACTTCGAAACCAGGTATAAGGAACACCAAAAAACAATTAGTCAACAGAGGCCATCAACAGGATTAGCAGAACATTTCATAAACACCGGACACCACATGGGGCAGATCATACCGATTAAGATTTGTAAAAAGGGAACCAAGCTAAATTACCTGGAAGGATTAGAGATCAAGCGGGCGATTGAAAGAGGAGATTTACTACTAAATAACCAACAGGAGCTAATTAATGTTAACACCATAATTGCGGGAATTTCACACGATAATAACTAGTATATATATTGTATAATTTGTCATTTTAAATTTAGTATTACCTTTGATGATGAACTGCAAAGTTCGAAACACGTGTCAGGAAACTGTAAATAAAAATATGGAACATAACAAGTGCTTTTCTTCACCAAACTTATAATATAAAAAGTTTTAACTTTCTCTCATCTCTCTTTACCTAAAAGTACTTCTGCTATAGATATATCAGTACCTGGTCCTATGACCTTATCGAGTCGTTTATTCTTGCAGGAAATTAACTAAAATCAAAATTATTATTACTTTTTGTATTTGCTATATTTTTTAAATATTAAAATTTTAAACACATGCAATTACCTATATTCACAAATTGACTCATAGAAAGAGATAACTCTGATTTCCTAAATTGAATTACAATGATGATATATATCTAATTCACATACAAAATTTGTTGTTTTGAACATTCTAATATGTCTGTTAAGAACTTTGTGTTTGTGCTTAAACAACGATAGAAGCAGTAAACTTATTCTTCTTTTTCTTTCCATAAACTCTAAATATAAACAATAAACTAAAAGTTATAGTAGTTAAAATATGCTATTGTAAAATTTCACGCAGTAACGGTAATTTTCTCAGAAATAGAAATATTTATAAAACTATAATACAATTGCATGTAATACCATTAAAATGTCAAATATATATCTAAGAACCACAATAATAAAAACGAAAGTTTTACTGCACACAGATCCACAAAGAAGTGTTTTCAAAGACATGGAATGTTATGTCATACATAACATTAATCATAACGTGGCAACATTATGAAAAATCCAATGGAACCGTAAAAAAAAGTAAAAGTTTCTATATTACTTTACATTTTAGGTTTAGGATAATTCTAATTCTACCAATGGTACTCTTGATTAAAGTATTACTATGATAATCAATTTAGTAGGTGATTTATATAATACATATGTTTGGGTAGATTATCTCACTAAACGAATAAGCAAAATTACAGTAAAACACAAAATAAACTCAGGTGGCATAGACAGTAAAAATACCGGTTGAGTTTATTTTGTCTTTTACTATAAGCTTGCTAATGGCCTTGTAAAGGCTTCAAGCATCCAACACACTTAAGAATTAATTAATTAATTGAAGTAAAATAAATCCGATTCAATGCAGCTGCTCTAGAAAGAATTCGAATAACCTTCAGATATATAGCGTCAGTTTGTAAATGAAATGAGGGGGTTCTAATATGTTCTGTAAGTCTCTTAATTGTTTCCTGTTCTTGCGCATAAGCAATAAGTAATACATAATTGTTATTCATATCTCCGACACAACTAAACTGAGAATCCGTATATCATTTAGAATTTTTGGTTTGTTAACATTTCAAAGAATGTAAAAGTTTCTAAAATAAATTTTCTTATAAAATGTGAAAGACGAAATGTAGATTTACCCCTGTATAGCATGGTTCCCGCGGTAGGATCGAAGTGACAAATTGCCTAAGGATCTTACTTGATGTTAGTTTAGGCTGTACCAAATTGCAACACTCTTCCAAGAAAGGTATTGAAAATATTTAGAAAAATTAGTTAAAATTTCTTAACTTTGATGGCTTATATCTTGGTCATTTGAAGACTTTTATAATATTTTTTTACGAATCATCGTCACTAGTGTATGTGGTTAATTTTATTCCCCGAGTCATAGAAACACAAAAGTGATACTACTGATAATTACAACACATTTAAGTCTCCTGATAATTTTAATTAGTTTGTTTCAATTTTTAGTCAAACTGATTTTTAAATAGCCACGAAAAAATACACTAATATGTAAATGATTATATTAGTCTAATTCAAAGCTACTAAATTTATTATTTATATAAAAAGTATTCAATGTGTAATGTAATAAATAAATAAATAAACATAACAATCTAAAGCTCAACTGCATTTAACCAAAGACCGTACCAACTATGAATATAAATAAATGTCATATTCTTACCTCACAGTAGCCTTTCTGTAAAATATACATATCAGTGCTGGGTTCATTTGCGTAAACAAAGATTTCGTTTGGAGCGAAAAATACGAGTTCTGCTTTGGCCGCAAGAGCATTATGAAAGCTTTGTCCTAAATGCTAAAATGAAAACTGTATTAAAATAATATATTGTATAATGAGCATACAATGATACTCATTGCCCACGAGTATGAAATTCATACGGGTGTAGACTATACTTTTTCTACGACAATACATATGAATTAAAAAATACAAATATAGATCTCTACCTATTACCTTGAACAATTTTTTTATTTATTAAAAATATACGTGATATTGATACAGTTATGAAATGTTCTTGGAGATCATGTATATGATGGAACATTTACCGTAGGGTTTGAGTTTTTAACAAAACTACTTACCATTATTTTGCGTAAATTTCAACACACTCGCAATTTTATTTTGACGTATACGTCAGAAAAGTCAACTCAAAAATCAAATGTGTGTTATAAATATTATAATGTTTGTATAATATTTGCGTGTAATTGAAAAACTTAATTTTTTGAATTTAAGGAAATTCACATGTATTCATTATAAAAATCGTTTAGTCTGATTCAATATTAATATTATTAATGCTATTTTATTACAATATCCCTCGCCTGTTTAACCATTGTAGCACTAGTGCTACAATGGTTGCTATGACAATGAATATATAATATATACATAACATACAATGTACTACATTTCTTAATCAAAAAGTAACCTATAATTATGTTATTTCAATATATGAGTAGAAAAATTATTTTAAAATTTAAATCTTATAAATTTTACTAATAAACAAATAGGTTTAAATTGATGCAAACTTACATAAAACGGGTACAATTTTTCAAAGACATGTGAATAATTTGCAATCTGTTGGGTATCATAAAGATGAGGAGGTGCATCTTTTAGCAAATTTTTGAGACTCGAATATCCTATAAATCTCCACTGCAATAACAAGTAATTGTAAATACGATTTAAATTCTTTAGGTTTTCGGAACTCTTCATTAACTCAGATTGGGACAGTTTATGAATAACCATTACATTCTCACTATATTGTGTCCTACGAAAATAGTCAATTCATAATTTTAAACGATTAATGTCACATATGATGTAAACAGGTTTTTAGAGTGTTTTAATGTTAGAATAATTTTTTATACACTTTTTATAAATTATAGTAATTGTGTAGGAAACATACCTTGAATAATCTTGCAAAGTAAGAGTTGCAGCATAGTCTGATGCTATATATGTACCAATAAGCATGCCACATATAACAAAAAACAGCAAACATATAACTTCTGTTATATTGCAATATATAATTACACCTCCTCCACTCAGAATTAGCAAAAGTAGAGAGCATTGAAATGAATTAAAGTATACCTGAGACCTGGTCGTCTCTGGATTCATCTCTCTTAGTTTACTTACCCAACTATTTTCTGAACAAATACTAAAAAGTTATACAAAATTATTAAAATATTAACTTTACTTATATAATGTTCTTTTATACATTGTAAATTCATCTGGTGTTCCACCTCATTTATTTTTTTATAAAGAAATACGAATCATTTATATTTAAATATTGCAAAATTTTCATCTAATACTTCTTTAATTTAAGAAGAAACGCATTTAAATATTCGTTGAAATTAGTGGTCTGTTCCCATAAACCTAATGAGAGTTTAGAAGAGGAAGGCGAGCAAGAGACCAAATCTTTACTCTGGCAAGGATAATAGTGAGAGTGTTGGAAGAAAAATTATTAATGTATACGGTGACTTAAGACTTAAAAGTGTATGATGTAGTACCTAGAATGCTAAGAAGGAAAGTAGTAAATGATGGAATGGATAAGACGAGTGTATAAAGAAACACAAGGACATCGATGGGAGCCCGTTATGCACTTTTCTATTTAATTTATAAATTAGTATATTAGAAGAAATGATTAGGAAAGGGCAAGCGAGTGAAGTACTTATCGAAAAAGGCAAAGTATGGAGAGAAATAAAAGATATGTTGAAGAGAGTGTCAACGACTAAATAGATGAGGTTTAGGAAATAAAGGGAGAGAGGAAAGAGTAAAATATTAGTTAGTTTTAGAGGCACAAGCGGGTAAAATGGGTGCAAGAAAAGGCAAGAAAAGCATGGAGCATTATGACAGAGAAGTGAAGAAAATGGATGGTGATCAATTTTCAAGTGGCATGTAAAATATAGCATACGTGTGAGAAGTCGATTTTGTAATGTATGGAGTGGAAGTATGGGAAATAAGAGTGTATGATTGCATAGAGAGAGAGAGAGCAACTATGGTTTCTAAGGTATATACTGGGGGTTGAAAAGTGGCACCATAATATATAGTGTTTCAGGAAACAAATAGAGCAAATCTGCAGTGCAGGGCAATAAAGAGAATAAAGTATTATTAGATGAAGTTGTTTGAATTAGAGAAGAAGAGACTGGTCAAATGAGTATGTAAAGCGTGCATGGGTGTATGAATATCTTAGCGGAGAATAGAGAGATGTTTAAAAAAAGTAGGATTATAGGAGAATGTAGTCAATTGATGGCCAGAGCTTCGAGTAATCGTAGCGGCTTGGTAAAAGGGAAAGAGAAGGAATTGAAAATTTATAAAATTTCAAGGGACTTAGTTTTTAAAAGTTTGAAAATGACAAGCTAAAGTTGTCGAATCTGCAGTCACGAAAATAAATAAAAGTGTGATACCTACACATTTATCCGTTTTATTTGGATTATTCAAAAAAGTTTTCACAATCACGTATTTAAAACTGTAAAATTTAGCAGTAAGTAACTTATTAAGTTATATTAAGATAACATAATTGATTTTTAAACAAAGGTAAGTATTAAATAGAACATTATTTTTACTTTTACAAAATCTCCTTTTAGATATTCAACTACCCTAAGTAATTAGGTAAATATCAATACTTACTTTTCATTTCCACATGCAAGTAGATAATATATGATGGAAAACAAAAAAGTTAGGTATAGGAAATAGATGACATATTTAGAAAGGCGCAACGCTGCGATGTTAAATTTGAAGGAGTTTTCAATCTTTGAAAACATTAACACAACCTAAAAAATAAATATTATCATAATTAAAATTATTTGACATTTTCGTTATGTATGACTGCTTACTGCTTTTAACAGCTAGATTTTTTCAAGTGCTCATATTAAAGAAAATAATAAAAATCAAATGAAATCACAGCATAGCTATGCCAATGCGCAATTATATTTTTAAATAAGTTTTACGCCCTGTAATTTGAGAGCATTTTCTAGATAATATTATTAATAATTTCATACGACAGTTGACCTAATAACAAAACTTTTTTAATTGATAATTAAGACTTTAATTACTAAAAAAAATAAGCATGAATAAAATTAAAATGACTGGACTAACATTTATGGACGCGTTTGGAATATATTTATTGAATGTTTATAATTAAAAATTAACATTCATTAGATTTCTTACAAAAATATTTTTTTGTGGAATAAAACATAAAATATAAGACATGTTTTAGAATTGATTATAAATAAATTCGTTATAAATAAAATGGTCTCAGAAATTAATAATAAATGATATAATAATTTGACTGTATAATTACTTTACAATCCGTATATAAAGTGACGCCATAGCGATTTAAATAATAAATAAGTAAAAAGGACTATAATTACCTTATGTAGTTTCAATAATCTTGTAAAAGATATTAGGAATTCATTCGAACTAAAAACATCGATTTTTACGAAAGAAAATATTAGGTAAAATGGTATGGCAGCAACTAGATCCAACAAAAATCTGAATGAAGTGAGCTTCACTAAAAATATTTCCGATATTTTGGTATGAATACCTAAAATGTAATTAATAACGTTTTACACGCACAAATTATATAACATTAAAATTGCAAGTTAACAAGAGCATTTTTTATTTAGGAAAACACTACAAAAATTCTATTTTTGCAATATTTTGAAGATTTTGTCGTTGAGTTCTCAAATTAATATCTTAATGTCTAAGTGAAATAAGCACATATTAATAATTCCCAAGACGTTATTGGGAAAGCAAGTGCAAGTTATTAATTATTTAGGTTAGATCATATAAGTAAAAAATAATTATACAGAGAATCGGCTAAAAAAATAGTAAAAACTTACCGTTTTCATCTTCAGTGACAACTATAACTTGTATAAGCAGATCAAGTGTGTAGAATAATTGGATATAATGATAAGCTAAGTAGAACAAGAACGTATTTTTCTCATGAAATGCTATATATATGGGCATTGTAATTGAAACGAATATAACTACAAATACTATTATAATATCCCAATAAAATATCAATTTCGAATTCGCTTGTAAAATCCATGGAAATTTTGTTTTGTAAAAAATCTCGTCTTCTCGATTTTTCTCAGTAAATTCCTAAAACAAAAATTTTACCTTAATAATTGTAATACATTTAATGTTTGTATGGTTATTAATATGACGGGGTGTAATTTTGTAAGGGTATCGATATAAACTGCTAGAGATTCAAACAACACGTTACTTATACCCTAGCCATGTGGTAGGTAATCAAGTGTTTCCGCTATATATTATTAAATACTGAATAGATCCAATACTGTGTGCCTTGGTATAATGAGCGATTAAAAGATGAAAATATATTATATCTATTTCTTTGTGAGACTATCTTCTTCAGACATCTCATCTAGTCAATGTCAATTGCATCCTAAGAAAAAGTTTAATGGAACGAACTTCACGTTTGTTAGATGTTCAAGAACCATCACTGCCAGAACTAGTAACGGCAGTCACAATGGGACTTTCTTTGATTCTATCAGAATAGTGCTAATGAGTTTTTTGTTTTTATCTAGGAAATATAATTTTATTATATTTCCATAGAGAATAATGTAAATGCTTGGCCGATAGAATCTTTGTAATTGAGATTTTTATCAAATGAGAAAAATTAATTATCTTTAGATGAGATGTATATGCTAAAAACATTCTTGTAACTTCATGTTACCATATGGCAAACTTTTTTTTCCGAATGGTATACTAACATATGAAAATCGGTGTTAGGCTTTCCACAAGAGTGTTTTCAAATGATAGTCCAAGAGAAAAAACCCACTTGTCTTAAATACATAGCTTTGCACTATGGCGATCATCCAGTCAACAAGTGCATGGGTCCGACGTTCGCTTATCTAAAGCGAGATAAAAATAATCTGTGAATTAATTTAATAATTTATAAGTATTGCACGTTGAAGAAGTGGCAATTAAAAAACCTAATAATAATATTATCTAATTCACAATGTCATAGCTACTGTTGTGTCGTAAATTTGTAATTATACTAAAAGTGAAATATTCCAAAATAAAAATATGTTAGAGATGTTCAATCTTATTTTAGTGACGCACTTTTCTATAATTTATTTATTTATTTTGGCTTTAATACTCTAAATATCTAATTATGATCAAGCACAGCAATGTTTTAAGAATTAAGAACCGTCGGGCTTAATGTCCGTGGCTCGCTGTCCTTCAGAATCGCCTTCCTGTGGTACATTAGAATAAACATGGTTCTGACCTATATTTTTTCATTTTAAAATTTGGGTTATATTGCATAAGTAAGACCTTCTAGAATCAGTAGTTTAAAACAATAAGCATCTAACTTGTCAAAAAATATTATTCTAGATTTACTTTTTCAATATTATTACGCTTTCATTTTTTATTAATAGGTATAATAAATGAAGATATCCTTACATTGGGTAATATAAATTATGTTAGTAAGGATGGAAAATAATTAATTAAAACCACCACTAAAATTATTTGACAATCAAGAAAGATTTTTCGATATGGACAAAATAATTTGGAGATACCGGGGATCGAACCCGGGGCCTTTCACATGCAAAGCGAACGCTCTACCACTGAGCTATATCCCCGTTGAGTAAAAAAAATACTGTAGAAACTTTCGTATTATTTCAATTTTATTAACATTACTACATATACCGAATTAAATCAGTTCATTAAATTTATTAAAAAAATCAGAAAACGAATTTTAAATAACTTTTACGTTAAATATAAATGAAGGCGTTTCTTTAAAATACATGTGAATCATCTTACATATACAGTAGGGGATATAGCTCAGTGGTAGAGCGTTCGCTTTGCATGTGAAAGGCCCCGGGTTCGATCCCCGGTATCTCCAGATTGTTTTGTCTGGAAAAAACGCGATGTTGCATTATTGTGCTAGTGAGTTGGTTTCCAATGAACGTTGATAATTCTTCATAGTAGTCCGAATATCAGGAATACCCTATTCATGCACATAGTACAGCATGTGGTTGCTAGAGCACCTATCAGAGGGAAAATTTGAATCCAGTTTGATAAGATAAGAACCTTATTTTTGTTAGGGGAAAGATAGCTTCCGATGACTTGGATTCTTCTGCTCATAGCTCGTTACTTATGGCTTATAATGTGAAACTTTATACCTCAAATACTTCTGAAACCTTTTAAGATGCTTCAAAACATCGTCTGTATACAGAATGTTGTTTCAATATTATAGTATCTAGCGATTGGATTATCGTGAAACCTCTATTGAGTTCCTTTGATTTTTACAAAAAGCTGAGTTAATGTTTTTTAGAATATCTTTAGACTCCTTCATTAAGTATGGATGTCCCAGTTACCCATTGAGTGATTTCCTCAAAATTGTTTCGCTCAAATGTCTCAATAATCTTTTTGAGATCTCCCAGCAATTCCTGTCTGATGCGTCAAAGTTTTTTCGTTTAAAAATTCACGGATATGAAGGTGAATTAAGAATCCTTCAATCACCACAGAAAGAAAATTAAGTATCAGATTGGCTTTTCTATACTAATATTCAATTCTTAGGTAAAATGGTTAAATTGGCCATTTATGCGGTGAGAATGACGGCTGGACAATCCTATATCTACGTTCGAAACTACCTATAAAAATTTTCGTGCAGTTTAGTAGGTCACTCTGCCCCTACACAACAGCTTTAATAAGAGATAATTCACTAGCACATATTAGTTGTAAAAATAAATTGAGCGAATTAACTTTTCTTAAAACTGTGGTAGTAACCAGGGCTTGCTTCAGGTTTATGCTATATTGATTTCCAATTCCAAGTGGCGTTCTCCTTCATTAACATTTTTCGAAGGGACAATATGAATTAAAAGAAAGACATCAACCCAAAATGCTTGGGTAATTGCATTTAACATCTTTAATATTTAACTCTATCGATAAGAGTCACCCATTTTTTATGTATATTTTAGACTTAGAAATGCCGCACAAAACTTTTATACAGACTAGAAAAGTGTAGGTTCTAATTGGTCTCCTACGCTAATAAATTGCCAAATATGAGTCCATTGAAACTAAGTTATTCAATTAATATATATGAAAATAATACTGTATTATGTCTAGGAGTTGTGATTGATAGACATCTAAGGGCGAGTCTCTAAGTTGGAGTAAATTCAGTAAATCATTGTAAGTTTATTTTTTGAAAATATGCTTGGATAGGTCGATTAGTATTTTAAATTGCGCTCTTTTTGATGTAATAACATTTTATACAACGGGTCCCAAATATAAGATATGACATAATCGACTATTTTTAAATTGCAACCCTAATTTTTTATCACTATTCTTAAAGAGTATATCCAGTTACACATGTATGCCAAATTTCATTTACAAGATATTTAACAAACATTATAATTTGAAAAATTAATTCAATTTAATAGTCTTTCTTCAATAAATGCTCAAAATTTTGTCCATTTTTTAACTCACAATACCCTAAACGGAACTGAAACTCGTTTAGAACATTTTTAATTACTTCGGGAGAAATTGGCCTACACCCCTGTCTTATTAATTCTTTCAATCTCTCAATATTTGCCGGTCTGGTCTTAAAAACTTTGCTTTTCGGGGTACTTGAAAAGAAAAAGTCTATAGATGTTAAATCCGGAGAACTGGGTGGTCATTCAACTGGTCTTCTTCCAAACCATCTTCGTGGAAATACATTATCCAGGTACTCACGGACATGCCTTGCAAAATGGAAAGGCGTACCGTCCTATTGAAACCAGATGTTTCTATTCGGGACGTCAGCTTCTACAGGATAAGGGCACAAAATAGCCAAACTCGAAATTAACTCTTCCTCCAAGAGTTGTAAATATCCCGCTCCATTGAGATTGTTTGGGAAGAAAATTGGTCCTATAACTCGATCACCAACAATCACTGCCCAAACTTTTTCTGGATATTGTGTGCGTGCCCAAAAACGTCAATTTTGACACAATTTAACAAAAACTTTGATTTATCAGAAAACACATCTTATGTTTAGAACATTTTTATATAGTAGATCCATAATTTTTTCGCAAAACTGGAGTCTATCTATCCGGATCTTTGGAGGATTTTCATTTTATAAGGATGAAATGTTTGCGCTCTAAGGATTCTTGACACTGAGGACTGGCTAATTTTGAGTTTCCTAGTCATCTGCCTAGAGGAGACATGATGATTTTCCTGAATAGAGAGAAGTACATCAATTTTGACATCTTCACTGAGCGCATTCTGATAATGATTATTTGTTTTTCTTAAATGCTCATTTTACCGAAACTGTCTTTCAATCTTTCTTATGGTACTTTGCGATATGGCTGGTGAATCGGGAGACTTCTCTCTAAGTAAATAAATAACTTCATTTTGTGTTCTTGTCCTATCTCAATAGCCAATCATCATTAAATTTTCAATTTTGTGGGTTTCAATTAAGTACGGAATATTGGTATAATTTTTCGACAAACAATGAACAACAGCCAACACAACAGTGGAACGACTCTTACTCTCCTCGCTCAAATATGCGTTGAATGCGATGCTATACTTCTTACTTGTTTTTTATAATGTAACGTGCACATTTCGCTACGTTTGATTTTCGCGAGAAAGTGGTGAAAATTGTATGAATGATAGAGAGAAAAGTGGGAATAAGAATAAAACAATATCAGAATGGACATTTAACATAAACCACCGAAGTATCATAATTGCAATCAATTAAAATTGATACTTATGAACAACCATTTAATATAAAATTAAACTCCCTTATGCCAACGGTTATCCAGTTTCTTCTAAGGATTTCATTAGTATTTGTAAAATTAGTTTCACTTGTTTATTGTCGACCAGAGATTAGTTATTGTCGATATATCGAAATGACCGACGTGATGGACATGAGAGGAGGGGGGAAATTTCGTTAATTCGCGGACGAAGAGATTAATGGCGATTCTGTGTGGAGCTGTGTGCTCGGAAACAAAACAAAAAAAATCGTGCTGTGAGCGTTTTCGATTTTTAGCGGAGGAAATCTTTGAGATCCTCGCGCTGTCCTCTCCTCGGAGATTCATCCAATTGAGGCCACATTACACCACAAGGTAAATTTAAAAGTTTTGTCATCGGAATCCATTTTCCATTTTTTTAGATTTTCTTTTAGGTCTCTTTCTCAAGGGTACAATATCCAAAAAATTGATTCGAAATAATTTGGCTGTGTGCGAAGAATATTTTCGAGTGAGGGTCCTCTCCTTGTATTTGGATTTCTTCTGCGGGAGAAGGGTCCACGTGGGAAGTCGGAGCAGTAGCTATTCCGTCCGGATCAGAGAATCACGAGGAAGCAGACAGAAACTCCTGCTCAGCGGAAAACCGATAAGATAAGTCCCCACATTAAATTCTAAGATTTTTCTGTTAATCAAGAGACGCAATTTAAATGAAATTTGATCAATTTGAGTTGAACGCTTTTATTAAAATTGAAACAAACTGGAAGTTTGTCATAGATTTATTATTATTCATAATATATTGATTCAAGTTAATTTTATTTAACCAAAAGGGTAATAGTGTAGGATATCGAGATTAATTTATTTTTTTGTTATCCATTAATAATAGTTATACTCATAATAAAGAATATTGTTAATTTTAGGTTATCGGATTATTTTGACTTTATTTGATTTGTATTTATAAATCGATGAAAAGGGGGTTGACGTCATCCTTTCTTTAAAAAAAAAACGTTAATTGTGTGTATAGTTTTGAATATAAATTTAATTAATTATTTCAATTTGAATTATTAGTAATAGGTGTTTTCAGGTAAATTTGTGATTGTAATTGTTAATGTATAGTCCTTGGTGTCAATTTATATTTGGTTGTTGTAACTATATTTTTTTAAATTTAATTAATTATTCAGAATTAAATTACCAACTATAGAAGTTGGAAAATTAATAAATAATTTGGAATGTAACCATAGACATATTTGTGTCGATCAATATTTTTTATACTTAATTATTATTGAGAACTATAATTGTTTTTTTTTATTATTTAATTATTATTAGTAGTTGTTAAGTATTTGTATATTTAGTTATAGTGCTCTATTTATTCCGTCTAAGAGATTAGTTTATAATCATATCCATTATTTTGATTATTATATATGTTTTTTTAACTTGATATGAATTACAATTAAACTTTGTGTATTATATTAAAATTCAGTTATTTTTTTAATATATAGTTTAAATCAATAATTGTTTTCTTCTTTTTCAACTAATTTTAAAATTTCCCTATTTTTCTTGATTTTATTAAGGGTTTTACTACTATTAAAATTTTATAAAATCAAGTGGCGCCCATTTAAATATTGTTTGATTTTTAATTTTTTAATTTTGGCCATAATAACTAAACGTCAAAATAATAAACGTTAGTTCAACAAAAAATGATAAACCAGCACCTTTTGGCATTCCACTTTTAAAATGCATACATGTTGAATTAAGTGTATCCATGCGGAGAAGTGTATCTATGCAGAAAAGTGTTGCTATGCAGAAAAATTCTACTTTTCTCAACGATTTTGGATGCGGAAATGTAAGGTATTTCTATTCAGTATGTGAAAAATCTATTTTTGGGTTTTGCCATTTAAACGTAACCATAGAAATGTTAAATGTTTGGTATTGCAAATTGTCCTTTGTGTGTTTACTTATTACTATCAGTATTAATAGACTAATTTTATATAAATAATTTGAAATATAAATTCTTACCTCACTAACAACATATAGTGATTTTATATGCGAACTTCCAGTTGTTCTTCTTCGTACAATATGTTCAAATGGCAATGAAGCACTGAAAACGAATTCTTATTGAAAAAATATTTATCAGCAAATTAAAAACAATAATTAATTTTTACTAGAGAAATAATTATTGAATAGATTGGATGTTGTTTATTTAAAGTTAAATACAAGATTTTTAAAAATTATTTGATAATGGTTTAAACTTTAATTACTGCTCTAGTTACAAAAAGCGACATTTGCTAATAATAATTTAATTATCTTAATTTCTTACAAACAAATTAAAATGTTTACAAAATTGTTATTATCATAAAATATTTTAATTTTTGTAAATAAAAAAGTGTATTACCTTGAAACTGTTTTCCTCATATAACTTTCCTTCGCATTGACAAGTATTTTCTGAAAATATATTATGTATTGATATTTGAACTATTTATTTTAGAGAGAAACAAGAGAAACTAGAATAATTAGAAACGAATTATTTATAACTGAAAAGAAATTGGAGGACCTGTGTTTTACATTTTTATCGAAAATGCTTGTTCAAGCAGAAAATAACATAAAAAGCAATAGACATAATTTGATTAACATGGTTGATTTCATATTATTTTGTAAATGTTATTAAAATTAAACTTGTTACATCGATAAATAAATATTAAATAGAATTTTTTTATTTCATTTTTTTCCTAATAGTTCATTTACTTCCCTAAGAGTAGTAAAAATGCATACAAAATAAATGCAATAATAATACAGTCAACTAACCCTATAACTCCTATATAACCCACAATTACAATTTGCATCACAAACCAAACAGAAGCTTACAAATATTTTGTTAACTAATAAATTTCACTACGTAATATCGACCATACCCTCTATTGGTATAGTAACAACCCCTAAATATTACCAGATTTAAATAGATATAATAATGGAAGGAGCTAGATAGGATTCATTAACTTAATCCGCATCAACATATTATAAGGATAATTCAGCATATAAACACCGCTTTAACATATTTAAATCATTTAACCTAATAAATAAATTAAAGTAACCCACCAGAATAGAAATTACAGACCATAGACATACAGAAACACGAATAGACTATCGGTACAGACATCCCAAGCAATCTATGGGCATACTTCAATATTATCCTGCATCTGACGTACCACCATGCCCAAATTATACAGATAAAGTATGAAGACTCGCCATAACTCATTCAACAACAAAACATAGATTAATGAATGATTATAATTTTAAAGAGTTCAAATATCACCTACAAAACGGAAATATTGATTCAGCTTTTAGCTTATTTTTCGATGAATTTCTCCACCACTTTAATGTATCGGGTCCCATAAAAACTAAATCCATATAATAAAATATATTAAAATCCTTCATTTCGTGGTAGAAAATTAACTAATAATTTTAAAATACGAAAACATTTCGTGAATCTACAACAATGAGTCCTGCTAAGACTACAAAACAAATTAACTTAACTACTTCTCTGGCTAATACCTCGACAGGTATTGAATGATACAAAAATAATTTGCGTGTTCCAAATAGTACAACTAAATAACACTAATTTTAATTGAATTATTTCTAATAAATAAACCAATAAGAGATAAAATGTATTCTAGACTGTTTGAAAGTGAATATAACATGAAAAGTTTCATTACCTAGCAAAGACTTGTCTTGTTTTTGAAATATAGTTAAATGTTGTAGACAAAAATAAGGCCATTTAAATTAAATGCATAAAATACCAAAAGTAATACAAGAGGTTTCATATACTTAATAAGAAAATAATATAAGTGTCAGATAAGTAAAATTGTTTAGATCGAAAGCAAAAACAAATGTTATTATGTTATCCAAAGAGAATAAAAAAGCAAAACTATCATAAATAACGAATGCAATGCATGTGTTATTTTTGGTTTCTTACCTTACCTGATACTGTTCGTGAAGAATCTGTGATTGGCGTAACTTCTTATATCTAGCACAAGCTCTGAAGAGATCAGCCTTCTTCAAACAGTGGATAACGCAATAAGATGAGGCAATTATCTACACAGAAATATTTACCAAATTAAAGCACAATATTAATTATTAAATATACCACAATAGTTATTCGTACAAGTGTGGAAATGTTACGTTTTTCCGCACGAGAGTAGGATATTGTTGCATCAAGTTCCTTCTCGAGTGCGTAAAAGCGCATTTCCCACGCGTTGTACACTATTTTTTCACATACTGCATATAGCATCAATTATAAAGGTGTTTGCGATTTTATTTTTGACACTGGCATATAAAAATTAGGTTATAATAACCGATAGTACTTGTGTTATACACGTTGTCCCCTGAAATTTTGAATATGAGTAATGTAATTTGTATTACATTTCGATTATTATTATTGATTGCTATGGTTTTTGCTGCAATATGCATGTCAATTTGACATTTTGAAGCTATCTTAACAGGAATTTTATGATCATTTAGGATATTGTTTAACTCAACGAGGAGATGTTTTCGAACATTTAATAAGATGAACATTGCAGTTATTTGTTATTCTTTACGTCAGCATTGTGTCTGTAAAAATAGTAATATTAAAATAACGTGTAAATATGTTTCATTTTGATTCCCTATTTTATCACAAATTAGAAATTACTGATTATTTCCCGTTGGTCAATCCATTAAAATATGTGACAAGCGTGGTAACTAAGCAACGAGTAATGCATTAAAATGCCCGTATTCAAAATTTCAGGGGACAAGGTGTATATATTACTTCATGTATGTAACTGACATTAACATTGATTAATAGTAAATAAAAGTAGTGTGGAAAAGTGTATCCATGCGAAAAAGTGTATCTATGCGGAAAAGTGTTGCCTTGGAGCAAAATTCTACTTTTCTGAACGATTTTGGATGCAGAAATGTAAGGTATTTCTATTCAGTATGTGAAAAAATATATTTTAGAGTTTAAATTATATACACGATAAAATGTGTGCATCTTAAATATGCCAAACACAGATTTGTTCGTTAATTATTGGTGAAGAGAAATGATTTCTATAAAATGAATAATTCACTTCGTATACTTTACTGTAGATAAATGAAGTAGTAATTTATTGATTTATTACATGATAGATTTGTGGAAAATTGTTTAATTCTTTTAATTTATATTCAGATGTAATGCATAAGAAATTAATCATATTAGTTTATGTTTAATACAATTTTTTTATTAAACGTATTGCCTAGAAAAAAATCTCTATTTTGCTTAATATTCATATTATAAGATTTCATAATCACAACAATACTCATTATTAATTTAAGGTTAATTTTAAATTTTCATTTTCAGCTTAAATATTGTGAAAATGTTTGGTACAAACGAGATTTTTAAATATGCAAAATATATTCTGACTTTTCATTTACCTATCCTTTTCGGCCCGCGAAATATTTGCTAATGAAAAAATGACCCGCTGGCTAATAGAGATTGGACAGCGCTGCCTATGGGGATTAAAATGTGAGGTGCGGATGATGAGATATGCTTGTTACATAAAGTGGATGTCCAAGTGGGGGTAGTCGTTGGGCGTCATCGCTTTTATTGAAATTAACAGTATATTTTTCTATTTCGATTGCCTCGCGGATAATCCTCTTAGCGAAATAGTCTAATATTGCGAGGTCGTGTTGTCGAAATTTGTTCTTGTTCTAATGAGATCGTCCGTGTGTCTGTTCGATATAAACTTTATTATAGTCGGCAGAGATAATTTTGTAAACTCCTTTGTTCGGTTTTTTAGTACATTTTCAAGGCCAACCCATATTTCAAAACTACCTGTTAAACGAGGAATCCGCCCGGACGTGACTTTGCATAAATTGTATAGGAAGCCTTTGTCATCAGCGGACAAGGGCTGCGTTTTGGAAAGCGGAGATTTGCAGTTGGTCACCAGATGTGTCTTGTGAATTTGTGAAAGTGCATTGCGGTGGTGCCAAGTTCAAGCGGCGGATGGCGGACACCCCGCACCGTGCCCCCTCCTTTAAGGGGCGTATTACGAATTTACTTTCCTTTTTGTAAAATTTGTAAATATTAGTTAGTAGAAAAATAGAACTGTACAGAAGAAGTTCCGATATATACGTCGTATATAAAAGTTTAATTTATTCTTGAAAATCTCCTTAACGTCTAATCGTCACAACCACGTTCCCCTAGAAGGAACACTGAAGCAGCAAACTTCAAAATTTGCATAGTACAAAATTATACATCGACGTTCGAACCGGATAATAATCTAAGACGATATCATCAACCTGATCAGACGATTGCTGGAGCCACCATCGTCGAGCCGTCCAGCAGATGCCGAGGAAATCGTCCCAGCCCTGATCATCGACAACACGTAAATAGGGAAAGTAATTTGAGGTTTCCGAAACATCCACGCCGTGACCAACATCGCCGAGCCGTTCAGCAGATGTTTTTTGGAGAAAAAAGGGGTAAGTCTCCGACACTTGAGTCACTTCCTACCATTGTCCTGATATTCGGTTATCGAAAGTGTGTATAACTTTGTTTTTGTAGTAAACGGGTCTATAATCTATCTCAATAACCAGGTATAAATTTCGGTATCAATTGATTGATTAATTTGTCCATTAAAAATTGATTTAAAGTCACTTGTTCATGTAATTTAGATTACATGGATCTGTCAGAGAGACTTAAAAAGATTAAGAGTAGGTATGATCCATTTTATGAGCTAGAAAGTAAAATTTCTGATGTATATATAGTGTAAAATAAAAACTGTGAAGAAAGAATATATTTAGTAAGTAATATTAATTTATACGCTAAATGATGAGAATTTTGAAGAGGAATGAGCCATTTTTAGGGCGCTTATTATTAATGTATAGGTCTAATCAAAAACTTTCTAGCACTAAATCAGAAATCATCCACGACGGTGTCAACTCTAACTAATCAAAATATTGGTATAAAATTGCCAGAGTTAAATATTTCAAAATTTTAGTGAATTTTATTAAATTGGATTGGGTTTAAGGAAACATTTGAATCTATGATTCGTAATAATTGCGATCTTACGTCCTTACAAAAACACCGTTACTTAATTTCAGCCCTCGAAGGAGACGCCGCGAATTTATTGCAGGGAATAACACTTTCCGAAAGTAATTACCTAGAGGCTTGGGAAACGTAAACGAACGATATAATAACACGCGTAAAATCATACAGGGAACTTAAAAACGTTGTTGATACTGCGTCGGGAAACAGTAGTGCGTTGTGCGCATTAAAACGGCCGGTTGATACCACACCTAAATTTAAAAAGTCAAAGCTCTCAAGTCACATCATTTAAATACGAAAAAACTGCATGCTTTGTGACAAATCTCATCCATTATTTAAATGTTAAACGTTTTTAAACTTAAATGCACTTCAACGAATTACATGGTCATATTCCTACAGTCTACGATTTTTCTAATATATTTAACATAGTGAAAGTATTTCTCCTCTGATTTATTGCACTATTATCATTTAAATCACACTATAAATTATGAGTTTCTTAGTATTAACATGTGCGTCTTTTCTTGAGAAAGATCATCTGGTTTGTGTTAGGGGTCTGTTTGGCGCTGTCATTTACCGAAATAAATGGCATTGCTGTCGATATTTTACGGTTCGAGTACCTAAAACAGATTTTTCTAAATTTTCTTAAAACCAAAATATCAGTTTAGTTTTGAACAGAGTCTCAAACTGTCCACACGTTTTCATGTGCCTTAAGCGAACGATAGAACATTATAAAATAGTTATTAATTTATTAAGGTAGTGTTAAGTGTTTAACATAATTTCATTGATTAGCTAATTTTAACTATATACTCTTTCTTTAATTTTGTGTATAAAATAGTTTAATTTAGTGTTTAATAGTTTACTTAAATTAAAGTAGTGTTCAATTTAATTTAATTAATCCCAAACACTCAGTCATAATGGAGAAAGATTTATATAAGGTATGATACGAACTAAAATCTAAATACCTTATTCACTCGCAAAATACAATTGATCATTTAATTAAATATATTGAAATGTTTCGGCAAAAACCAGTAAGGAAAATAATAGCAATCTTAAAAAAGGGTTTATGCAGTACTCTTAATAGAAAGTAGAAAATGTGCTCAAGATATGACATCTTTATTAAACAAAATAATAACTGGTTACCTCTTCCTTTTAAATATAATGAGGATTCTACTTTCATTGAAAATACAAGCCATTTCGTAAATATAGAAAATATACCACCAATACCAAGTACATCAGGTACAAATTTTACAACACAAAGTAATTCATATAAAAGAAGAATCACTAATTTATTTATTAAGGAAAATTCACCAGAAGAAATATTTTCAGCAGCAAACAAAATTTACGCGATAAATGAAATATAGCAGCAGCCAAAATAGTAGAAAGTGCTTCCTCGGATTCAGAAGAAAAAATGAAAAAAATATTAACTTATTAAAAAAAAGTTGAAATTGCAAGAAAACTTATAGATCAAGAAGCTTTATCAATTATTATTGATTCAAAAATGACGATAGCAAGTTACAAAAATTTAAGAAAAAAACTACGTTTTAATGGAGCAAACGATCTTTTACCACCTTACAATAAAATTAAAATAACGAAAACAATATGCTACCCACCTAATATTTCTATTTCACAAAATGGAGCAGCAGTACCATTGCAGAGCCTTCTTGAGCATACTTTAAGTAGATTAGTATTAACAATTAAATTTCCTTAAGATATTTAATTTAAAAAAAATAATTTTCATGTTAAAATATGCATGCGATGGCAGCTCAGGACACTACTTATATGCAAAAGTCATCTGATGATAGTAGTATAGATGGAAACGAAATTACCGAGAAGAGTGTCTTTATGTTTTATGAAAGTATTATTTCGAAAAATGAAAAACCTTCATGTATTAAATTATTTAGACTGATATAATGTATTTTTGCTAAAGAAAGAAAACAACTTATTCTAGATGAAGTTAAAAGTATGAAGCAAGAGGTAAATTTATTAAAAAAACAACAAATTAATATTAATGGTAACCATGTAGAGGTAGAATGTAATTTGTTATTTACAATGATCGACGGCAAAGTTATAAATACTTTAACAAATACTCCGAGCACAAATTGTTTTATATGCAAATGTAAACCGAAGGAAATGAACTACATATATTGACATGAAAATAATTTAAATTATGGTATTTCTCCCCTCCATGCATATTAAGTTCATGGAATGTGTTCTTCCTATAAGTTAGATATAAGGAAACCAACTACTCACCGATGTATAATAGAAGAAAAAAATAGTAGTAATATATTAAGTCGGAAAACTAGAATAAAAAACCTGTTACGTAAAGAGTTAGGGTATAGGGTTGATATTGTTGTGCAAGGAGAAGGTGTTTCAAATACTGGCAACGTAGGTCGAATATTTTTCGAAATTATGAGAAAGTAGCCGTCATCGCTGAATTAAATTAAGAATTATTAAACAGATTTCATACAATTCTTATGACAATTTCCAGTTCTCGTAAAATAAACGTATTAATGATTGACAAATATGCAGAAGATACAGCCCGACTTTACATCTCATTATATGTTTGGTATAGAATGCCTCCTAGTGTCCATACAATTTTAATCTCGGGAGCAAAATAATTTAACAATGTCTTGTACCAATTGGTGAACTTTCGGAAGAGACACAGGAAGCAACCAATAAAATATATAAGAGAGTTAGGGAAAACAATACAAACAAAACCTGCAGGCTTAAAACAATTCAAGATTTATTTAATATGCTTATTATATGTTCGGATCCTTTAATATCGTCTTTGAGAAGCGATGTCAAAATTAATAAAACAACAACTACCCACAGAAGCTAAAAATTTAATTTTTTGTAAATCGGACACAAGTCATTGAAGACGAACAGACTGATGAGGATAATTACTATTTTTAATTTTAAATAAGTATGTAAACATAACAATAAAAAATAAATTAAAAGAATATTCCTATTACCAATTTTTTTTTAGAAAATCACAAATGGTGATTACTCGGACTGTCATATAATGTTTTCTGAATAATATAGAGGGTAAAAAATATAAATATGCAAGATCCAAAGAGTTATGTGCATATGTTTTTTTTTTCTCTCAAAACCCCCCCATGGTGCTCGCGCTCGGTCCTTTGCTTTTGCTTACCAATGCGTTTGTTAAGGTTTATGACAATAATCAAAAACAACATAATTATAGAGTATTAGTAGAATTAATTAATTAATTTCATAACAAAGCAATTAGCCTATAAATTAGAAATAAAACGCGAAAGGGTTAATATTAGAATATTGGTGTAAAAGAATCCGTATCAACAGTTAGAGAAAATGTAGAATTAAGAATAAAATCTAAATTTAACAATTACTGTTCGACATTTTCGTGTTCAGTTATTCGTAAAATAACTAACTATTCACCTCGAAATTCATTAAATATTCATATGTTGATAGTAGCAGATTTATTTTGGAAAATTTTATGCGTGGAACAGATCGCATTAGGTAAAAATAAACCTACGTTGCAGAAAACGCACTTAGGGAGGATTGTCGGATGTGGGCACGCAGTTTTGCCAATCCAGTCGTGTAAATTGTCATCAGAAACGCCCTGTTTTGACTTGGGTGGTTTTAGAAACTTGTGTTAAGTTAGCATTAAATTCCAGCAATAGATTTCGTTTACCGAAAGTTCATTAAAATAGCATAATTTTCAAAAAAAATTCATGATTATAGTCAAATCTATGGCTAATAAATCGTGCAAAAATATTTCAGCCCCTATTTTCACCGCACAAAGACTACCCCCACAGCCCCCCAAATATTAAGTCCTGCTTTTAAAATGAAGACATCCACATATAAAAAAACTAAAATTACACACATATTTTACACACCCTCTAGAATCATAATCAAGAAAAAAACGCAAACACACATTCCCATTTTTCTAGAAAAAAAAATATTTGACTAACACTGCACGCCCATATGCTTCATCCATCCCTAGATGCATTTTTTAATGACGACATACCCCATAAAAATTATAAAATTGCGATCACGTTCTCCACTTTCTTTAGAATCATAATCAAGAAAAATTTTCGAGAAAAAATCATTTGTGCAACCTTTCTAAAAGTACTAATTGAAATTGTAAAATAAAGTTGTCACAATTTGGACATATAGGAAAATAAAGACGGATACTATAGCTAAACTTGATAGAAAAAAAGACGGCATATATGACTTGGCTTTAGTGCAAAGAGAACATGAAGAATATATTTATAAAGTCGGCTAACCTTGTAGAATCAAAGACACTAGTATGAGTATTAGTAAATAAAACATATAACCAGAATATTATTTGTTATTCATTTTTATTTTCATAATTTTGCTCTCTTTTCTTAATATATTATTTATATATTCTTTATATTTTACTTTATTTAATACTAAAATTCACCATTCTTTTTCAAGGTGGGTAATTTCCAACCTAATTTTCTGCAATTTGTCCCCACTTTCCATAATCTTTTAAACAGTAGCCTTATTTGTTTCCTTGTTTTCTATAACGGAATAACTATTTATAAGTGCTGAATCCTCTCCATTTCTGTAAAATATATTTAGAAGTGTTACAACTTATGAATTAACAAGGCAATTTTTTAATTGTATTAATAATTCACAATAAATGAAAACAATTCTACCATTCTAATTGAAAATAATTTTCGACTGTACTTACTTTCATTTTGATTAAATAAAAACAATGCTTATTCCTTGTCCTTTATTACACAAACTAACTTTGCAAACAATCTTTGCACGTTCTCCTTAACTGACAATCACGGAATATATTGATAATACTGTCAGCTGTTCCGTGACGCCAACATAAAACCAGTGATATTCAAATATTGCTAAATCCATTATTCTTTCCCGCATTCGCCGAAACTACCCGAAGTATTAAATACGACAATAATCTAGGATTCTACAGAGAATTAATCTATGTCTATTAGTACGGCTGTAAGTGAAATATATATGTATTTACGCTACTGGGGCTGTAGTTACGAAACCCTATGTCATGTCAAAACGACTGTTGTATTATGCTGGACTAATACAAATGATAGATAAGACTAGTACCCGCATTTGAAATGGTATTCTCATGGCATGATACAGGTACAATTGCAGCTTGGCTATTAGAAACCAATTATTATTTTATAAAGAATAATTTTAGAATTTTGAATGCAATAAGTGAGACTTGGAATGAGATGGATAATATAAATAGTTTTATTATGAAATTTTAAACGGCTATGAAATTCCAAAAAATATTATAATCATGAACTATGCTACGCTCGCATGATCAAATTGATGAGCATGGATGTTAATAATTTTATGACGACAAATACACCAGAAGAATTTTAAAAGAAATCATAGCTTCTTTTTATTGCTTAGATTATTTTGCAAGCATAAAATGTTCCTTGGAAAGCTGTTTCATTATATTACTTAGTGAATAGTTACAAATTCAATAAATAATATAATGAAAAAGCTTTCCAAGGAACAATTTATGCTTGCAAAATTGTTTAAATCTCATTTAGAAAAATTATATTCCTTGTAAAGCGAACTACAAGCTCTAGTGAATGAGGATCAGAAATAGTCCCACATAGAATACATTACATGAAAATAATAAGTTTTATCAATATTTCAAAATAGTCTTTGACAATATACTAGTTGAAAAAATTAACTTTGCATTAAAAAAAATTAATAATTAAGTAATATTCGTTAGAATTTGCGTTTTTTTTTCTCAAACAATTTATTCCTTTTATTCCTATGTGGACAAGCCTACTTTGTGAAAAACAAAATAATTCTCTAGGGAAGAATTGGTTTCGGATTGTTAAAAATAATATATTGCAAGGAAGCCTTTATTTTCCGTAGGATTATTAGTGAAATTCGTGAGTATCGCGGGTTTATATGTATAACATAAAAACGAAAAGATGTGCGGGAAAATTAAAATGCATCATGGAGCAAGAGAAGGAAAGTAAAACACAATTACTTCAAAGCTCAAAATATATCAAAATTAAAACAAAATATTCTCAAAAATCCATAACTTATAATTTTAGCGAGTCATTTGTACCAAAGTTAAGTAGAAATTATGTAGAATCCCGCTACGGGAATGAAAAATTGTATTTTGAGAGTTTTGCAACGCTAAATATTAACGCTCCTAACGAAGAAATGGGGCCGGATATTTTTTTAATTGATTATATTTTGAATAAAAATGTTAAACTTTCTATGCAAGCACAAGTTGCGGTTTATATGTTTTGTATTATTGTGATGTCTTATCCAATGATTTGGACTGGAAACGTAATTTAAATTTGCTTACCGCACTACCATGAAAAAACTGATAATAAACAGTTCGGATGATATAACGAAACTTTTCTTATATTGTGGCGGACAAAACTCTGATATTCAGTGTCATCAAAGTCACCGACACTGTAAGTTTGTGAACAGTATTTAGTTTAAAAAAAGTAGCAGTAAATAAGTGTTATTTGGAAACATCCTAGTAGTTTGTATATTTGGTCATAACATTTATAAATAATGTATATTTATAGTATTTAATAAATGATCTATGATTCATTCAAGAGATAATTTCCACAAATCAGGCCGTGTTAGTGGGACAGAATCTACCATGTATCACTACTGAGAATGAAAGTCATAAGTTACGTTATGGTTAAATCTCAATTTAATATACCATATTCTATGCTGCATATGCATTGGGATGAAGGATGGAACGTTTTCCACCGTAATTTTTGTAATTGTTAGGGTGCTAATCTCAAACCTGATATAATTTTTAAATCTTATGATTGTGTGATTTTAACTTAAAAAATACATTGTTTTTTAAAAATAAATATTTCTTGATTATAATTCAAGGTGGTGTATAGAATGCGATTTCTATGGATGCATGTCTAAATTAAAACAATGCATTTATAGATGACGTATACAGGCGCGCAGTGTTAGTAAAATGATTTTTTTCTTGAAAAAATGGAGGGGTCTGTCCACGGTTTTTTCTTGATTATAATTATAGAGGACGTGAAGAATAAGAAGATAATTTTAGAATTTTTATGGGCGCATATATTCATTAAAAATAATGCATTTCGGGATGAAGTATGCGAGCGCGCAGTGTTGACAATTTTTTTTTCATCCGCGGACACGTCAGTTTTTTCCTGATTATGTTATTTGATCCTTTAGGTTTGATGAATCGGGTGATCGTGAGCGCTAAATTAATAATTTAAGAATTATGAAAATCTCATTTTAACTGCGATGAAAGTGTACTGTTAAGCATATATTCTAAGTGGAAGTCATTTCCTCGAAATATTAATTTCAATTCGCCTGTTGTCGAACGGATTCTGTGACACCACCACCCCCGCGTAAGGTGCCTGTGTATATGCAGGATTTATGAATAACAATTCCTGGTGCATTCGTTTAATTGCTGCAAAATCACGGGTCGCACCGATAGAAACTCGGGCGCTGCCACGACTAAAATTGTGGGAACCATTATTACTTCCTCGATAATTGATAATTCTTTCACACCAAAGGAGTTAAAATACAGAAAAACCCTATGGTGCGATTCAAGTATAGTTCTATCTTGGATAAAATCAGAATACTCCAATTTTAAAACGTTCGGTTCGAATCGGGTATCAGAAATTCGCGAATTAACCAAAGCTGCCAATTGAATGTATAATTAGAAGAAACCCGATAATCGCGCGGACATTTTATCACGCGGAATAATATCCGATAAAATAAGTAACTTAGACCTCTGGTGGAACGGTCCACCATGGTTTCTTTTGGAAAGGCACTCAAACTTTACAAAGCTAATATGAGTCTACCTATTGTATACGTTTCGTAAACAATTGCAAAAATAAGAAAACTTAAAATTATATCGTACACTGTCTGTCAATTAAATTAATTATGCTAATTTAGCGTTAGTCCTATGTATAAAAATGCAGAAATTTGTAGATGATTTCAAAAAACTTAAAAATAACAATATCATAAATACTAATAGCAAATTAGTAGAGCTAAATCCATTTTATGATGTTTCCGATAAAGTTATTAGAGTTGGTATTACGTTAAATAATTCTAATATAGAATACAACAAAAAACATCCATTATTACTTCCGGGTAAATAGAATCCCG
This sequence comes from Ontholestes murinus, assembly GCA_963969525.1. Lineage (NCBI taxonomy): Eukaryota > Metazoa > Arthropoda > Insecta > Coleoptera > Staphylinidae > Ontholestes > Ontholestes murinus. The sequence goes on along the minus strand of OZ018389.1, from coordinate 40,072,802 downwards.
AATTAATATCCAGAAACCATTTTATACATGATTGATGATGATAATTTTTGCGGACTCTTTCTCATAAAGGAAGGAGTTAGTAACAAGTCACCAGGAACGTATACGGTTGTATATTTATTTGCTTCGACCGATTACCTAGAAATAATTGCATCCTTTCAACGGTTCGTTTCGCGCCGCGGTTAAGTTGGACATATACGTTTTCACACCATATTAATGTATTTTTTCTCTGTAAAAACGAGTTTCCGTAAAATAAATAAATAAATAAATAAATATCTATTCTGGCAATGCGAAAAATTTTGCCGGTGCTTGTAAGGAATTAAAAGAGCTATCAATTATTTAAATCCAATTTAGTAAGTACGGAGTTAGGCAATGCCTTCCTAGCAGACGGAATTAACTGGCATTTTATACCACCCAAAACACCCCACTTTGGGGAACTTTGTGAATCTGGAGGTAAAAATATTAAACATCAATTGCGCCGCGTTATGGGTAATTTCAAATTGAGTTTTGAAGAGTTATACACACTTTCAACACATATAGAATCAATCCTGAACTCTCATCCCTTAATACCCTTATCTAATGACCCTAAAGACCAGACCTATCTCACCCCTGCTTTTTTCCTAGTCGGAGACTCTCTCTTAGCTGTTGCAGATCCAAATTTATCTGATATCAAGGTCAACAAACTTTCACGATATCACGACGGCAACACATCCAATTGATGCAACGACAATTTTAGAAACGTTGGTCAAGGGAATATCAAGAACATAAAAATTCGTGAACTCCGCCTTCAAGGTCTATGCTAAAAATTTTAAAGTGATTTAGTGTATTTATGTATGTATTCTATCTATTTTTAATAGATCTTGTAAAGCAAATAAACTAAACTAAACTGTCTGAAAACGTTGCAGCCTCGATCCAAATGGACAACTCCTAAGCGACAACCGGAGATCTAGTCGTCGTGAAGGAAGATAACTTAGCCAACTACAATGTTCTACAATTCAAAATTACTTCTTGAAAAAGATGTAATCCCCAGAGTAGCAACCATTAGGTCCTCATCCAATGAAGCGAGCCTTAACCAAAGTGGCGGTTCTGTCCACTAATTAGTTTGAAGAGGACTCAGCCCCATCAAGAGGTGGCGGCATGTTCGGGTTTTTCAAGGCGGAAATGTACGCCACTGCGCCGAAACCATATTAAAAAACTATCTGCCAAACGTCCTAGAGGAAGACGCCCGGACGTGACTTTGCATAAGTTGCTTGGGACGCCCTTGTCGTCTGCGGACAAGGTTAATTTGTGAAAGTGCCTGAAAGTGCCAACCAACCGTGCCCCCTCCTTTTAGGGGTGTATTATGAATTTATTTCCTTTTTTGTAAGATTTGTAAAAATTAGTCAGTAGTAAAATAGATCTGTAAAGAAGAAATTGCTATACATGCGTCGTTTATGAAAGTTCAATTTATTCTTGAATGCTCCTTTTTGTTTAATCGTTACAACCACGTTCCCCTATAAGAAACACTGAAACAGCAAGCTTCATAATTTGTATACTACAAAACCAAATAGAAACGATACGAACTTTTTAGTCGAACTGTTAAATAAAAGTATGTACTTGAGATTTTGGCGTAAGAGTGTTTATTCATTGTTCTTTTAATTATAAATATTATTCAACTCTCAATATGTTTATTATCCCAAACCAATAATTTTGGAATAATTTATACCTGAGAAATATATAGTTTTCTATTCGAATATGAAAGTAATATTTTCCACGATTTATTTATGTATAAATATAAATTATTTATAAACTTATTTGATATACGATTAAATGAATATTATCCTTACCTGAACAGGGTTTTTTGTAGTACAAATTAGGTTAATCTCTCCAATAAATGTGCCAACACCTAATGTTACCAATGAACTTTCCATATCTTCGGCAGATAATAACTGTATACTCCCTCTGGCAATATACATTAGCGTATTTTTCTGGGAATGTTGTGTATAAAGGACTTCGCCAGTAGTGAGTATGATTGTTTCCATTGCGAGAGCTAACGACCTTTTAAATCCATTATGGGTTTGGGGAAATAAGTTAGACTGAAAAAATGAAATAAACAAAACGTAAGGATACGTTTTAGTAAATATACAATACATTTTTATATAATTAAAATATCTTAATTAGCATTGGAAGCTATATATAAAGTCGCTCAAAAAAATCCAACGCTTAAAGCTATTTTTAGAAACTCATCTCGAATGTTACACTAATTTGCTAACCCATTGTTTTGTGTTTTTTAACAATATTTTATTTTAAACGTACAAATCAGTGAGTCAACTTAACAAGGTAAATGTTTTTAATCGTGAATAGTGAAAAATAACTACTAAGTCAAAGAATCATACTTCTCTTAAAATTTCATTATAAATGTTATCTATTGCTTTTTAACTGCTAATAGTTTATATTAAGTATATTCATTACATTTATAAAAAGTAATGCAAAAAATGAATTTATAAAATTACATCATTGAAGGTCATCCAATATTTATCCAAAAGTACAGACTTTCGTACAGATTCCGGAAACTGTTTAAATAATTTTGAGCTTGAAGTCGCATGTTCTTTACTCCAAAACTCCATGTAATAGTTGTTAATTTTGAATTTTATTTTTCTTGGAATTTTACCATCATTCTAAAAATAAGATATGCAATTTATTTTAAAAAACAATGGATTTAATTTACTAGGTTCTTGTTGATCAATTTTAGTTTGTAGTAAAATATTGCCTTCACTCTGTAGATATCAATTCTAATTGATGTACATGAACCCAGAAGAACTCCATTCACAAACACTAAACCTGTTATCATCAAGGAAACTATGAGCAACGTCTCGGCATCGTTTTCTGCAGATGCTGGTGTCGAACTAAAGAAATGTTATTATTAAGAATATTTTCCTTACATCAAAAAAGTATACAAAACTTATTATAAATATATATTTAAGTATTTAAATAACTATATCGTAATTCAAATCAATTTATATTGTTGATATTACAATGTTTAAAGTAAATTTTACTCACACCTATATCTTGTGAAGAATAAATAATGAAATTAAGTATTATCTAGAAAAATGTATACACACGGATACTACTTAAAATAAAAATATTAAACTAGTAATTTCTGAAGAATTATATGTTAACTAACTATTCCGATAACGAAATACAAGAAATTGATTTAATAAGTTTTCTATCGACACTTATTACTTTTAGCTAATTTACATATTCTGCAGAAAAAAATAATACATTATAATTTCTGAGAATAATTAGTTATATATTAGTTATTTTATATATTAACTTAATACTAAATAAATTACCCTAGAGCCGCAATTGCTGCTAAAACTGAGAACAGACAAAAGATATAATACTGGATAGGTGAAACTTCATCGGTCTTTAAAGTAGTTCTGAACTCTTTTAACCAAGTTCTCATCTTTGTATTCTCGTACTGATTCTGTAATTTTTAATTCTGAAGTCATATTGATAAAAAAATGAAGTAACTTACGCTGATTATAGCTGCTAATGTTGCTGCTATATGAGATACAACAAATATGATTAATCCAAATTTTAATATAGTGTACAGGAGTGTTCGCTTTCCAGGAGATATCGAAATTAAATCTATAAAAACTCATTATTATTCTTCAGAAAATAAAATATTATGTACATACATTTTTTATTGATTCAAATGCCAAATTAGTAAATATTGTGATTTTACTTACGGAAGAATACGTAGACTCTAAAAAGGCGAAAGAGTTCAAAGATGTAGGTATACACGTATCCAAAATCATATAAATGGGCAAATACTATGCAAAGTACTTGTACAATCAAATCGACAAAAATAATTACTAAAAAGTAAAATAGTAAATTATAGAAAAAGTTAAATTTGTGGTACTAGTATCTTATATTTTCAAGCAACTGGTATAAAGTTTGTTATTATTCATTTGACATTATAATAAAATGAGACCTCTTGACAGCAATCAAATAAACGTAAGCAATTATTTGAATAAAACCATTCCAAGAGATATAGAACGTAATATGATTGAACTATAACATGCATCAAATGAAAGCATAAGTCTGCTGATAAATATTACTTAGGTAATAGCTAACTAACGATAATGAGCACTTAGTGCTCGAAATGTACATCTAGTGAATATAAAATGAATTCTAACGTGTTATATTAATTTATATTTTATATTTATTTTTTATCAATGCATGTTTTTATCCATAATGTCAATTGAACCCTCTCTTGTCTAATAATTTTGCATTCAAAGAGCACAAACCGCCTAAACACTAAAATTGTTTTAATTTTCTGACTGAATTAGGATGAAGTCTGAGAGATTTATTTTTTGCTTAATACAAGAATTTATGGATTAGAAAAAATTCTGCATAAGTGTTTCCTTATTTTGATTGATAATTTTAATATTTACGTCGAAAATACAATTTTAATTTAGGAATAATTTTGTACATAAATGTTATTATTTATATAAAACATAGCAAAACACAATTTTAATTATTCATGAATTTTCTTTGATAAGAACTTACTTATGTTTCTTGGCTTCGTTGCACGTTTTGATGCAAGCTTTTTGCAGAGCCTGTGCATTATAGATGATAATATTTCCACAAAAATAATTAAGTAACAAATAATTTCCATTGCTATGAACCATTTATTTGGCAATATTTTAAGTCGGTAATTAAATATTTTCTGAAATAAAAAAATAGTAAAGTAATAAAAAAAAGTTCGAAAGCAATTTAAAATTTCTTTACCTTGAATGTTTGAGCTGCAAACAGTATAACATTTGCCAATGTTGCTATAAACATAAACATTGGCTGTGTATATAGAAAAATAAAATACTCCGCGCAATCAGAAACTGAATGTGCTGCTTGATATGATTTCTAAAAGAGATATTTTAACTATAACAGAAGCATTTTTAAAACATATTTTAGCTTATATGGGAATTGTACCACTAAATAAACTGTTTTAGTTAATTCGTAGCAAATAAAAACTGAAATATAAATAATTCTTAATAAGTGTTAATATTGTTAAAATAACATATTTAATATTATTTCATAAAATCAATAGTGACAATTCTAAAACCAAACAGCCCAAGAAAACATTCTTCACCATATTTATACATATATACATAAAAATTTAGTAATGTATTACATAAACAAATGACAAAAGGTAATTTATAACATATCGCCATATCTTTCACAGGTCTTGTTACCAAATAATTTGCAATGCGTATTATTAATATTTGTCATATTATCATTATTGTGCATACAATGAAGAAATAATAATATATAACTGCACAATCTCAAATTATTTGACAATTACTTTGTTTAATGGTAAGTTCTCAACTTAATTACCTTCGAATGTATCTTGTAATAAAAAAAAAGTTATTGAACATATACTTACATACTGGAACTAATGTTACTATTGTTTACTGTGTTTAAATTTAAATATTTTAAATTATTAGTTTACATATTTAACTGAGTATAAGTAAAAGTGTTTTATATAAAATAAATGAAATTTCACCTTCTCACATATTATAATGGCTTTAGTTAATCTTTTATATTAACGCCTCTAATGCTTATAACAAATTTACATGATACACTTTATGTTTTACCTCTGAATCGATTTCACTAACAGCCACTTCTTCAATGCCAACTAATTGCACTTCTTTGGTCGATGGATGGGCCACCGACTTTTTCCATCGTCTTATAATAAACTTTGCTGCTTTGTTCATTACTTTTGTATTTGACATATACGTTACGTTATTGCATCTATTAATATGTCATGGCCTATCGCGAATAACTTTAAAATAATACTTCTACTTTTTAGTACTGTTTCCTCGATGATACAAAAAATATTCTAAATTACCGGTAGCCAAAATGCATTACCATAAAATTCAAGGAAATAAAGTGTTAAGATGATCATTAAGCCAAAATAATCACAGATGAAGTTTACTACTTCTCAATAAACTTCCACTCAATCGATATGACACACAGTCAAATGATATCGCTTGGTTGTTTTGTGTTAATTTTTAATTCTAAATTTAGCTAAATGTAGCATTTCGCCTTTATCATGTTATAATTACGTATTTAGTATATTATCTATTTCATATATGCATATAATGTCATCATTATAACTGAAACTTGGTTATATAGTTTCATATCTAATACTAAATTACTGCTAAATAATTATACTGTATATAGAATAAATCGTACTACATCAAAAACCATTAGAGGTGGAGAATTTTAGTCGTAATTAAACAATGTTTTAAATCATTTCTAATATCAAGCAATTTTAAAATTGAACACATTTTAGTTTCGCTAATTTTCGCAAACTACAATATAATTTTTGGTGGTGTTTACATCGCTCCAGGATCGGCAATAGATAAATATGTCAATCATACTGTGATCCTGAAAAGAAACGATTGGAAATTATACAAATCCTAAGCTAATCATATGTGGTGAGTACAATCTAACTTCCATCAAATCGGATAAGGATAGTGCCATAGCTCACACCATTAATCCCTCAGATTTAAAAGCAAATTACATAATCAATAGATATATGTTTTTAAATATACCCCAAATAAATACCATCCCAAGCACAAGATAAGTATTCTTAGACTATTTTAAAATTAGTTGCGTGCGGTTCAATTTTAAAGTTGGGAAGCAATCAAGGAAGGTGAGTTAAATTTACTTACCTATTTATAATGAAGTTCTATTCTTCAATTTTCTTTTGAAAATACATATATAACGTCTTCATAAAATTTGGGGTTTTGAGATAGGTTCTTGACAAGATCCTTTTCTATCGATAATATAGCCAAATTTGAGAGTCATTTTTCTCCTGTAGAATTTCTCATGAAGTTTTTAATGCGTTTTAAAACTTACTGGTAGCTGGAATCGTTAACACTAATTCACAAAGTCTAGTCACTGCACAATATGCTTTATCTAGTCTAGTTTCTTTTAAAAATTGTAACATTCCTAGAATATTTTTTGTAGCTGCTTCAGGAGCTCTATATAAAACACAAAGTTGAGATCGCAAAGCATGTATATCAAAAAAATAATATAATTAACTTCTAAGGAATGTAGGACTTCTTCAGGAAAAGGCGAATCTCTGGACAAATTCACAATTCCACAAATTTTAAACCACTAAAATTTTTAAATCTGTCTCATATTTGTTGAACCATATTATCAATTTTTTCCACAAAAAGCCACCGATACAAAGTTATAAGATAAGTCAATTCGAAGACGTTTATTTTGAGATTGTGATTTTTTAGTCTTCTTTCTATTCCAGACCAACTCAAATTTGTCTCGATGTCGAAGGAGATTTTGTTCAAACTCTGCAATTTTTGTAATACAAAAACTAATATCATTTGATTTTGTTTGTAAAATATCGTATTAATATTTTTATTTATAATGTATTATATTATATTATAAAAATATAATAAGGATTGGAAATAAAGATAATGGTCCTCGTCCAATGATTCGACAGTAGTTAAATACAAATATTTAAACAGAAAAATATTATACAGGGTAAGGATCCTAATATTAGAATAAAGGCAGACTTAACCAAAATGCAGGGGGCCCATCTTCGTGAATTAGGAGAAGAAGTGTAAAATCGCCGGGTAAAGGGCGAAGGCAACGTTTACATCAAATATGTCAGCGGACTTCCCGTAATTTCGTTTGAAACATCTTCCACTTCACACGCAATAATAGTAATAATAAAAATAAAAACTAAAATGTTTCTATCAAAATATGTAAGTAAGAAAACAGATACACACGGTTTTGTTACCATCATCTGAAAATGTGGAGGAATTATTTATTCTAGTTAATAATAGTTGGTGCTTTATATATTCCACCATCATCACAAATTACTAAATATTAAGAACATTGTAACACGGTTGAGTGTTTATATGATCGATATCCTGAAGGCGTCTTGGTCCACCAATCATATTTTTTTTTTTTTAGAGCGGCATCGACTGCTAGGGCCATTAGCCGACCAATCATATTACTATTGAATCTATCATTATTATTATTGAATAATAATAATAATGATAGTACTGCATAGTTGTTAACTGAATTGAATTTGAGTTCAATCAAATATTTCAAAATAATAATATTCCTAAATTTTCCTAATTCTCGAGAAATATTCTTAGATTTATTTTTTTTCACTGTAAATGATTGCTTCATAGCATTAGCATCTGAACAATTAAATGACTGTTGTATCATTCTGCATATGAATTAAATATTGGATTAACTGGTTGCCGTAACATTGTTCAGAAAGAAGACTTAACGTATGATTACAAAAATGGCGATTATTTGGGTTGAATAACTTTTTAGCTTCAATTGATAAAAATGTAAATGTCTATGTATGATATTCTGAACTATGACATTAGTTTGTTTATCCCACAGCGAATTCGTTTTTAAAGTACCTTTCTTAAATGGTTCAATTGTTAATTAATTAATTAAATTAAACTTAAACGTCGTATGCATTCGGAATGGAAGCTTTCAGGAAATTATGAGACCTATGTATAATTTAGTCAGTTATGATCACAATGTAAGAACCTTAGTGAACAATTATATCGCAGATTTATATTACGAGTCGAATCTAGTATAAATGCTAATTCCAACTATTTTTGGTCCTTTGTTCTTGATCAAACTGGAACAAATAGTTACCCTGAGAGTAGGCATTTTGAAGAAGAGGTGTCAAATAATGGTAAACATTGTGTCAATTTATTTGCGAAATATGTTTCATCTATTTATGATAATCAAGATTTAAATAATAAGCCTACGAATAAAACATGCGATATATTAAATTTTCAAAAATTTAGGATAGGCATAAAAGACATCTATAACTCTAGAAAAGCTTCTTGATACCTGTGCCTCTGGACCGGATGGCATTCCACCTTTTCTATTGAAAAGAAGCATTTCGACGATTACAATACCGTTATTTCGTTTATTTCGTTATCTCTTGAGAATGGGTGCTTTCCTGATTTATGGAAAGTTAGTTGTATAACTCCTTTGTATAAATCTGGGCCTAGAAATAATATTAAAAGTTACAGGGGTATATCTATTCAATCCACAATACCTAAAATGCTAGACGCTAGAATTGCAGAGCAATTGAGCTGGAACTGTCGTGGTATTATGATTGATGAGCAGCATGGTTTTGTTAATGGCAGATCCACCGTTTCCAATCTGCTGTGTTTCAAATCCTATGTCATTGAGGCTTTAGAGAGTGGTAACCAAGTAGACAATTTATACAGACTTCTCTAAGGCCTTTGAGAAAATTAATCATAATATTTTGTTAATCAAATTGGAAGCGATAAGACTCGGACCCTTAATTATTAAATGACTACAAAGTTATTTGGTTAAGCGTCGAATAATTGTTCGAATTTAAAATGACTCCTCAGATATTATCAGTGTTCCCTCAGGTGTACCCCACCGTTTGTTTATTTATAAATGATATTGCTAAAAAAAATTATTCTTCTTAATGCCTCTTACATGCTGATGATTTAAAGCTCTTCTCTAAAATACAATAATATGATGATTGTGTAGCCTTGTATGAGGATTTAATACATTTAACTGAGTGGTGTGATAAAAACAAACTATATCTCAATATTAAACAATGTTCAGTTATGACAATTAGTAAGCGTAGGGATCGAATTGAATACGATTATCTTATAGGTGGCAATACGTTAATCAAAGATCTAGGTGTTACATTTGCTGAGGGGCTTACGTTTTCCAATTATATCAATGTTATAACATGCAAAGCTTTTAAAAGGTTGGGTTTTGATATTCGATTCGGTAAACCGTTATCTGTGAAGACGATGAAGCTATTATATCTCTATGCTTGGAGTACGCATCTGGTCTCCCCATTATAACAATGCCATAGTTCAGATAGAAAGGATACAGTCAAGATTTATAACATTTATTTATATCGTTTGAATGGGAATCATAATCATTAGGAAGTTATTTTAAGCCCATTAAACTTACAAAAGCTACAACATCGTAGAATTAATATAGTAGACAAACAGAGAACTTATTGTTCATTGTTCTATAAAGGTTTCAATTTAGCTTGAATCGATTTAAGAAAAGGCTACAACCTTATGTTATGGCTAACTTTAATCTGTAATAAAATAATAATATGGGATAGATATTAACATGTGATTTTATTAAACTTAGGCTTAAGAAATGTTAAACCGGTTGTATTTACATATGTAGGGTCAGGTTGCTCAAGTCGTACCCCCTAAGAAAAGAGCTGTATCAAACTTAGGATTTATCAAATAAATATAAATTAAATGTGTTATTCAGACCTTTAAATGTTGGTATTATGTGTTAAAACGAAACTAGAAAATCTATATATGTTTTCACATAAAAAACTAAATCTTTAAAAATTTACATCAGTTCAACTAAGTCAACTTGTTTCTTAAGTCGTACCACCTATAGCCTAAGTCGTACCACCTATATCCTAAGTCGTACCTAGAAGTTAAATTAAACATCAGAACATCTATGGAACCGTTTGCTTTGGTTTATTATAGGAATTGTAGCTAAAGTATTTAATTGCAGTTTTATTTCTTGATTATTGATGTCCAATGGAATAGTGCGTAAAGAGCTTTCAATCACAACTGTATAAGCGTACATATCGTCACCAAATTTATGCTTGTTGCATGACTAAATGCCGGTAGATTTAAAACCATTTAAAGCAATATTTATACGAACTAATTTTGAATATGCAATTCCAAACAGATCTGACATAGTAGTTAGTTTAATTGTGTTACCAGGATTTGTTCTTAACCAAGAAGTTGAAGTTTCGTTATTTTGGTTTTTAAAGATTAAAAAAAAAATCTGTCCAAAGGTTGAAGACGATGGGTTTTATGAGCAAGAAATTATAATGCCATACTTACAGGCTACTTCTATTGCTTCAATATTTTTCTATGGGTAGTATGTCCATCCAAAAGAAGTATTTGCTTATTGTTACTATTCTTCAACTTTGTATACATAATAAAATATTCCAACCATTGAACAAAAAGTTTTAACTTTATTTATGTTTTTAGAGTATCCAAATACAGTACCAGGGTGGTGCTCCTTTCTTTAAGAAATCGTTCATCTGCACGCGTTTAAACATTAACATAGGAGGCATGTATTCAGCTGCAGCATTAATACAGTATACACATGTAGTAGTCAAACCCCTTATCACTTGTAAGTGCACCAACTTGATGTTTGCCCTTTTAGGCAATTATTTTTGATGGTTTCTGAACAGCCGATAATCCATATTTATCAAAGAATTCATAAACACTTTCTTTATTGAAAGCCTTGGCTTTGGCCATTTATATTGCTTCTGGAGTACATAAAGATAAACAAGGATTATTATTGATGAATTTATAGTACCACTTCCTTCCCTCCAATCAATTTTTCTTTATTGCAACGGCTGTAATTAAAAATTTTCCGCCAACTGATAAGCAAGTCTTCTTAGATAAGTTGCAGTAATCCCAAAAAATATAAATTGAGAATGTGCGCAACCAACTCCATATTTTCAGTTATACCCTTAGGCATTCCAAATTTGACATTCTTATTTAATCCTTTAAAATGACAACGTAACGTTGGTTAAGGGATATTATATTGTCGATGGGCTTTATTGAATCCAATAACTCCTTCTGATAATTTGTGTAACGCCTCGTTTATATTTTCTTGTTTCCGTCCATTATAAATTCGCTTCATCTTGACATTATTATGGCTTAAAATATGAAGAATGTAGGAAAAATCTTATGAGAGTAGAAAAAGGAAAAAAATAGTTTCCTAAGTCGTACCAGTACGACTTAGGAATCTCATAAGGGTACGACTTAAGACACAGCACATTAAAATTTACAACTAAATATAACTTAATATTAATTACTGTTAAACAAATATCGTTTCTAAACAATGAACTAGCCACCCTCGAGACAGCTCTTGTCCAAAACGGTTTCTCCCCAGGTACTGTAACTCTCTTACTAAAACAAAAACCGAGCCCCAAAGACACCGACGAGTCCAAAGAATTACAAAATATAACATTTCTTCCGTACATACGAGGTACGACAGGCAAAATCTCTAAAATACTAAAAAGACAATATCAAAACAATTTTTACCACTTCGCGTAAAATTGGACAATTCCTTAATTCCCCAAAAGACATCATTCCCCTTGAAAATCAAGGAGTATACAAAATTCCCTGTGCCGATTGTAATAAAGTTTATATCGGACAAACCAACAGACGTATGAATGTAGGGCGAGACAAACATATCAGAGCCGTTGAAAAAGATCTACCATCCTCATCTCTAGCCGAACATTCCAAATACACCGGACACAAGATAAATTTCGACCACATGACTTCCATCGTAGCATTAGACTATTTCACGAAGAGGATTATCCGCGAGGCAATTGAAATAGAAAAACACACCGATAATCTCAATAAACGCGACGACGCCCAACGACTACCCCCCACTTGGAAATCCATTTTATACAAAATGCATATCTCTTCACCCGCTCCAGAGATTTCAATCCCCACAGGTACCACCAACGTAATCCCGGTTAATCCGACCGGCCCTATTACAAGAAGCCGCACACGCGCCGCCAAACGTCAACCGCCAACACCGCAGGTATAAATAGCGCAGTTCCACTTAGCACGATCGCAGTTTCCCATCGAACACCGCCTGAAGAAGACCAATGCGACCTGGTCGAAAAATTGCTAATCGGTTCTTTTCAGAACCATCAAAGCTTGCAAATTCGAAGATTAAAGCGAATATTATTTTTGTACATTGTCAGCACTGCTCAGTCGTGAAAAATGTATGCGATTTGCTGCCCGTTTATGTATTGTTGGTGACTATAATCTCCCGAATATCCTTTAGGAAAACAGTGAAGTTGGTGTTTTTACGAAGTTCCCTAGCCCAACTGTTTTAATCATTGCTGATACTTACGTGCTGATAAATGCAATGCAACTTAATACCATAGTATATTGTAACTCTGTTATGCTTGACTTAATTTTTATCCATGCTTCATTAAGTGATCACATTGTACTATAATAGGTGCTGCTACACCCGCTCGTTCCTTGTGAACAACATCTTCCAGCTTTGTGAATCACTATTTCTTTCTACACTGTAGACCCCAGACATAGTGACTGGTTTTCTGAATTTAAAAATAATTTTAACATGGCAGATTTTAACAACTTGCGTGAAGTATTTAGCTTATTTGAAATGAATGATCGATCAGAACGTTGATTTATTTTATTCATCGGCTATACATACTGCCATTGATGTGTTTGTTCCAAAAATTCTAACAATTATCGCTCTCCTAAATGCTACAGTCCTGAGCTAATTGATAAATTACCCCAAAAAAATTGTTTCGCAAGAACAGTCAGGGCTATTATCTGATTACAATAGGTTAAAAGTGTCTCGGATCGAGTACAAATTGCTCTATTATATCTGCAAACATAGTTATATGTCATCGATTGAGAATCGCATTAAATCTGATTCACAATCCTTTTGGAAAATTGTCAACGCGAAAGGGTCTAATACTGCGACAATCCCTGATTCTTTCAACGATAATGGTACAATAATTGGCGGACGTGAAAATATAGTCAGCTTATTCGCTGAATTTTTCGGTTCTGCGTACAATCCTCTCCGAATATAGCTCATACGTATATGAGTGATACACATCTTAACTTACATAATGGACCAGTCATCAAAATCTCCTCTATCTTACATGAGCTATTCAATCTCAAAATAATTAATTGCACCGGACCTGACGGGTTACCTACGGTAATCTTAAAAGAGTGCGCATTTAAGTTTAGTAGACCTATTTGACCGCTGTTCATTATGTCTCTAAAACAGGGGACATTTCCTTCTATATGGAAGACTGCTCTAATAACTCCGATTTTTAAAAACGGCTGCAGAAATATTGTCAAAAACTATAATTCAATTTCTATTCTTTCGTACATTGCGAAACTATTTGAACGTCTTGTAACTGGATACTTATCTAACTCTCTAGGAATTTTACTTCATGAAAATTAGCATGGTTTCCGAGTGGGATGCTCAACGACTACCAACTTATTTGTATATTGTCAACATATTTATGTTTATGTTTATTAGTCTTTAGCTTCTTTCCAAAAAAAAATCATAGGAATATACACAAATATATAACAAAACGTACAAACATTTTGAATGGATGAAGCTGGGCGGAGTTCATGCCTTGGAGAAGGGTTACAATGTCGATTCGATTTATACTGACTTCTCAAAGGCGGCTGACCACGAAATTTCAATTTTGAAATTACCTAGTATGGGCATCGGTGGTGTCCTGTTGAGCTGGATCTAGTATTACCTAACTAATAGGTGTCAGGCTGTGCGAATTGCTACCACAATATCTGAATTAGTCCAGGTTACATCTGTCGTTCCCCAAGGCTCACATTTAGGTCCGTTATTATTCAATATATTCATCAACGATATTGCAGATTGCTCTTCTCAGTTTCTTTTATACGCCGATGATATTAAGATCTATTCGGTTATTAATAATGTAATTGGACATGTACAGGTTGACCTTAATAGGTTTGCCGATTGGTGTCGGCTTAACAGAATGCGGCTAAATCTTATTAAGTGTCATGTGAACACTTTCTCGAAAAGGGTTTCCATCCTTTGTAGCAAATACCATCTGGATCTGGACGGGGTGCAGTTGGAACGGATTAACCAAGTTAAAGACCTGGGTCTGCGAATGAAGTTTCTCAGCTCACCTTGCAAATATAACCTCCAAAGCAAATCCGATCAGACTCAAAGTTTTCATTATTTACATCAACAATTTTAAGGTTATCTGTTAAGTCAATGTTTTCATTAGTATTACAATTAATAGTGCTATCATATTGAATAATAGGAGGTAATGTGGATTTGGTTAATTTTGATTCACATGTCGTTTCCATCTTTCACTATCAGATGTTTTAACTATATAATGTTTACTTCCTAATATTTCAATAATGTTAGCTAATGTCCATTTTGGATAATCTTTTCAAAAATCTCTCATTCTTACCGCTTCCCCTATAAAAAATTTAACAAGTGATTTTCCTTTAAAGTGTTCAATGTTTTTAACTTGAATAATAAAATATATTAAAATCCTTTAGTTCGTTGTAGAAAATTAAATAATAAATTTAAAAATACGAAAACATTTCGTGAATCTACAACAATGAGTTGAGTTGTTTCAAATTAATTTGTTTTGTAGTCTTAGTAAGACTCATTGTTGTAGATTCACGAAATGTTTTCGTATTTTTAAATTTATTAGTTTTTAACTTGTTTATTTTTAACAACCTCCGCAGTAGATTTTTTTAATAATTGTCTACCTAGTAAAATGTTTGCAGGTGATTCATTTGTAGTAGTGTAAGGAGTATTGCGATATGTTAATAAAATCTATTCAAAACTATGTCTATTTCATAATCAGTTTTAAAAGTTGTTTTCCGCAAACAATTTTTTTATTAACTTAACACATATTTCGGCTGCTCCATTACTAGATGGATGATAAGGTACAGTAGTTAAATGAGTAATGCCGTTAAGTTTACAAAATGTTTTAAAAACATCGGAAGTAAATTATACTCCGTTATCTGACACAATACATTCAGGCAATCCAAATCTACAAAAAACTTCTTTCACCTTATCATTTGTGTTCTCCGACGTAATTGTTTACAGAAACATTTTATCCACTTTGGAATAGAGTCAATAACAACAACAAAATAGTTATTAAATAATGGTCCTAGTAAATCTATGTGAAGTTTGGACCATACTTTATTATTCCACTGCCATGGACTTAACTAAACATATCTCGAAAATTTGAACAAGTTTCGCAATTTTTGCATATTTTTTCAATGTTATTAATCTAGGTCTGGACACCACACGTATGATCTAGCGAGACTTTTGGTTTTTACAATTCCCATATGGTGTTCATGTAACTCGTTTAATACATACTTAATTAATTTATGTGGCACTACTATACGGTATCCCCACATAAGACAACCTTAACAACACCTAACTCTTCCTTGAAAAAAAGTATTTACTTTAATATTTAAATTTTTATTGAGAATATGAGTAAGCCATCCATCTAAAACATAATATATTACTTTACTAATTATTTCATCTCAGGCAGATTCTCGTTTAATTTAATTTGCATTAATTGGTAAAATTTGTTTTTGTTCAATTATATTCAAATATGTTTTCTTGCAATTTTTCATTAATTAGGTTTAAATAATACGATTTGTGTAATTGATAATCTGTTTCAGAACCACTGGTACTTGAAATTCGCGATAAGCAATCAGCCCAATTTTTGTTAGTGGTTACATATTCAATATCGAAACTAAATGATGACAAGAAATATGCCCATCTTTGCAATCTACTAGTTGCCATGACCCTTTTTGGACAAAAAATAGTTACCAGAGGCTTATGATCTGTAACTAAAATAAAATGTTTACAAAATAAATACTGGTAGAATTTATTTACACTAAAAATAATGGCTAATGCCTCTTTGTCCAATTGCGAGTAATTTAATTCCGCTTTTTGCAAAAGACGTGATGCATACGCAATTGTTTTTTCAACCCCGTTATTATAAACATGTGTTTTTTTTACAAATTTACAATAATAATTTGCCATTCCCAAGAAAGATTTCAGCTTGCTTATATTTTTAAATTGTGGGCAATTGTTGATAGCGTTGGTGCGTTGAGACGTAGTATGAAGCCCTTCATTATCTATTCTATGCCCTAAGTAGGTGTTTGATTTTTCCATAAAACTACATTTTTCTACTTTTACCCTTAAGCCAGTCAGTCAGACAGTCGTTAAGAAACTAATTCTAATCGCTGTAAGTGTTCTGAATCGTTTTTACCGGTAATAAGAACATCATCTAAAAAACAAACTACTCCGGGAATGTCAACTAATAACTGATCCATTTTTTTTTAATTGAGTCGGAGCGCATTTTATACCGATACGGATTTATCGAAAAAAGCCTTTATGAGTCACAATAGTAACTAATTCACGAGATTCTTCCGTTAAAAGAACAGACACGCTTCTGATAAGTCTAACATTGAAAAACGTTGCCCTCCCTCTAATTTTGAAAAAATATATTCTACACGAGGTAAAGGATAGTCTAAATTTTCTAAAACTGTGTTAATTATTATTTTATAGTCACCGCAGATTCTTACGCCACCATTTGATTTTAAAATGGGAACGATTGGTGTGCTCCAGTTAGAATATGCAACTGGCTCGAGCACCCCATTTTTAACCAATCGATTAATATATGCTTCAAGTTTAATGTTTCTCTTTAGTATTTGCTAATTTTATTGCTTTAATATCTGAAAAACTTAATTCAAATAATTTCAACGCATTTATACCAATCAATGGACAACCCTCATTTTCTATAACATACATATCAAGAATATAGGGCTTATTGTTATAAAAAAAAATTTAATTTAATTTTCCTACTGGTTTAAATGTAAACCAATTTTAAATAATACGGTTTAACATTTGACAAAAATTTGGAACCCGTGTATTTATTCTTATTCTTACACATTAGTGATATATGTCCTCGAACGCCGCAATTATTACAATTGTAATTTTTATATTTACAGTTACGTGTTTCGTGATTATGACGACCGCACACTAAGCACTTCACCTTTTTTAATTTTTGCGCATTTTAATCACAATTAGAAGCAAAATTGCCCTTTTGTAAAATTGTTTTTCTTTGTTACAAATGCTGTAGTTCCGATTTTTCGCGTAGCTGATGCTGCTTCCCGGTTCTTAGCGAGTTGCACTATGGTTTCAAATGAAGCCGAATTGTCCTTTGCAGTCGGATCCACCTCCAGAAGTTGTCAATTTCTGCGCCGAAACCACAATCTACTGATAAGCTGCGTATACTCGCCGCCCAAAACACCTTGCATTGTACAATTTTAATCGGGATGCAAAATATGTTTGCACTGGCCTACAGTGTATTTCCAATAATTCACTGAATTGTTGCTCGTCCACTTTTTTTGGTACGTTTCTTCATTTCATCTGTTTCGAAACTGTTGGCGATTATAAACTGTTCCAGTTTTACTTTAAAAAATGAAAAATCGTTGCACTCGTGATTAAATTCTTTTAATGAGCCAATAATTCCACTTGTTACACTCATGTTCCAAATTATACGATTTTACGCCACTACTGGATCTTAGTACACTAATCCTTGTCGCCAATATATTCTGTATTACGATAGAAGAAATAATAATAATGCGTCGATTTTAAATCAAGTGTTTATTCTACAACTGGTCGAATTAAACTGAATCAAATAAATACAATTCCATATAAAGTTAATGCTTGTTGCGCTACACTCTTGATGGAAACAGATATTACTATTAGGTGGTGAATAACACTTGTTTTGTTCCATATTGTTTTTATTTTCAGTTGCCTGACACGTGTTTCGGTCTTCGCAGGCCATTATCAAAGTTAAAACTAATTACAAATGAAAAATGTACAACCATATATACTGAAGCAGGTAATTAATTGATGGACAGCCCCGCGATTAAAATGCTGTGCCTGGATTAGCTCCTGTTGGTTGTTAAGGACGTTAATCCCCTTGTCGATTGCCCTCTTGATCTCTAATCCCTCCAACAGGTTAAGCTTTCTTCCCTTTTTGCAAAATTTAATCGCCGACATCTCTCCCATGTGGTGTCCGGTGTTAAAGCAGTGTTCGGATAATCCTGATGTTGTTTTTCCGTCCCTAATTGATTTTTGATGCTCTTTATAACGGACCTCAAAATTTCTGCCTGTTTGACCTATGTAGATTCCCTTGCAATTAAAACATTCTATCTTATACACGCCTGATCGCTTTTGTTTTTCCTTCGTCTCGATTTTGTTGTTCACTAGTCTCCTTCCTAAATTAGATCTATTGACGACAATTGTCTCTATATTGTGCGATTTTAGCTGTTGTTTGATTTTTGTGCTGGTATTTTTTTTAAATGGAATAGATGCATATATATTTTCTTCTTTGTCCGGTTTTGTGCTATATAGTAGTGTTGTTTTCATGTTTCGTTTCTTTTTACGAAATTAATTATTGAAAATTGTAATAACAGATTTATTTAACATTTAGGTTAAAATGTAAGGTTAGAAATAAATTTTAATTCATTGAATACTTAGACCATATAAGCTTATAGACGCGCCGTTAGCTATATCTCGCCTACTACGAAGTGAAGCCAACATGAGGGGCAGTGCGTGACGTCACGTGTGGGCAGAAGTCAAGTTTGTGTGTTTGTTTCCCGGTTGTTTTCATTTGGTTTTTATCTTAAAATCGTTGTTTTCTGCGAATTCTAATTATGGTGCTATTATGCAGTGCTTATAATTGTACAGAACGATATAAACGTGGTACAGATATATAATTTGACCTGTAAGTATTTACTTTTAAATAAAAGTTTCATATGCATAACCTCGAAATAAGATGTTAAACAGGATGAGTTCTTTTAAAGTGTTACCAGGCTATATCTCGAGAAAAGTTTTAAATATTTTAATGAAATTTTGTTGAGGTAATAGGGACATTTAACCCTTTTCTCGCATTAGAGAAGTTGGTGGTAATGTAGTCCTGTAACATTTTAAAAACTTATGCTGTATAAACGCAATTTAAAAATTGTTGTTACCTATTTTACAAAAATAATCACTCACAGATTTCCACGGGATTCCCTACTCCAAAAGCAATGGATTGCTGCAATGCGATATGACAATTTTAACCCTTCACAACATAGCAGAATTTGTTAGAAGCATTTTACACATGATTCTTTTATTACTAATAATTGGAGTTAGTTTCAATAAAGAAACTAAAAAATGATACTGTACTTTCTGTAAGTGAAATACATCAGTTTTCGATGCTTACGAGGGACACATGTATGATAAAGATGTTGAATGATTCAACATCATTATCATTGTTGTTAGATTCAACTTGAATCTAACAACATCATTAATTTAATTAAAATTATTGCGTTCCATTATTGTAATATTAGATTGTATCATCTAACTGAATGTAAAAATAACAATGCTGATAGAGTTAGAACCAAACTAACTAAAACGATTTTGTTTTCTGGGCAATAAATAAATAAAACAATTGTGTCCGCTGCTGTGCATTACAGAGTAATTTTTTTTTTCATTTTATTAATTTAATAAATGTTTGTATATGTATTCAAAATATATTTTATAATTAAGTAATATCTTTTGTAGTCTTTATTTTTTTCCTGATACATGTATACTGTATAGGTATTAAGATAATAAAATTAATAAATGGCACTGTTTGTTTTAATAATCATGTACAGTAAATAAAATTTGCTAAATATATTTATTGGATTGTTTCAACAACTTCCCTGCACAAGATTAATTTCTTTAAGTAAATAAAAAAATTATTTCGTTCTCACTTCCAATACGAAACATATTTCTGCGTTCTTGCCCACACGTGACGTCACACGCGCCTATTATGTTGGCTTCACCACATTCGGGTTAGGGCGTGTCTATAAGCTTATATGGTCTAAGATTGAATGGCATTGTCATTTAATAAAACAATATTTACATATACAAATGTAAAATTTTAAACAAAATACTGCTTACTAAACATTTTACTAAAATTCTTATATACATTTATAACTATTAGTTAAAGTTAAATTTCTGAATCTGAGGAGTCAGTATCTTCCTTACTAATAATAAATTGAAAATTTGAGTCTTAAAAATTATATTCCTTTTCCATCCTAATGGTATGTTTTACGCATCAGGACCAGTGAAGCGAGGTTAATTTTTGTATTTCCATATTGATACTATATATGACTGTTTTGTTTAAATTCGGTGAAATGTTATTCTTTCTTAATTTCCGCTTCGATTTGGCCCAGATTAATTCAATTGGATTAAAAATACTGTGATACAGGATAGACGTACCCGGTATGTCCATATTTTTCCGCAAATGTGTCAATTTAAAATTATGTTTTGTTTGTATTTTCAACACTTCCAGAAGCTGCGCGTTTTTATAGTTGTCCTCGCAAAATAATAATAATATTTATTAACGAGCCCAATTCTCTTTAATATATACACTGGAGAGTTAGATGAGGTGTTGAGAAAAGGGCAGGCGGGCGGGGTAGTGGTTGGGCGAAGTAAGGTGTTGATGCTGGCATATGCAGATGACATGGTGTTATTGGCGAGGGATTGGAAGGGAGTAAAAGAGATGTTAGCGAGAGTGGAGAAATACATGGATAAAAGAGAGCTAAGAGTGAATGTCGAAAAAACGAAGTGGATGAGATTTAGAAATAAAGGAAGAGAGGGAAGAGTGGAAGAGCTAGAGTGGAAGGGTGAGGTGATAGAGAGAGTGAGAATGTTTAAGTACCTGAGATTTATGTTTAAGAGCTCGGGGGGGGTATGAAGAACACATTAGGTGGATCCAGGGAAAAGCCAGAAAAGCGTGGGGGGCGGTAAGAGAGAGATGGGGAAAGTGGATGGATGGCAGTGTGAGAGTTACGTGTGATCTTTGGGATGCATGTGTGAGACCGATCTTGATGTATGGGGCGGAAGTGTGGGGTGTTAGGAGGTATGAGAGGGTTGAGAGAGAGCAGCGGTATTTCTTGAAGCAGATGTTAGGGGTTGAGAAATCAACACCCGAATACATACTGCTTCAGGAAACATATAGGGAGAGTATGTGGTGTGAGACTATAAAGAGAGTGGCTGATTTTGAAATGAAATTATGGGGTTTAGAAGAGGGAAGATTGGTGAAGGAGGTATGGAAGGAAGGCACGGGTGACTGGAGAGCGGAGAGGAGAAGGATGTATGAGAGGGTGGGAATGTCAGAGGGGATCGTGAAGGAGTGGATAGAACAGGGGGTGAATGTAGCAGGATGGGTGCATGAAAAGGCTAAAGAGGTGGAAGGCCAAGAAAGACAAGGGTGAATAGTGAAGAGTGAATACAACGAGAGTTACAAGGAGTGGCAGGTGAATGGAAGGAGGCCAAGGTACCTGGAGAATAATCGCTTGGGAAGGGAGGAAAGGGTGACCTTGGCAAGAGCGAGATGCGGGGCGGAAGAGAGAGGGAGAAAGAAATGGATGGGGGAGAGTTACGGGCGATGTGTGTTATGCGAGGAAGGGAAGGATACGTGGTTACATCTAGCGGATGAATGTAAGGGAGTGGATGCAGAATGGGTAGAAGGTTGTAGAAGGGCTGCAGAATGGTTGAGAGAAGATGGGGCCAGGGTAAGGATTCTGAGACGGTTGGGGTGGGAAAGAAAGAGACGAAGAGAGGAGGTATGAGAAAAAGAAGAGAAAAAAAAAATAAAGAGAGGAAGAAATATTAGTATGTTATTATGTTGTATATAAGTTTTTGATGCCAATAAAGGTTTTTTTTTTATTATTTTATTAACGTAATCAACTTTTTACATAATGCACAAAATAATAACTAATACTATAATGAAAACTAAATTATAACTAAATTCATGAACATGATAAAAACAAATGAAACATAATAGGTAAGCTTACTAATCGAATAAACTAAACATTATTGCTAGATAAGTGGAACATACAGCGTCTACGAAATATATGGTAGGGTACATGAAAAACGTCTAATTTATGAGATAGAGAATTAAAAGTTCTCATTGCACGGCATAAAGGGCTGTTCATTCTATAATTCGATGGGTGAAATCATTTTTATATAATCTGATTTCTTACTGGACGTAGTTGGTGCCTTATCAATTTGTCGATAATGGTAAGATGCATTGTCCATAACTATTACGGAGTTTTTGGCCAAATTCGGTATCAATTTATTTTCGAACCAGTTTTCAAATAAAACCGTAGCCATATCGTCTTGATAATAGAGGTGGCATTTCGAGATCTGTTTTTCCGATAGTAAGTAAACAATCTACTTTCGTTTCCGCAATGTAAAATTGTTGTTCGTTTCCCTCTAGATGGAGGAACTTTCATGATCTGTCTGGTCTGACCACATTTTTTAAGTATATGTACCAAACCAAGTTTCGTTTAAATAACAAATATTTCTTCCAACGTCTCTCTATTTTTTGATTTTCTGTAAATATTCCTATCACCATTTTTTAACATTTTCCCTTTCCATAGACGCTTATCTATAGTGGCGAATTTAAATTCATCGTCCTTTAAGGATTTCCATAATGTTGTTGGACTAAACGATATAATTTCCCTTTATTCAAAATATTATTCATAATTTTTAGTGTGGGTGCCTTATTAGCTTTTCTTACTTCATAAGTAATGTTTCTAATTTTATTGAATACTTTAGCCGTAATTTTTTTCACAACCCCTTTATTGCACCGATTTGTTATTTGGTCGGTAGGATTTTTCATTATGTGGCTAATTGATCTTGCAGAAACATTGGTTGAAAGTTTTGCTATTTCCAAAAATTCTTACTCCAAGAACATCTTTAAGACCTCGATAAACGTCCTTTATTTCGTTCCGCGTCGGGTGAAAAATTATTATTGTTCGCCTGGTTATTTCGTCGGCGGGAAGCTTTGGATTTCTATAACTGTAATAAAAACCATTATAAGATAAAGATTCTATAAATGAAAATCTAAAGCCTTGTTCGGAGTTAGCTTGTCAAGAGTTCATTACTTAATAAATTTCAATGATTTGAACTAGTTTATATGTGAAAAAGCAACATTATTTTAAACATGTTTTAAATTGTTAAAGTTTTAAATGGTATTTCAATGAAAAGAAACACGATTTGCAAAAAAAACTGATTGTTCTAATTAAAATGAAAAACAACGTTTTATTTAACAAGCCCGGTACAAAATAGATTTTTTTTGTTTTAGCAAAACTTGTTCAATGTATACTCTTATGTTTTAAAGTATAAACCATAACATAAATGAATTCTTACAATTTTTAATGCGCTGGACACTGCTATTCTGAACATGGCTTTAGCGATTTGGATCAGCAAAAGAGCGATGAATACACTATGCGTATTGATTAAATTCATACTTAATATTTAAATACTAGTAAACACCAATTATATTTCTTACGTGTATATTTATTTCTGTCAAATAAACTTAAAAAAATTAATTAAATTGTATATATTCAAATTAGTTTTGTTTTGATAGATATGCTATTTGTAACACGCAAATTACTTTTGCAAGAAGCTTCAACAACATATGCCAGAAATCTTATAGATACAGGACACGCATTCAACGAGAATTTCAAAATACTACATACTTGCAACATAGGCAAGAAGTTGAACCTGCTAGTACAACTAGAAATAAGTAAATCTAACAAACGCGGCATCTTACTCAAAGACCAACTAGACGTTAACAATTCCCCACTAATTAACATATAATTTTAACTTTAATAAAATACAAATGCTCATAAGTCCTCTCCCCACTTCAACACATTAGTATATAAGAAAAGATTGTAGTCTCTAATGACCATTAATCATCTGCCTGATGAAGACACTGTGTGACGAAACGAAAATTCAGTGAAATTACATTTTATTTACCTTATATATAATGGAATTTCACTAAGTATCAGCCTCGGAATTCAATACTTTTGTATATATTTGTATGAATGCGCAAACAACTGTGAGAGAAGGAAGTGTTATTAATTGCTCTACTTATCTTTTGCGAGACGGTGGCAAAGTGTTAATTTCGCCTGAGTGTTATTGTTATTTAAAAGTAATATCAGACCGCGACGGTGTAAATTTTGAGCTTAGCAAAACTACGCCACGTAGGATTTGACTGAGGAAGAACGAGTTGTTTACCTTCAGCCACTACAGAAAATAAAATAAAAGAGTATACTGTATAAAAATCGTGAATGAAAGTAAGCGAAAGGAAACAAAAGAAGTGGAAGAGTGGAAGAGGGGCGTTTGGAAGGAGTGCTAGGACTGCGTCGCCGCAGAGAAAGTCTCCGGGGGATAGAAAGCCTTTCCAAAAGGATGAGGGAAAAAATAATAGAGAGAAAGGAGACCAAAGAAAATAAATGAATGGGATGCAACTTAACTGTAGAGAGTTAGTGGAAACGATAATGAGAGAAGTAAGAAAAAAGAGGTGGAAGGAGGAGGTGCAGAAGGCAAGGGAAATTTAGGGACAGGAGATAAAGAGAAATTGAAAGAGGAGCGGGAGATTTTAAGGGAAAAGATGAGGGGGTTAGAGGAGAAGATAGAGAAGGAGAGGACAGAGGGAAGGGACAACATTGTTATAAGAGTGAAAGAATTTCACGAAAATTCCTAAAGGATGTAGTAGAAGTGAATGTGGAGGTGAAGGAGAGCTTCTGGGTGGATGGAGCAAGGAAAATAACGGTGGTGAAATTGGGTGGGAGGGAAGAAAAAATTAGGTTGATGAAGACTAAGAGAAATTAAAACGGGCGAAAGTATATAAATTGACGACGATCTAACCAAAAAAGAGAGTACAAAAACACATAAGGGAGAGGGCTAAGAAAGAAAGAAAGAGACAGGGGTCGCACGGCAAGAGTAGATTACCAGAATTAAAGGCAAAAGAAGAAGAGAATCAGAGCCAGAGAGGGGGAGACTGCATGATGGAGGAAGTGTTAACAATAGGGTTTTGGAATGTGACGGGAATAAATGACAAAACTAAAGGAGGTGCACGGAGGAAATACATAGTGGGATTAGTGGAAACATGGATGATGGTGAAGGAATAGAAAGAAGAGAGTGGGGGGGTTACCGGGTGAATTTAGATGGAAAATTTTAGTGGTGTGAACAAAAATTGGCGGGAGATAGAGAGGAGATTGAAAAGAAGACTGGTGAAGGATGAAGATTTGTGGTGGAAGGAGATTTCAATGTGAATTAGGGGGAGGGATGAATGAAGTGAGAGAAGAGATAAAGAGAAAGTCGCAGGATAAATACTTAAACGTAGAGAGTAGGAGGTTGCAAGCGTGGGCGATAAAAGAGGGACTGGAGATACTAAATGGATGTACGAAGGGGGAATATGGCGGGAGGATAACATATGTAGGGTCGAACATTTGGCAGAGGAATGTAAAGGAGTAAAATAGAAGTGTATAACAAATAATAACAATAATAATAATAATACAAGCTGAGTTCTATCAAGCAAATAGCTGCCGAACCATCTCAGCATGTACAAACATCTTTTTAAAAAATTATCAGAAATACCATCAGGGCCAGTACTGCAAGACTCTGGTAATGGTGATATAGAATTAAAATTAAAAAACATTTTCAAGAGTAACACTGAAATTATTATAGTCAATTAATACAAGGCCATTGTAACTGGGCAACATACAATTTTGCTGCTTGTATGCTATAGAAAAATGTGTCGCAAATAAATCCGCACTACTAGCTATTGTGTGACTTACAATCCAAATACATTTCTTTAGGATACCCAGTAATTATGCAGCAAACATTTAAATGGCTCCAAAAATATTTATAATTATTGTTAATATCATGTTCAACTCGATCAATATAATGCTTATACAATAATTTTAAATTCATTCATTCATAAACATCCCCTTTTTTACCGGCGGCCAGTGTAAAGGTCTATTAATCAATTGCCTCGTATTATGTTTGTGCACCACGTCTCTGATCCATATGCTAGTGTAGGAATAAATATGGCTTTGTGTATTCTCAATTTTGTGTCTTTATTTAGTTCTTTTTTATTTATTGTTATTTTATTTAGTGCAGTGCAGCTCCGGGTTTGCTTTTATTCTTTCCTCTTCTATTCCTCCATCTTCAAATATCACTCTTCCTAAATATTTATATCTTTTTACTTGTTCAATTTTCTCACTTATCATTGTTTTTGTTTTTTCTTTGTTTATTATCAATTTTCATTTTTTCATTCCAGATGAAATGCCCAATTATTACCCTTTTCAGTTGATGGAATCCCCAAGTTGTTTTCCTCATTTTTATATTACAATTTTTTATTATTTCGTCCATTAGTATAATAAATAAATATGCACTCAATGAACCCCCTGCCTTAATCCTTGTTTTGTCGATATTCTGTTGTTTGTTCTTACATAGTTTTTGTTGTTTTGTATAGAGTTTTCATATTATTTATTGTGCTTCTTTGTATATTTTTCTTTTTCAACACTTTTCATTATATCCATTTTATAGAATCAAATGCTTTCTTGATGTCTATAAAGTACATACATATTTTTTCATCCAACTCTATTGTCCTTTCTATAAGTTGTTTTATTATGAAAACTGCATCTATTGTGTTTCTTCCGGCTCTGAATCCATTCTGTTCATCTTTTAACCTCTTGGTCATTATATATTCGTATATTTTCCCTGGCGATATTCCTCTATTATTTTTACACACTTTACTGTTTCCTTTTTTATATATAGTTATGATTATGGCCTTTTGTCAATCTTCTGGTATTTTGTTTTCTTCAATTACCTTGTTCATTAATTCTAATAACATCTTCTTTCCTGTTTCTCCCACATATTTAATCATCTCTGTTGTAATTTCATGTCCTGGTGCTTTTCCTAGTTTCATTTTCTTTATTGCATTCTCTAGTTCCTCTTCAGATATTTTCTCCCCTACCCCAGTTATTGTCTCCTGCTCTTCTTCCTGTTCATTTTCATTTTTATTTCCATTTAATTATTCTTCAAAGTATTCTTCCCATTATATCTTCACTATTTTTTAGTATTTTTTTCTTCTTATCTTTTATCCAGTTTATTTCTTCCTATTATTACCCTGTAGAATAGTTTTTGGTTTTCGCTAATAATTTTATATTTGAATATTTGATTGTTGGGCCGTTTACTATGTGGTACATCTTGAATGAGTTGTAATTCAAACACGTTAACTTTGTTTCACCACTATATTTTAAAAATTTAGTTGATAATGACTAGCTTATAGTTGAAACTATTTGTAATTTTAAAATGTAGTGTTAAAACAAAGTTATCGGGTTAATTACACTTTTAAATTAATAATACACATCGATTAATCGAATACGTCTCAAAAGGTTTTTAAGTACGCAAATGAAGGTGTAAATGAAAAAAAAATTGAAATTACTTAGATCATTTGGGTACTTCATCATATTGTTAATGAAGTTGTATACCACAATTAGTAGTTCGGAAAGGTATACAAAAATATCATTACATTGTTTTCTTAAATTTTTAAAAAACTCATAATAGGATTTGAAACCAATGTTTTTATACTTTAAATAAGCACATTTCTTAGCTTTAGTTAATATAATCAATTCCCTATTAAACTGTTTATGATAATTAAACAATTTTTTCTACTCCCATAGTAGTAAGTAGGCAATAACGCAATCGTTTGTTGATTAGTAACCATGGCATTATGATACATGCACGTAATGAAGAAAAAACTAGCACGTAATATATTACGTAACCATTATTATTACGAAACTCAAATCAAGTAGCCTAGACAAACGAATTTGACATTTATCGTTGTTGAATACATATTACATTGACGTTATTTTGGTTTAATTATTATTAATAATTCGTTTATTCATTGTTAAAATGAGTGAAAGTGACTCCACAGAAGAAATTGTTGGAACTCTACCAGAAATTAGGCAACTAGCAGAACATACCGCAGCGGATCATCTCCCGGAAAAATCCAAAGAGCGTTATGAAGTGGTTTACAGTAAATTCATGGATTAGCGTATGAATAGTGTTCAGTCTTTTTCGAAAAATGTGTTATTAGCCTATTTTGGGGAAATAAGTAAGAAATACAAACCTTCATCTCTTTGGGCCATGTATTCGATACTGCGAAGTACTTTAATAGTAAACATAACCTCAATATTGCAAAGTATTCCAAATTATAATGAATGGGAGTAGAAAAAGTATAGTACACAACTCGAGTTGTAAGTCACTTACGTACTCGTGGAATTACTGCACTCGCCTAACGGCTCGTGCGCAACTTTTTCCACTCGTACGTAATATATGACTTACAACTTTCGTTATGTAATATACTATTACACACTTCACAGGTATAAATGTATGAAAAACAGAATAAATAATATCAACATCAAGTTGAAACCCAATTGCTTAAAAATATTTGATGCCCTTAAATATTCATTAAAAAATTATTAATTGCACCATAGTCTGCTGCTTTAAAGTAGTAAATCTTCTCCACATTCTTGTATGTAAATTTGGCAGATGATACTGGTACAACCAAAGAGTAAAGAATGTTTTGAAATTTTTTATCCCTCACAATATCGCTAGCATCTTAAATTCATAATTTTGAAGAATATTAGATCCAGAAACACATTTCAATTAGAAATCTTATTTATTTGTTTGTAAGTGATGGTAACTAAGAGCATTTCCTAAAACACTAGCAGGATAACACTTGTTGTTCGCACTTAATACCAGAATTATCACAAGCAGCATTAGGCATGTTGTAATCACCAATAAAAAATGAGATCACACATTGGTTTCACCTCATATTCTTCTTTAGCATATGACTCAAAGTATGATATTTTTGAAGCATATAGAATGTATGTGGTACCAATAATAAACATATCCATAATTTTAACAAATAAATCTCTATTATTGCTACATTCTAGGCTGATACTTTCAAATTATTACTCACAGCTATTAAGACTCTCCCAAATTAACATTTCCCATAAAATAATGGATTTTATCCTTAAGGCAACATTCTGAAAGTAAATATCTAGGTTTTTTTATTGTAGGATGTCCAATAATATATTTAATAGTTAACTTGATGTAATAAAGTTCGCTCTCTAGCAAAAGAAGAAGAAAATATATTTCCATGGCTGTTGTACAAGTATTTAATGTAATTTTAATAATAATAATTACTTATAATAATTTATTTATTTAGGATCAAACAGGCTAATGCAATAAAATATAATAACAGGATTGACTGGTTATTTGAAAACAAATATTTGCTTTTTCGCTAGTTTTTTGAAGACAAACAGTCGCAATCAAGTGAAATACAGGTGTTTTTCTAATCTAGACATTCTAGTAACGGGTGAGAAATAACAATAAGACTTTCTGTAGGTGAGGATGGTAAACTGATGGAGTTCGTATTGTTTGTAAGTGAACAGTGATTCAAGGTGTGAGCTGGATAACAAGTATAAATTTTGTATAAGAAACAGGTGTCAACATATTCCCAGTTTGATTTTAAAGTACAAATATTTGTCAAAATTAAGGTCTCTATATAGATATGCGATAGTCTAGGGTTTTGTTGGTTAGTTATTTCCATTTAATAATTTTTAAAAAAATCAATAAATAGTCTGTATAGTCACTTAAATTAAAAATTAATTGCTATTGTGTAGTTTAACCACTTGTGCTACGATTAATAATATAACATACGGTAACATTGACGTGTGTGACACGTCTTTATAGGGCAAGTGGTTAATACATTCATGAACGCTCTTATGCTTAAGTGGTAATTATGAATATTTTCCTAATTCATAATTTTGATGTGTTATTAAGTAAACTATTTTACTATCGAGAAATACACAATATGAACAGTGTGTCATTTATTCTAAGTGTGATTTATTAATTGTAGTATTAATAATCTTCTCAGACATCTCATTAATTATATTGTAAGATCTCAGAAATATTAATATTAACTAGTTGTAAGTAGGAACTACATACATATTTACTTTATATTTTGTGGTTTTTACCATCATACATAACCTATATAATTCATTGTTACTTACTACTATTCATAACATAATCCCTAGCACTAGTGTGTTGTGTAAATAGTTACCTTTATGATAGTTAGTCACTACTTTAGGAGCAGTTATGTGAAATGTGCGTCCATTACTTATTTTTATTATTTATTTGCTTTATACATACAGCTTTATAGTGTTAATGCAGAATATTGCAGAAAATAAATGTAGGTATTGCAACATAGATGTCACTACTAATAATTTTTTAAATGTTTTATCTGTAGCAGTATTTTTAACAACTGTTGCGCAAATTATACATCTAACAAGAATAAATATTTGAAGTCAAAGAAGAGTTTCAAACTAATCTGCACTGTTCAAATTCTGACATTGTATAGTTCATATATAATTTACTTAAAATGGACTCGAACACATCAGTTACAGGAAATCAGTTTGAACCATACTACAATAAATAAGGACGATATAACAGAAAAATTCTGGATGAAGTTGAGGAATAGAAACGTAAATTCAATATTATTTTCAGAAATTTCCCTACATTAAATACATGATGAAAAATCAGTAGATAATTATATTAAGTTAGCGCTGGAATTAACAGTGAATATAAATAATTTCTTAAAGGACCAAAACAATCAACATGACTTCCTCATAAAGTTAAGGTCATATTTAAAGTTAAATCTACTTTGAAAACCATACTTTGCAATTCTAAATCTCTCCAAAATTTAAAAGATGTTTTCATAAATAAAAATGTCACACGTAGCCGGAATGTGAAAGGATATAAAATAGTTGAAGAATTTAAATCAAATAAAGTTAATCGGAAAATAAAAACCCTTTGATATTTACATGAAATCATTAATTTTTGGCTATTATCAAAATATTTGATGTCTCGTCAATAAAATATTTGAATTTTATAATAACAAACTCAAATGTAATGAATTAGATATTATTTTACTGAAATATGGGCAAATTCTAATTGACATAATTCAGATTTAATTCCAGCAGAATACAACACATTTACAAGTGACAGTTATTGTGGTAGAGTAGGTGGTGCAGTTTAATTTTTAGTTTAATCTCTTTGTCTTATGAAATATTACCTGATATTCATATTACTGTTAATATAAAAACATTAGTTGTATTTGTTATTCATATTTAAAGACAGAAAGTCCACCTTTAATTGCAGTCCTGATGACATTCCAGCTTTTGTGATTAAAGACTGTATTGAAGCTCTATCAGTTCTCTTACATCATGTATTTAACCATATTTTCAAAACAACAACGTTTTCAGAATACTTTAAAGTCACTTCTATTCATTAGAAGGAACCAATTGCTGACATATGAAGTTCAATGTCTCAGCATGGCTTCCTAAAATGAAAATCCACAACTACTAATTTTATAAATTTTGTTGATGATATAATCGTTATCACAGTAATACAGTGACCTAACTAAAGCCTTTGATAGGATATCTCAATATATTGGAACTAATCTTACATTTATTTAACAGGAAAAATTATGTGTTGCCGCAGAGCTAGTTCTAAGGAGTATGTATTAATAATCTGTTAGTTAGTTTTTATGTTAATTATTTCTGATTGTCAAAAATTGCTTGGTTTTCCACTACTGCAGTATACTAATGTGGAACTACATATTGTTTATATTTACAATATTGTAATACTATCGTATATATTCGGCTATTTATTCAATGTGCAAATACGCAATACGCAAATACTTATTGTTATGACTTGCACTTATTTAATGATAGTTTAACTGATAGTGTCTGTATGAAGTAATGTTTCAGTAACAATACATAAAAATAAAGGCAACAGTTGAAGTTATCACAGTCATCATTACTTGTGCAATAAGTATTATTAAATTTTTACCTTAAATTTATTTTTCTTTCTTGTCAGTTTTTAGGATTATATTTTTAGTTTCAGATTTATGCTCTAATTAAATATATCAATATGTATTTAGTTATATTTTCCTTTAACGGGATATAAATATCTGTTGGAAAATAAATAATAATTATTATTAGTAAATTTACTTAAGACTATAATTAATAGCTGAAATTAAAAGAATAATAATGACGAACATGACAATTCAGCATTCTTTTATTATTTAGTTCTACCATTAGATTCGAAGAGAAATAGGAGAATTATATTTGTGATTTATAGGATTTTAATAAGCACAGATTACAATTGTTACTTCCAGGACTTGATGTGGACATGTGGTTTTGCATAATGAAGGAACATCCCTAAGTTCAATTTTGATGTATGTTTAGTGCATTAAGTAACACCATACATGTTATGTAATATTACATTATATTATTAATTGAATACTGTAACTTTCGTGTTATATTTATATCTAATTTAGCAGTGTGCATTGTATAAAATTCGTCAAGAAGTTATACAATATCTATATTTGAAAAACCTATATATCTCTATTTAACATAAATTCTATTACTAATCTTAACTTTAATATGTTTTGTTAGTTTTGTTTTTATAACTTCTTGGCATGGTTTATCATATACAAATACTGAATTTAAAAATTCACTATGTTTTAACCACATTTGAATCATTTGATAATGACGATAAAACCTCGAAACTCCAGTCGTCCTGTGTTGTTTAGATTTATATAACTATGCTTATATATTATATAATATTTTACAATAATTATTTATGGTACAAACATAGTTAATTTTTCAATTCAGTGCTAGTATGGATTACCACATAGTGAAGGTCGCAAACATTCTCTGCATAAACAATTCAACTCACGGCTACACACATTTTAAATTACCAAGTTTTATTACATTGTTATTATAATTGTAATATTTTAATTAGCTTCTTTTCTTTAACATTTTAATATTAGTAATATTCTTTTTGACCTATTAGTTCTTGGTTTTCTATTACAATATTTGATAAATATTAATGTTTCTGAAAAGTTAAATTTTCTTAAGAAACAACTAAATATATATGTTTGCTTCTTATAGTTTCATTTAAGTTTTCATACTTCGTGAAAACTAGTACTTTGTTAATATTTTTTGCCGAGACAATTTACAAAGACAGGTGTTAATTTGGTTGCATACAGTTGCATAAACATTTCTTAATACAGGAATACAGGATGTCCCGTTAACGTGGAAAAATGGCTTTTTAACAAATTCTTGTGATCCAAAAGTTTACAGTTATTATTATTATTTTAGTATATAATAAAAATACAAGTTAACACACTTATGTTCTTTTTAACCAATTTTTTATCAAATTAATCAATATAACAATTGTAGTATTTTCATTAGAAAAGACGGATTAACGGCCCTAAATTTGTGTTAGGCCTTTAAACGAAAAACGTATGTACTTCTAACATAAAAATTAATAAGCATAATCAGATTGAATACATTTTTTCAGGTTATCTCCTCTACCCATTTTTCTATACGAAATTTGACAATTAAATATTTTAAATAGGATTCGGTTTTGACGCCTATATCTTACAATACAAATTTTAGAAATTTTATAGTTTATAAAACTTTTTGGAAATTGAATCTATATAGGAATATCGATCATTTTTATATGTATTTAATGTATAAACATAAAATAATTTGTATTCAAAGAAATGAAAGATCATGCAGGATGCAATTAATTTTAAACACTATTTCTAATACATTTATTAAAACTTATAAATACTTGTACACATATATAATAACTATGTCTTAATAAATTTATAAAATTGGAATATAAATTATAACAATTATCATGGAAAACACAACAAATATATAATAAATCGTATAGATTATAAAATTCAATGTAAAATTTATTGGTCCTTTAAATAAATTGTACTTTTATATTTATATTCGACAGACCTTACACATCTTACCGCATAATTCATTTACATTACTTCTGTATAGACTAAACATTTACCAATTTATAATCCAACCAGTATATCTCATTCTTTATATATATATTTCGAGTGTTGAATTATTTTTGTCACACAGAGAAATTACATGTAAACGAAAATATTTATAAATACTCTTGTACATTGATAAGTGTATTATATTTAAAACAAAAATATTTTTACTAAACAATTTATAAAACATCAAAATGAATATTGTAATGTTAAATATTGATATTTTATAAGCGGAGTAAAAATTAAAAATACGATTATATTTCTAATCGATTTGTGTTTTACTTCAAAGAACACAGGAAAGTATTTGTATATATTTATTTTTACATGTAATTTCCCTATGATTCAAAAATTAATTAACACACATATACCTATACATTTTAACATCAAAATTATTTTGTATAATATACTATATATTGCTCATATATAAATAATTAAAGCATTGCAACGGTTTTATTTGCTACAATTAAACACAACAATGGTATCGTTGTTGTGTACGTTTTTTTTATTACGAATATCCGATAAAAATCTTACAAAGAGATATAATTGTTTATAAGAAAGTATTTAAATAGCACAGTTTTGATTACATATTGAGCTCCATTTTCCTCGAAAGGTTCTTGATTTACACATAACATTTTAGTGTATATACAAAACTTGGATAACAACCAAACACTACTTTTACATCCGGTTAATATATTCATTCGATTTTTTCCTTCTCATACTAACATTAATTTGGCATGTCTCGAGTTCGATCACAATTTTAGGTGACTTGTAATTTGACTTAAATGATGGTCCGTCACCCTAAAAGCGCGATTTATGATTGTGTGTGTATGTGTGTGTTTAAGTGTGTAGATTACAAATGTTGGCTTCTCCCGAATTATAATGTCCAATATTTTGGCGGTTAAAATCGTTCGACTTCTTCATCCGAGGCTGGTGGGGCGCTCGCAGGCGCGCTTTCCTACAATTGTTCATCTCTAACTTTTGAATCGCCTCCAAGATTAGGGATGCGGACTGCATATGATATCAAAATCCCAAGGGCCACGAAGACCATACCGAGGGCATTCATGATAATCCCCTGCTCCGGGAATTTTGAATAGCTATCCCTGTAGCAAGTTATTGGGTTAGTAATCTACACATTTATTTTAGCCACGGGTGATGAAAGGAAATGACATACAGGAAATATCATGCTGGGTCACATGCTTACAATTTACAAAGCCGAACGTAACTTAAGCTAGAGAAATAAATGGATTATTTATATTTCCGAACGCACGACGATATTTCCGTTAAATCGGAACTTTTCCCTTTGTAGAATATAACATATTAGGATGGCTAAGAGGATAAGGGTCATGCCGATCGTATTAATAATGATGCCTTCCTCTGGTAAGCGGCTGTACGTGTTGCTATAAAACAAACAGAACATATAATAAAAACAAATAATGCGTAACACTGGTAGAAAGCTGGCCAATAAAGATACCCCTAAATAAATACTTAAATAATTGGTTACACCTCTCAATAAACCCTTTTTATATTTCTATATTTACTATGAAGAATAAGCTCTGATATGAATGTTAAATTTACCAATAGAAGTCAAAATATCTCCATAAATAAATATATAATTATTTATTTATTTTCAGTTATTTTAGTGTCGAGATAAATTTAAAAACGTTAATATTTAAATTATATATATATATATATATATATATATATATAATACGCACCTGAATTTTACTTTACTTCTTTAGGTACCTACTTTTGAACGAAAATAATATTTGCTTTAGCACAAAATAATTCGTTAGTTAACAATAATAACCTATTATAACTATGCTTAAAAAGCTATTACGATAAAAAGGCTGTATGTGGTGTAGTATTTAAATATATTAGAGAATATACTTAAATATAGCATAATTTAAGCAATTTAAACTTAAAGTATAACTTAAGTATGTGTTAGGAGTATCATTATTTGGCAAGAGGATATACAGAACAAAAGCAAGCTGCAATGCACACAAGCTACTAAAATTAATTTCTGGACATCGTATTAATTATTTAAAACTGTTTTGTATTCATCCTTGACATTTGAAGAGGATGGGAAAGCGTGCATTATTTATGGAAGCGTACTTGATTTTGAAATATTTTCTAATAGCTTAAGGCTATATCAGCATCATCATTACCATCATGAGCAGTGTATATTTTTTATGATCAACCATGTTTACATACCCTAGTGTAAAGAGAGCTTTTTCTGTCAATCCTGTTACGCACGCTGCAATTGCCAACATGAACGTGGTCAAGCCGAATGATGCATGAATCGGCACCAACGAGGCTCTGAATGCTGCAGTTGCTCCTTCACAGCATAGAAGAATCAAGAAACTGAAGAAACCTACGACAAACTGGAATAATACAAGTTAATGAATTTGTTTTATATATTATTTTATTAGGAAATAGTTTCCTTATAAAATATATACTAATTATTTTTAATTAATATATACAATTATTTTTCGAATGACTGTTAGAAATTATGTGAAATATTTTATTATATTGTCCATATCCATATCATAATAGTATTTAAATTTTCTAGTTTCATGTGTGAGAATAATTTTCTATCAAAATAGTCGGAAACACGTATTTAAATTTTCTAGTTTCATGTGTGAGGATAATTTTCTATCAAAATTCTTGGCTAATGCATCTATTGCAAATTTAATTGCAATTGTTTTGGATCTTCTACTAAATTTTATTATCTTGTTTGTTTTTAAGTAGTGATGGACGTTGGGATGGTTGTCTAGAGAATTACCGGGATAGGGATGTCAGAAGCAGGTAAAACTAAATTTCGCGCTTTTAATAATAAATAATATACAACATGAATGAATATAATATTATCTCAGTACTACAGTCTTCACTTACAATGCAACATTAGATGGCGCATTTTATAAAAATAAATTAAACATTTATGTTAATAAATAGCATGGGTTTC
>OZ018389.1:39933880-40035169 GCA_963969525.1 Ontholestes murinus | reverse complement strand
AATTGCAGTTGTTTATAATAATAGCAATATTGTAATTATTAGTTCTACAAAGTTAAATAAAAATAATAATTTTGTAATTATCAAATGGCTTTCTGTATGTGATATAAACCCATTTGTCAAGAGGATAATACGTTTCTTACAAAAATATTAAGAACAGATGAATCGCGATTCACTAATTGTGGTATTTTTAATCGCCACAATGAACATAGATGAACTTAAGAGAATCCACGAGAAGTTTCACAGAGAAAACTACAAATTAAATTTGTTTTTAATCCATGGTGTGTTTGGATTAATTATTCTCGGTCCATATATTTTTGAAAGCACACTAAGTGAAACTGATTACTTTCATTTTCTTCAGAAAACATTTGAAAATACGCTCGATTGTTTAAATTTATCATTACAAGCAAGATTAAAATGGTTCCAATATGAGGGTGCTCCACCTCATAACATGTTGGCTTTACAAATTATTTAAATGATGCTTTTCCTAACTCATAAGTGGGAAGAAATAAACCAATCCCAGGGCCACCTAGATCTCCCGATCTGCGCGTTTTAGAATTTTTTCTTTGGGGTTATGTAAAAAAACAAAGTATTTGAAAAATCATATCAATCTGTGGAGGATTATAAACTAGTTATTATTGAAACATTTAATTCAATTTACATGAGAATAGTCAAAAAGCCATAAATTCAATTTTAAAAAGATATAATTTATGTCATAATAGTATTAATAGTGGGCTCTGACCATATTTTTTTAATATTAAAATTTCTCTCCCATTGATATATTGATAATTACAGAATTACTTTATGCAGTTGTTTAATTTTGGTTTATCTCTGTAAAACTAATAATTACAATATTGCTAATATTATGAACAACTGCATTTGTTTTACTTTCACCTTTTTCATGGCTACCCATTTTTTATTTATAATAAAATTTAAAATGAATATAACTCACTCATTTTTAGAAATAACTATGTCGTATGCCATATTGGATTAAAGAGAAAAAAATTACCTTTTGAATGAGGTCACAGCCAACTATGGTTTCCATTTAAAAAAAATGTAAGTTTGCGTCATATCTCGGAAAATAATGGCGATAAAAATTTTCCGATTATTTTTTATTAATCTACATAAAATTATCTAAAACTTTATCCTTTACAGTTTTTTTCTATCTGTTATAATAACCGAGATATATTGATTTGAAAAAATTGACACTTTTTACTTTTTTCAAAATATCTAGTTACCCTTGACTTTTTTGAAAACTTTGAAAGTGGAATTTTATTCGTCTCGTAAATCTACACTTCTTTCTCCATTTAACCGTTTCTCTATCTCTTATAGTTTCCGAGATCCCCATAGAGAACATCGAAAAAAACTCACCCTGTATATATATATATATATATAACCACCCCTTTAGATACTTTTTAAACGTCTTAATTGGTTTTATGTTTTTTTTATAAAATTTATAATGATTTATAAAAATAAAATTTTATAAAAACCATAAAACCAATTAGGACGTTTAAAAAGTATCTAAAGCGGTGGTTACATGCAACCCCTACCATCTTCATAGACAATTTAATAAAGCCTCATATTTAGTCTGAGATATCGTGTAAGGGCGTCCTTAGTTAAGTTAAGTTAAACTAAGTTAAATTGTTTTTATAGAATCTTTAACCGTCCGTAAGATATGTTAGTTCTTAAGTAAATTAATGATCTCACGTACAAGTATTTTAAATACTTCTGTGAGTTTTTTTATATATATTTACATATATGTATACTTATATTATATATTATGTTTTGTAAAATATTTGTTGCAATCTATACTGTACATATATTATCATTATAATATATATATATATGCGATTTAGTTTTAATCATGCATGCACACAACATTTTGATATGTATTATAAAAATGGTGTATCCGTAAAAAATTGAAATTGAAATCATTCTTTAATAACTCTAAATAACCTCTTGCACCGTTTGTAGTCTCGGGATCCCAGTCGCTTTTGTTGTTTAATATATTTTCAAATAGTAATATTAAAGATTTTCGATAATCATAAACTGTACCAATCAGTCTGCCATTATAATTCCAGCGCGTTGAAAATACCTTTAGAAATCTGTTTTTACCATTTCATTTAGCGAATGCGTTCTCGTTGTCGATTTTGAAAAAATGTAGCCAATCCACCCAAAGTGAAAAATAATCTTGCATTCTTAAATACTACCAACAGACTGGGATAGCACTAAATGCAGTCTATGAGCACAACGGTGTACAAACATGGCGGTATTAAAAGTTTCTTTTACTTTAGCTTGGACTCCACCTAAGTTTCCTGCCATTACAGCTGCTCCATTGTAGCTTTGAGATACTAATTTTGTACTACTATTAAGGTTATTTTGTGCAATACTACCTACAATTTTATACATCGCTTCAACCGTTCTGTCTGCCGTAATATCCAAAAATCCGAAATACCTCTCTTGAACAGTTGCATTTTTTTTTCACATATCGCTGACGCAAGTCTTTAATTTCATTTTCAATTGCTTCTAATATTACACAAACTAAACAGTTTATTAAGTCGTTCTGAATTCGAATAGAGGTTCCGCAAATACTGTGAAAGACTGGTCTAGATGGTGGTTTAACATTTCATCATATTTTGCTAAAAAATTAAGTAAAGTCATATAATTTCCTCCGTTTGAGAAGTCATGACCTTCATCGCGCCAACAGAACAGTTTTCAAATGTTCTTACACCCGGTTAACCATTCGTTCTATTCATAGATATTTTCATTAAAATATCTATTTTCATTAAAATTTCACTTTCGTAGTCAAATTTAAAATTGGAACCAGCCGACCTTCCTTTATTATATTATAATTTAAAAAAAACTACACATTCACATTCACCCACCACAACTGCACACATGTTTTTAAACTCTACGAGCCGCAGTGATCATAACGATTCCGCCGTCATTTTGATACTAACGGTAAAGTCTGAACTTGCGATTTAAATATACAACTGACTCATAGATCGCCGCGCGGCGGCGACACTCGAGCCGTTCCGATTCTGGCATAA
This sequence comes from Ontholestes murinus, assembly GCA_963969525.1. Taxonomy (NCBI): domain Eukaryota; kingdom Metazoa; phylum Arthropoda; class Insecta; order Coleoptera; family Staphylinidae; genus Ontholestes; species Ontholestes murinus. The sequence continues at coordinate 40,032,122 of OZ018389.1, read as the reverse complement.
AGAAGCGCAGGAGAACGCAGCGTCCAGACTCCAGAGGCGCATGGCCCTGCAGCTTCAACGCTCATAGTAATTTATGTTCATCATGAAGCGGTTTCTCCTCAAATTACTAAATAAAAATATGCTCGGTTTAATAATTTAAAAATACGAAAACATTTCGTGAATCTACAACAATGATTTTATTATTGCTCTGATTTACTTTATGAAAAATCATTTTATATTAATTTTTACAAGGGAAGCACTACTTCCACCGCATGCCGCTGTTTTTTTATTTATTAACAGATTTGAATCAACTAAAAAACAAATTGAATGACTGTTTAAACTGATTTTAATTTAGGATTTATGTTTAATTTGATTTTAATTTAACATTTATGTCAGAAAAAATAATAATAAATCTTATTCATATGACAGTTTCATTCAAATAAATGTAGTGTGCTTTGAAAAACAATCGGAACAAACAAATGTCATATGTTATAAAGTAACGTCAATCATTATCCACAATAGACCTGGAAAGGTCGCGGTGGAATAGCGCTGGTGCCACCCATACAACATCTAACGTCAATCATGTGTTAATTGTCTGTGTTTTGCAACAAATGACATTTGTTTGTTCCAAATTTTTCCAAGACATACTACACTTATTGGAAAATATCATATGATTAAGATTTTTTTTCTGAGATAAATATTAAATTAAAATCAACATATTTTATATCGGTACCCGGCTCCTCTACAAGGATCCCTCACGACAACCAGGTTGCCTAAAACGAGAGGATGGAAGTTACTCTTCTAACCTCTCGGAAGCAGCTGAGATTCTCATCAACACCCATTTCCCAGGATGTACGAACACCTCCGATGAAGGTTGGTCAGAACCCACACCCTCAAACCCCTCCAAGGAGGATTGGGAGGTGGCAGATCACCTCACGGAAGGGACACGTATAACCTGGGCAATCAAAAGCTTCTCACCATTTAAAGCGCCAGGCTTGGACGGTATATTCCCGGCCCTCCTCCAATGGGGGCTGGAGATATTATCAGCCCACCTAGCCAAAATCTTCAGGGCATGTATTGCGTTCAGATACATCCCTCTAGCTTGGAGAGAAGTAAAAGTTATCTTCATACCGAAACCTGGTCGTATAGATTATACACTAGCCAAATCACACCGCCCAATTAGTCTAACGTCATTTCTTCTGAAAACGTTAGAGAAATTGTGCGAAAGACTAATTCGCGAGACGGCTTTGATTATGAATCCGATCCACGCTAACCAACATGCATACACTCAGGGGAAATCAACGGAGTCGGCTCTGCACACTGTTGTAGACCGAATCGAAAGATCTCTGGACAACAAAATGTCCACCTTGGGCGTGTTCATTGATATAGAAGGTGCTTTTGATAAAAGGACCTTCAAAAAAATGGAAACTGCTCTCTCCACGCATAGTGCGAACCCCACAGTTAGTGGATGGATCAAAAGCATGCTGGAGAATAGGGCAGTCACAGTAAATGTAGGAAATACCACTGTCAGAAAAATCGTTGCTAAAGGCTGCCCACAGGGTGGAGTACTCTCACCACTCCTGTGGAACATAGTTGTTGACAGCCTACTGCGGCGACTTAACGACAATGGCTTCCACACCATAGGGTATGCAGATGACATAACCATCCTGCTAACAGGCAGATTTGAGACGGTGCTATGCAGCTTGATGCAGCAAGCCCTCAAAATAATCGAATACTGGTGTAACGACCAGTCTCTGACCATAAACTCGTCAAAGACTGACGTGGGAACCACATCTCAAAATGTGATGAGTTGTTTAAAGGTTGTGGTCGATTTCTTGTTAGTTGGCACTGGTTCTGGAGATCGCCACTAGTTATGATGCGGGTGAATTCAAGTGGAATAAAACATTCGTTGCACTTATTAATATATTCACCGTAAAATGTATAAATATTTACATTATATTTACATTTGTACATATATGCTAGTGTTGTGTGTTACAAAATGATTGATTTTAGGAAGATGTTTACTGTTTGACGATTTTAAATGGTATGTTGTTAAAATTACTCTAAAAGCTAAAAATGCAAATATTTACAAGGTGGGGAGAGCATTGTAATTGGTCATCGATATTTCGTGGGTGTGTTATTGGTATTCTTTCTTTATCTAAATGAAGAGATTTCCATTTCTAAGAATCAACCGTACGGTCGTACCGTTATGGCTTTGAGCCTTTGCAGATGTATTAATTCCACGAAACATCGAGTGACCCAAACAACCCCCCAGTGTGAGAAATTGTAAAATAGAACAGACCCTATTTTACAACCACCCATTAAGATATGAATTGACGTGAAAAATCCATTATTTAACATTCCTAAGAAATGCAGGCATGAAGTATGCTAATAAAAAAAAACATAACACGAAATATGGATACAAATAAAATTGATATATATGCATACATACAAAATAAACATATAAGCCGCAACATGCCGCCCCCCTTGAAATATGTTAATATTTCAAAAGCCTCTATTGTCCATGATCGATAGGAAGAATCGATAACTTGGTCACTGCACGTTTGTATACACCAGTAGCAGTCCTCACTGACACTACACGTATGTTGTTGTCATTGCCGGGATGAACGTCGATTACTCGCCCAATGTGCCATTTAGATGGTGGTAGGTTATCTTCTCTGAGAATCACCATCGTTCCTATGGAAATCTTCTGTTTCGGCTGCCTACTCCATTTTCCTTTGGGCTGAAGGGTGGTTAAATATTCATTCGACCATCTTTTCCAGAAATGCTGATTGATTTGCTGTAAAAGTTGGAACCGATTCAATCTGTTTTGTTGTATATGTGTACAGTCAGGGTCTGGTGTAGATGTAATGGGTCTTCCAATTAGGAAATGTGCGGGAGTGAGGGGTTCTAGGTCGTTTGGATCGGTAGAAAGTGGTGAGAGTGGCCGGGAATTTAATACACCTTCAATTTGAATTAAAACAGTATTAAACTCTTCATATGTGAAAATAACGTTTGCTGCAATTCGTTTTAAATGTGTTTTTATAGATTTGACTCCAGATTCCCAAATACCACCAAAATGTGGTGATCGGGGTGGTATAAAATGCCACTGAATTGATTGATTGGCTGCAAAGTTAATTATAGTTTGATTTTGGTCGCTATTTCTTAAAAAATTAGTTAACTCGATCAATTCAGAATTCGCACCAACAAATGTCGTTCCGTTATCTGAATAAATGTGTTTAGGTGCTCCACGTCTTGACGTGAAGCGTCTGAGAGCAGCTATAAAAATTTCACTTGATAAATCAGTAACTAACTCCAAATGCATCGCTTTTGTTGCAAAACAAATAAATACGCATATGTAGGATTTGGTTATGTGTGCCTTTCGATTCTTTTTATCTTTAATTTGAAATGGGCCTGCATAGTCAACGCCACAGTTATAAAAGGGTGGAGCGGGGTTTACACGTGACGCAGGTAAGCTTCCCATAAAGGGAATTATTGGTTTTGGATTACTCCTAAAACAAATAATACAATTATGAACACAGCGTTTACATGCATCGCGACCTGATATGACCCAGTATTTATTTCTTAAATTTGACAGTAACGCTTGTGGTCCACAATGAAGCATTGCTTGATGTTCATTAGCTATTATTAATTTAGTTAGAGTATGCTTAGGGAGAAGTAGAATCGGGTGCCGCTTGATAAATGGAATGTTAGAATTACTTAATCGCCCACCTACGCGTAGGATACCATCTTTATCAATAATGGGGCTTAATGATAAAATTCTACTCTTATTGTTTACAAAACCAACGGTTTCAATATTTTTAAGTTCAGTTGAAAACATTGACTGTTGTCCAGATTTTATTAATACTGTGGTTGCATATTCAAGTTCATCGGCGGTTAAATCTGTTACCTTTCGATTCGCGTTTTGTCTGCAATTGTGGATAAATCTTAAACAATATGCCGTCACACGTTTGAGTTTAGTTAAACTTGAAAATTTAGAAAACAAAGTAAAATCATTTGTAATTTGCATATTGCATATTTTAGTGTTTCGTATTTCTAAGTCCTTTATATCAAAATCTTGACTATTCATCGTATTAATAGGCCACTCATTTCTATTGTATTGTAGCCATGAAGGCCCGTTCCACCATAAGTTATTATTTTTTAAGTTAAGAGCACCAACTCCCCATGTAATAAGGTCTGCTGGATTATCATGAGTTTTGACGTGATACCAATCATCAGGATTGGTTAAATTGCTGATTTCTCCAACTCTATTGGCAACAAATGTCTGCCACCTACTGCTATCGCCCTTTATTCAATGTAAAGTGATCATAGAGTCAGTCCATAGGTTTATCGAATCAAATTTAATATCTATTATTTTTACTAATTTTGATATTAATTTCGCTAAAAGTAGTGCACCACAAAGTTCTAGCCTAGGGAGCGATGTATGTTTTATAGGAGCTACTCTGGATTTTGAACAAACTAGATTAATTAATGATGTGCCGGTATGAACAATTGTTTTTATATACACGCTTGCCCCATATGCCGATTCTGATGCGTCTGAGAAACCATGCAGTTCAATGTGTTTTGATGCAGATAATACATAACGATTAATTTTTATTTCAGATAGAAAACGTAAATCGTTATTTAATCCAACTCGTGTGTATTTCCTGTGGCAAAGATTCATCCCAATTCAGCTTTTGTTTCCAAAGTTGTTGCATGATTAATTTTGCTTGGATATTTATCGGCGAAATTAATCCCAATGGATCGTAAATCTTTGCTATTGATGACAAAATACTGCGTTTTGTATATTTATTAATTGGATTTATATTATCAAATGTGGTGAAATGTAAAATATCATCTTTAGGATTCCATGAAACCCCTAATGACTTTGTTGTATTTGTTTCGCCTAATTGAATTAATTTGTCAGGGTTACTATTGCTATTAATAATTGATGGATGATTTGAAACCCATTTATGTAAATTGAATCCCGCGCTTGCTAAAATATTTGTGACATCGTCTCTAATTTTAGAAACTTCTTCGACAGTCGTACCCCCGGTCAGCATGTCATCAACATAAAAATCGTTTTTAATCACCGAACTGGCTAAAGGATAATTATTTTGATTAATTAATGCTAATTCTAATAATGTTCGAATTGCTAAGTACGGTGCTGACGCTGTCCCATAAGTTACGGTGTTTAATTCGTAGCATTCAATTTCCAAGTTGGAATCAGAACGCCGGAATATACGTTGCAAATTTCTATTGTCAGGATGAATTAATATCTGCCTATACATTTTTTTCAATGTCTGCCATTAATGCAATAGGATGTCGCCGAAATCTGACTAAAATTGAAAAAATATCCTTTTGAATAGTGGGGCCTACTTCTTGTATTGAATTTAAAGAGACATTGTTGTAGATTGCTTTTGCGGAGCCATCAAATACAACTCGCAGTTTTGTGGTAGTATTTGATTCTTTAATGACAGGATGATGTGGTAAATAAAATGTTAAATTATCTAAAGGGAATGTTTCGTTGATTTTAGTCATGTGACCTAACTGTTTATATTCGGAAATAAAATTTGTATACAATTTCTTTAATTCCTCATTTTTATTAAGTTTTCTTTCCATAGAATAAAACCGCTCTAACGCAATATTTCTTGAGTCTGTAAGATCACACGCTGTGTTATTTAGTGGTATTTTGACCCATTAGGCAAACGCGAAGTATTTAAACTGTAGTGTTTTTCGCAGGCAAGCTCTCTGGTGCTATAATTGTTTTCATTATTTAGCTCTTCTAATTCCCAAAACATTTTAATTTGATTATCAAGTGACGTGTTTGTTGTAAAATTACATATTACTGAATTACATATACTGAAATTAGATGGAGGAATATTTCCGGAAACAATCCAACCCAGTTTTGTTTTTTGAAACAACGGTAAATGTTTACCTAATTTAATTTGACCAATACACAATAAGTCCCAAAATAAATTTGCTCCAATTAGCATATCAATTTTATTTGGTATATGGAATGTTTCGTCGGCCAATGCAATGTTTTTGGGAATGTTTAGTATGTCTAATTTAACTGAAAACGAAGGTAAGTTTGATGTTATACAGTCTAAAATTAAGCAATTAATTGTAGATTTATATGAACCTGATTTTGCTTTAATTGTTACCTTTGTTTGTTTACAAATTTCTGAACTGTTAGAAATTCCCGAAACGATAACTTTATGTTCGGATAAGGGTACACCTAAATATTCAATGAATTGTTTCGTTATAAAACATGACTGGGATCCTGAATCTAACAGTGCTCTACATTTGTGATAGTTTCCCATTTTATCACTCACTAAAATCTGAGCCGTTGATAATAGTGTTTGGCATGAACTTAAATTGGCTGCGTGAAATGATGTCGATTGTTTTGGATTATTTTGATCATTGCTTGAACTATTCTTAACAGCGTTATCTAAATTTAAATGAAGTAAAGAGTTGTGCCTTTTTTCACATGTCTTACAAGATCCAGAATTACGACAGGTTTTATTTGTGTGATTTGCTTTTAAACAGTTTGTGCACAGATTTAATGCACGAACGCGATTAAGTCTGTCACTAGGTGAGAGTTTTAAAAATTCTTCACATGAGTATATGAAATGATCCTTTTTACAGAAGTTACATAAAGGCTTAAAGGTAGAAATGTATGAATTTGATTTAAAGGCATGTTTTGTATTAATTGAGTTTGATTTAACTGAATTAGATTTTTGTTGAAATTCAATACGTTCTAAAATATCACATTTGTGTTTAATGAATTCTTTTAAATCTTCCACCGTTGGACAATCAATTTTACTAGTATATTTTTGCCAATCTATATTTGTAGACGAATCAAATTTATTCTCCATTAGAAAGATAATTATTGTGTCCCAATATTGAACGGGCTCTTGTAAATGTTTCAATGATATTAAATTGTTCGAAATATTATCGTACATATTTTGTAGTCCTAATAAATTAACTTTAGTTAAACAAGGCATATCATATAATGATTTTAAATGTTTATTAACTGCCATTTTCCTGTTATTGAATCTCGTTTTAAGCATAGACCAAGCAATGTCATAATTAGCAGCTGTAAGTTCTAATGATTTGATTACATTCGCGGCTTGGCCCTGTAAACACGATCTTAGGTAGTGAAATTTTTGAATCTTATCTAATGATTGACTTGAATCGATTAGTGAATTAAAGGTCTCGCTAAACGCCGCCCACTCTTCGTATGAACCACTAAACTTGACTAAATTCAAAACAGGTAGTTTTACTTGAACTGGAGTGTTATTAATTAAGATATAAGCAGGTTGATGATAAATGGGGTTATTTAAATTAGCTGGTATATTTGTATTTGCATCACTTGAATTTAAAGTAACAGGTGCATTTGAATTTGAAGTATCAAGAATATTTGAATTTAAATTAGGAACTGATGCATTTAAATCTGAATTAATCGATGCATTTGAAGTTGATTTAAGATTATCTAAGAATGTTTCCATTTCCGTTTTTAAATCATAATAAGTTGTTTCGAATAATTCCCTCTCTGCGTCCGTATCTAATTGATCCCCTTCAATTAATTCTATCTCGTCCATAATTGAACTATATTGATTTAAAATTGGTTCTAAAGTAGTTAATCTTGATGTGATATTTTTAATTTTTAAGGTAGAATCTAAATTAGCATTATTAGTTATTTTCGTGAACGCAGTTCTGATTCTAGTAACGTTGCTTTTTAAAGCGCGACGTTTATTAAACAAACTAGATAATACGTCTTCCGCAGCCATTGCAAATATGAAATTATTGAGCAAAAAAAGGTGTATTAAATAAAAGGATTGGACTTACGGAGGATTTTGATCGAATCGGTGAACTTCAGCTCGACGGGGATGATCGTCTCGGGTGGACTTCAGTGACGCTTTCCGGAGAAGATGCTCTCGGTGAGTGCAGTTTTTTCCGCGATGCCGGTGTACTTCAGCTCGACGGAGATGCTCCTCTCAGGTGGACCTGGTGTCGCTTTCCGGAGCAGATGCTCCCAGTGAATTGATTTTCCCACGATGGCGGTGGACGCCCGCTTTTTAGATATCCCTCGTTGGCGGTGGACGCCCGCTTTGGCTTCTGATTATAAGTTTTTCGTAGAACAATTGATGATGATTTGATTTTTCCGAATTATCGATTGTTATGGATATCCGGTTCGAAGGACCAATGATGAGTTGTTTAAAGGTTGTGGTCGATTTCTTGTTAGTTGGCACTGGTTCTGGAGATCGCCACTAGTTATGATGCGGGTGAATTCAAGTGGAATAAAACATTCGTTGCACTTATTAATATATTCACCGTAAAATGTATAAATATTTACATTATATTTACATTTGTACATATATGCTAGTGTTGTGTGTTACAAAATGATTGATTTTAGGAAGATGTTTACTGTTTGACGATTTTAAATGGTATGTTGTTAAAATTACTCTAAAAGCTAAAAATGCAAATATTTACAAGGTGGGGAGAGCATTGTAATTGGTCATCGATATTTCGTGGGTGTGTTATTGGTATTCTTTCTTTATCTGAATGAAGAGATTTCCATTTCTAAGAATCAACCGTACGGTCGTACCGTTATGGCATTGAGCCTTTGCAGATGTATTAATTCCACGAAACATCGAGTGACCCAAACAACCCCCCAGTGTGAGAAATTGTAAAATAGAACAGATCCTATTTTACAACCACCCATTAAGATATGAATTGACGTGAAAAATCCATTATTTAACATTCCTAAGAAATGCAGGCATGAAGTATGCTAATAAAAAAAACATAACACGAAATATGGATACAAATAAAATTGATATATATATGCATACATACAAAATAAACATATAAGCCGCAACAAAATGAAATGTAAAAAAGCATGCGTCTCCCTCTGGCAATGCCGGAGGGCTGTGGGGCAGACATGGAGGCTATCTCCCAAGATAGCACTTTGGGTGTACACAGCGGTAGTAAGACCAATGCTAATCTATGGAGCACTGGTTTGGTGGCCCAGAGCCAGACAGAAAACCTCAGCAAAGCAGCTTACTCAGTTGCAAAGGATAGCATGTCTCAGCACGACCGGAGCAATACGAACAACACCCACTGCAGCAATGGAAGCAATGCTCTGCCTTCCACCTCTCGACTTATACGTAGAGGAGATGGCCACGGCGGCAGCACTGCGCCTAAACTCAGTTGGACTCTGGTACAAAGGAGGCAGGGCTGGCAGACACTGTCACCTTTTAGAGAAGGCTGTCAAAAAGACACCCCTCCTTGGAAGGAAGGAAGACAATTTGCCACCCTGCTACGTCTTCAATAGACCCTATAATGTATCGATAAAAAGAGGAACCGGGAGTGCAGAGGGTGGGGAAACCCTCCGAATTTATACCGATGGTTCTAAAACCAAAAGAGGATCCGGGGCGGGAATTTACTCGCAACAAATGGACCTCTCATTAGCTATACCCCTAGAGAAGCACACAACTACTCTGCAAGCAGAGATCGTTGGCATCATCCAAGGGGCGAAAGAAATCCTACACCGAGACATCCGTGATAGGAACATCCAAATCCTTACAGACAGTAGGGCAGCAATACTAGCAGTGAGTAGTCACAAGATCACCTCAACACTAGTAAAAGAAAGTCACAACACCCTTAAACAAGCAGTACAATCAAACAGTATTGAGCTGCGCTGGGTCAAGGGACACAATAATGAAGAAGGCAACAGCAAGGAAGACGAGTTGGCGCGAGCTGGATCGGTTCTCAGTGATACCACGGACGGGCCCCCGATCGCGCCAACACCGAAATGCCTCACTGATATCCTCAAACAGAATACTCTCAAGATGCTAAAACAACGTTGGGACAACATCTCAGGCTGCAGACAGGCCAAGGAAGCAATACGCTCACCCAATCTGAAAACAGCTGAATATTATTTGCGACTATCCCGGGGGAATCTGCGTCTAATCACAGGTATCCTTACGGGTCACTGTCAGCTAAGGAAACACTTGTTTACTATGGGACTGGTGGAAACCCCCATATGTAGAGCATGTGAAGAAGAGGACGAGACAGTGGAACATGTGTTAACCACCTGCCCGGCTCTCGCCCACCTTAGAGAGTCCATGCTAGGGGAGCTCTGGCCGAACATGGCCAACATAAGGGATAACCCTCCAAGCGTTGTGCTGTCCTTTGCTCGCCACCTTGGGTCGCTAAATGAGTGATAGAACAACGCAGGGCTGTCCCAGTCAGGGGGGCACAATGGGCCTAGTGAGGCCTAAGTGCTCTGGTCAATGATTTGATCACCCTTGGCAAACTCAATCCAGATCCAGATCGGTACCCGGCTCAAAAAGAAAAGAATAATGCCTTCTCATTCAATTATTCGCGGAATCTCGGATAACAACTCCACTGTTAAGAGTGCGAATAAACGCATTTTCTTTCATTTTAACAATTGCCCTCCCAAAACGTCCGTTGAAGACGTTAACTCGCTTTTAAGAGATAGCATTGGAATATCGGCTTTCATTAATAATATCTACGCGTGATTAAAATTTCAACAAAAAATTATGGTAACTTTTTGATCAATTTCACCTTGGAGTATAAAAAATGAAAGAAATTTTATTGTTATTTTATTACATTAACTAATTTTATCGTGCAAATCACTTAATTGGTTCCCCATTTAAATTAAAAGATGTCCCAAGTTCGTCAGCGTGGCGTATTTCAACAATTAAGCGATTTTGAACGGGCTCAGAAAAGCAGGTTTGTCAAATCGTGATATGACCTAACGAATTTTCAGAAGTGTTAGTACAGTATCTCGATGTTAGCGGAGATGGACCGAGGGGCAGGAGAAACGGCGGAGATTACGACCTGGGCGCCCTAGAAACACTACAGAATGTGAAGATCGAGCTCTTTGGCTCGTCGCTGTTCGGGATCGATTTTCAACAACAAGAGCCATTGTAGACATCTGGAAAGGTTTAACTTACCAAAGAATCTTCGTTCGATCAGTTTACCGATCATTTGGTCTCAAGTCGTACCGTTTTTTTCTTTGTTTGCCGTTAACTCCTCGCCATAAGAGATGCCGTCTAGAATGGTGCAATGAGAGACTACAATGGGTCGATCAATGGAGGCAGGTTATTTTTAGCGATAAATCGAAATTTTGTTTGTTTGCCCAAGATGGTCGTAAAATGATTAGACGTCGCCGAGAAGAACGATGAAATTTACAGTTTGCAGTTGAACGCCTTACAGCTCTTACATGCGGAGTGATGAAATTGGGGGGCGATCGGTTATGGAATTAAGTCTCCTCTTGAGTTCATTCCAAGAACATTAAACGCAAATCGCGACATTAACACAGTTCTAGAACCAACATTAATGCCCTCTCTGAGAAGGTTGGACAACCCATTTTCCAACAGGATAATGCAAAGCCGCATACAGCTAGCGTTACTATGGAATTCCTGGAACTAGCTAATGTTGATTTACTTTTACCAGGGCCTTCTCGTTCTACAGACCTATCACCTATTGAACACGTGTGGGATACAATTGGCAGAAGACTGGGTCATCGTCAGCTGTCCCCACTCACTTTACCTGATATTAGGAAGCGAATTCAAGAAGCTTGGAATGGAATCACTCAGGCTAACATTGACAATTTGATTTCTAGTATGCCTAGGCAAGTTGCTGAGTGCTCTAGAAATCGTGGAGGAGCAACTCATTATTGAAATTAAAGAAAACGTTACCGTGATTATTTCTTAGTGTGTATTATTTACGTATCTCAAATTTTCATAAAAATTGAGCTACGAATTCTTGGTGTACTTTTACTTATGGCGGCCAGTATATTACAACCTGCGAAATGGCAATTTGATTTTTATATGCCATACCAAGTTATTTGAATTCCTACGTGGCCTGGTTAGATGTACGTCGTCTTTATATGAAGAAATATATGTATCATTCTCTATTGGAACCACTAAACTTATCGTCGTTGCCATCTACATCCCACCCGGTTCCGCGTTGGGCGTCTATGAGCAGCACTGCTCAGTCGTGGAAAATGTATGCGATTTGCTGCCCGACCATCGTTTATGTATTGTTGGTGACTATAATCTCCCGAATATCCTTTAGGAAAACAGTGAAGTTAATGTTTTCACGAAGTTCCCTAGCCCAACTGCTTTAATCATTGCTGATACTTACGGGCTGATAAATGCAATGCAACTTAATACCATAGTATATTGTAATTCTGTTATGCTTGACTTAATTTTTACGCATGCTTCTTTAAGTGATCACATTGTACTATAGGTGTTGCTACACCCACTCGTTGCTTGTCAACAACATCTTCCAGCTTTGTGAATCACTATTTCTTTCAACACTTTAGACCCCAGCCATAGTGACTGGTTTTCTGAATTTAAAAATAATTTTAACATGGCAGATTTTAACAACTTGCGTGAAGTATTTAGCTTATTTGAAATTAATGACGTCGATCAGAATGTTGATTTATTTTATTCATCGGCTCTAGATACTGCCATTGATGTGTTTCTTCCAAAAATTCTAACAATTATCGCTCTCCTAAATGGTACAGTCTTGAGCTAATTGATAAAATACCCCGAAAAAAAAATTGTTTCGCAAGAATTAAAAACAGTCAGGGCTATTATCTAATTACAATAGGTTAAAAGTGTCTCGGATCAAGTACAAATTTCTCTGTTATATCTGCAATCTTGTTATATGTCATCGATTGAGAATCGCATTAAATCTGATTCACAGTCCTTTTGGAAATTTGTCAACGCGAGAGGGTCCAATACTGCGACAATCCCTGATTCTTTCAACGATAATGGTACAATAATTGCCGGACGTGAAAATATAGTCAGCTTATTCGCTGAATTTTTCGGTTCTGCGTACAATCCTCTCCGAATATAGCTCATACGTATATGAGTGATACACATCTTAACTTACATAATGGACCAGTCATCAAAATCTCCTCTATCTTACATGAGCTATTAAATCTCAAAATAACTAATTGCACCGGACCTGACGGGTTACCTACTGTAATCTTAAGAATGCGCATTTAAGTTTAGTAGACCTATTTGGCCGCTGTTCATTATGTCTCTAAAACAGGGGACATTTCCTTCTACATGGAAGACTGCTCTAATAACTCCGATTTTTAAAAACGGCTGCAGAAATATTGTCAAAAACTACCATTCAATTTCTATTCTTTCGTACATTGCGAAACTATTTGAACGCCTTGTAACTGAATACTTATCTAGCCCTCTAGGAATTTTACTTCAGCATGGTTTCCGAGCGGGGTGCTCAACGACTACCAACTTATTTGTATATTGTCAACATGTTTATGTTTATGTTTATTAGTCTTTAGCTTCTTCTCCAAAAATAATTCATAGGAATATACACAAATATATAACAAAACGTACAAACATTTCGAATGGATGAAGCTAGGCGGAGTTCATGCCTTGGAGAAGGGTAACAATGTCGATTCGATTTATACTGACTTCTCAAAGGCGTTTGACCACGAAATTTCAATTTTGAAATTGACTAGTATGGGCATCCGTGGTGCCCTGTTGAGCTGGATCCAGTATTACCTAACTAATAGGTCTCACGCTGTACGAATTGGTACCACAATATCTGAATTAGTCCAGGTTACATCTGGTGTTCCCCAAGGCTCACATTTAGGTCCGTTATTATGCAATATATTCATCAACGATATTGCAGATTGCTCTTCTCAGTTTCTTTTGTACGCCGATGATATTAAGATCTATTCGGTTATTAATAATGTGATTAGACATGTACAGGTTGACCTTGATAGGTTTGCCGATTGGTGTCGGCTTAACATAATCTTATTAAGTGTCATGTGAACACTTTCTCGAAAAGGGTTTCCATCCTTTGTAGCAAATACCATATGGATCTGGACGGGGTGCAGTTGGAACGGATTAACCAAGTTAAAGACCTGGGTGTATTCTGGACTACGAATAAGGTTTCTCAGCTCACCTTGCAAATATAACCTCCAAAGCAAATCAGATGGTGGGTTTCATTAGAAGGCATAGTAACCAATTTAAATAAAACGATACCCTAATATGCCTTTACAAAACCCCAGTTCGTCCTCACTTGGAGTACTGTGCTCTTATTTAGTGACCTTATAAAGTCAATGATATATAACTGCTAGAGCGTGTACAGAAACGTTTTATTGGGCATTTGAATTTTAAATGTAACTTGAGAGGTTCCTACAAAAACAACTTACGTTATAATTGATTGATGAGGCTGATAAATGTTGAAAGTTCATCTTCACTATGAATAAAACTATATAATTACTTTCAAAAATATATTTCTTCGCCTGAAGAAGCCACAATGTGGCGAAACAATTGTAGCGTCTTACAATATATTTTTGAAAGTAATTATATAACTTACGTAATGTCGACATAAGTACGTTGGAGTTCCTAAGGCGCTACTTTGACATTACATTTAGCTATCAGATCATTAATGAACGTTTGAACTGTCCAAAAGTAACTCAATTGCTTAATATTTATGTTCCTAATAGTGTAACCCGAATAAAACGCGTGTTTCATATCCCTTTAACTCGCGCAGACTATGGCAAGTACTTTGGTATGTCTAGGGTGGCAAATTATTGTAATAACTGCGACTTTGATTATTTCCAAGGGACCTTAAATGCATTGCTCTTATTTATCAAGAACCATCGAACGATTTAATGGTTTCATTTTATTAGTTTTATTTAATTATTTTATTTTATTAAAATTTTTAATATGTCCGCTCATTATTATGATGTTTCTAGTTTAGTATATGAATTTTAAAGTGTAAGTCTTCATTGTATGCAGTATGTATATTGTATTGTTATTTTTCTAATTTTATGTATTATGTATGTACTATGGTATTTACGATCAATAAACACACAAACAATCATTGGATTCAGAAAAATAATGTACAGTATAAAAAAATAAGAAAAGTATATGCGGCCATTTAAAAATTTAAAGTTTACTATCATTTGTCAATGAAGTTAATTTTGAAAAAATAAATAATTAATGTCATTCCATAGTATTTACAAGGCGTTGTTTTTTTTTATTGAAACTATATAGGGAAAGTAAAAATGGTAATTTCGATATTTTATTTTCGAGGTGGTCCATAAGTAATACAACAATGAAGGGGCTTAATGGCTTTCCCATTGTCAGACCTTCGGCCTTTTTGTTGCAAACGTATATCATGCAGAACTAAAATTTCGTCTATTATTACAGAGTTAGTTTTATTATCCTTAAGCTTAATTATGATTATTTCACGGATTTCAACTGTAGGTATGTTTGTAAAAAGGTTGGCCACGTCAAAAAAGATGAATTTTTAATTATTATGAAGTTTAATATTTTTAATGTTATTAACTAGTTTAGCACTACTTTTTATTGGATATTAGTAAATTATTAAAATATACAAATTAAATATTGAAATTTAAGTGCAGTATTAATAATAGTAATTAATAGTGAGAAAAAATCAGTGCAGTGAAAGGCCACCACGAGAATGAATCAATCGAACATCGGCAATGGTTCAATTCTATTTGGAATATTGTGACACATTTGTACATACAATAAATAAATTTATATTTTTTAATCGTTAGAACCCCAAGTCTGTCTGTCTTTTTAACTGACTTCTCCTTCGAAGCATCCGATCAGACTCAGTGTTTTCATTATTTACATCAACAATTTTAACATTATCTGTTACATCAATGTTTCCATTAGTATTGCAATTAGTAGTGCTATCATATTGAATAATAGGAGGTAATGTGGGTTTCGTTAATTTTGATACATGTCGTTTCCATCTTTCACTATCAGATGTTTTAACTATATAATGTTTACTTCCTAATATTTTAATAATGTTAGCTAATGTACATGGATAATCTTTTCTAAAATCTCTCACTCTTACCGCTTCCTCTACAAAATATTTAACAAGTGATTTTCCTTTAAAGTGTTCAATGTTTTTAACTTGTTTATTTTTAACAACCTCCGCAGTAGATTTTTTTAATGAATCTAGTATACAACGTAATTGTCTACCTAGTAAAATGTTTGCAGGTGATTTATTTGTAGTAGTGTGAGGAGTATTGCGATATGTTAATAAAAATCTATTCAAAACTACGTCTATTTCATAATCACTTTTATAAGTTGTTTACCAGATGGATGATAAGGTGCGGTAGTTAAATGAGTAATTCCGTTAAGTTTACAAAATGTTTTAAAAACATCGGAAGTAAATTGTACTTCGTTATCTGACACAATACATTCAGGCAATCCCAATCTACAAAAAACATCTCGCATCTTATCATTCGTCTTCTCCGACGTAATTGTTTTTATACGGAAACATTTTATCCACTTTGAAGTGGTCAATAACAACAAAAAAATAGTTATTAAATAATGGTCCTAGGAAATCTATGTGAAGTCTGGACCATACTTTATTATTCCACTGCCATGGACTTAACACAGACTTACTAAGCATATCTCGAAATTTGAACAAGTTTCGCAATTTTTGCATATTTTTTCGATGTTATTATCTAGGTCTGGACACCACCCATATGATCTAGCGAGACTTTTGTTTTTTTCAATTCCCATATGATGTTCATGTAACTCGTTTAATACATACTTAATTAATTTATGTGGCACTACTATGCGGTATCCCCACATAAGAATCCCTTGTTCAACACTTAACTCTTCCTTTAAAAAAAAGTATTTAATTTAATATTTAAATTTTTATTGGAATTTTTATTGAGAATATGAGTAAGCCATCCATCTAAAACATAATATTACTTTACTAATTATTTCATATCGGGCAGATTCTCGTTTAATTTAATTTGCATTAATTGGTAAAATTTGTTTTTGTTCAATCATATTCAAATATGTTTTCTTGCAATTTTTCATTAATTAGGTTAAAATAATACGATTTGTGTAATTGATAATCTGTTTCAGAACCACTGGTAATTGACATTCGCGATATGCAATCAGCCCAATTTTTGTTAGTGGTTACATATTCAATATCGAAACTAAATGATGACAAGAAAAATGCCCATCTTTGCAATCTACTAGTTGCCATGACCCTTTTTGGAGAAAAAATAGTTACCAGAGGCTTATGATATATAACTAAAATAAAATGTTTACAAAATAAATACTGGTAGAATTTATTTACACCAAAAATAATGGCTAATGCCTCTTTGTCCAATTGCGAGTAATTTAATTCCGCTTTTTGCAAAAGACGTGATGCATACGCAATTGGTTTTTTAACCCCGTTATTATAAACATGTGTTATAACAGCACCAATTCCTGAATTAGAGGCATCAACGGTTAATTTAATAGGCAAGTCAGAATTGTAATATACTAACACTTCTGATGACATTAATATATTTTTTATTTTCTTAAATGCCTCTTGACATTCTACTGACCACGAAAATTCTATATTTTTACGCAATAATTTATACAACGGCTTCAAAATCAATGCACAATTTTTTTACAAATATACAATAATAATTTTCCATTCACAAAAAAGATTTCAGCTCGCTGATATTTTTAGGTTGTGGGCAATTGTTGATAGCGTTGGTGCGTTCAGACGTATGAAGCCCTTCATTATCTATTCTATGCCCTAAGTAGGTGTTTGATTTTTCCATAAAACTACATTTTACTTGTTTAAATGTAAACCAATTTTAAATAATACGGTTTAACATTGGACAAAAATTTGGAGCGCGTGTATTTATTCTTATTCTTACACATTAGTGATATATGTCCTCGAACGCCGCAATTATTACAATTGTAATTTTTATATTTACAGTCACGTGTTTCGTGATTATGACGACCGCACACTAAGCACTTCACCTTTTTTTAAATTTTTGCGCATTTTTATCACAATCATTATACAACTTTGCGGAGTATATTCCAATATTTGTTTTTTTCAGCACCGATCAGACGTATATTTGTATTATTGAAAATTGTAATAACATATTTATTTAACATTTAGGGTAAAATGTAAGGTTAGAAATAAATTTTAATTCATTGAATGGCATTGTCATTTAATAAAACAATATTTACATATACAAATGTAAAATTTTAAACAAAATACTGCTTACTAAACATTTTACTGAGGAGTCTTCGATGCCGATAAACGTCGGTATCTTCCTTACTAATAATAAATTGAAAATTTGAGTCTTATGTATGCTTTACACATCAGGACCAGTGAAGCGAGTTTAATTTTTGCATTTCCATATTGATACTATCAATGACTGTTTTGTTTAAATTCGGTGAAATGTTATTCTTTCTTAATTTCCGCTTCGATATGGCTCAGATTAATTCAATTGGATTAAAAATACTGTGATACAGGATAGACGTACCACCGTATGTCCATTTTTTTCCACCAATGTGTCAATTTAAAATTATTTTTGTTTGGGTTTTCAACACTTTACGAGAGTACATAATAAGCGTGTAGGAGTATGTAAGACTTGTCTTGTGATTATTTAGTTTTTTATTAAAGAGTTTAAGAATTATACTTTTATAGTTGTTTTGTTTTGTCATATATTTTTATATTTAAGATACTATATTTTTATTTGTTAGCATAAGTGTGGCATATTTTGTATTTTTAAGATTAAGTGATATAAGTTAATAACATAAGACATTTCATATATATATATATATATATATTTGTTATGAATTTTATAACTATATTTTATATAGCAACAGTGCTAAATAAAGTTTATTTATTATTATTACTTCCAGAAGCTGTTTATAGTTATAAGATAGAGAATTAAAAGTTCTCATTGCACGGCATAAAGGGCTGTTCATTCCATAATTCGATGGGTGAAATCATTTTTATATAATCTGATTTCCAACTGGACGTAGTTGGTGCCTTATTAATTTGTCGACTATGGTAAGATGCATCGTCCATAACTATTACGGAGTTTTTGGCCAAATTCGGTATCAATTTATTTTCGAACCAGTTTTTTAAATAAAACCGTAGTCATATCGTCTTGATAATCGAGGTGGCATTTAAAGATCTGCTTTCCCAATAGTAAGTAAACAATCTACTTTCGTTGCCGCAATGTAAAATTGTTGTTCGTTTGCCTCTAGATGGAGGAACTTACATGATCTGTCTGGTCTGACCACATTTTTTAAGTATATGTACCAAACCAAGTTTCATTTAAATAACAAATATTTCTTCCAACGTCTCTCTATTTTTTGATTTTCTGTAAATATTCCTATCACCATTTTTTAACATTTTCCCTTTCCATAGACGCTTATTATAGTGGCGAATTTAAATGCATCGTCCTTTAAGGATTTCCATAATGTTGTTGGACTAAACGATATAATTTCCCTTTATTCAAAATATTATTAATAATTTTTAATGTAGGTGCCTTATTAGCTTTTCTTACTGCATAAGTAATTTTTCTAATTTTATTGAATACTTTAGCCGTAATTTTTTTCACAACCCCTTTATTGCACCGATTTGTTATTTGGTCAGTAGGATTTTTCATTATGTGGCTAATTGATCTTGCAGAAACATTGGTTGAAAGTTTTGCTATTTCCAAAAATTCTTACTCCAAGAATATCTTTAAGACCTCGATAAACGTCCTTTATTTCGTTCCGCGTCGGGTGAAAAATTATTATGTTTCGCCTGGTTATTTCGTCGGCGGGAACTTTGGATTACTATATCTGTAATAAAAACCATTATGAGATAAATATTCTATAAATGAAAATCTAAAGCCTTGTTCGGAGTTAGCTTATCAAGAGTTCATTACTTAATAAATTTCAATGATTTGAACTAGTTTATATGTGAAAAAGCAACATTATTTTAAACATGTTTTAAATTGTTAAAGTTTTAAAAGGTATTTCAATGAAAAGAAACACGATTTGTAAAAAACAACTGATTGTTCTAATTAAAATGAAAAAAAACGTTTTATTTAACAACTCCGGTACAAAATAGTTTTTGTTTGTTGTAGCAAAACTTGTCCAATGTATATTCTTATGTTTTAAAGTAAAAACCATAACATAAATGAATTCGTACAATTTTTAATGCGGTGGACACTGCTATTCTTAATATTTAAATATTAGTAAACATCAATTTTATTTCTTACGTGTATATTTATTTCTACCAATCAAACTTAAAAAAATTAATTAAATTGTATATATTCAAATTAGTTTTGTTTTGATAGATATGCTATTTGTAACACGCAAATTACTTTTGTAAGAAGCTTCAACAACATATGGCAGAAATCTTATAGATACAGGACACACATTCAACGAGAATTTCAAAATACTACATACTTGCAACAAAGGCAAGAAGTTGAACCTGCTAGTACAACTAGAAATAAGTAAATCTAACAAACGCGGCATCTTACTCAACGACCAACTAGACGTTAACAATTCCCCACTTATTAACATATAATTTTAACTTTAATAAAATACAAATGCTCATAACTCCTCTCCCCACTTCAACACATTAGTGTACAGGGTGACTGACGAAAAACCTTTGTTGCTGTATCTCACTTATTTTTTATCCGATTTTAAAAACTAAAACATCAAATTAAATGATTTTTAAAAGACTTTAATATGAACTGTACTGATATTTTTTCTTGCATCCAGTTTTTGACAAAAGACGATCAACTTTTTTTTCATATTGCACTGTATATATATTTTGTACTGATCCGCAAGGAGATTTTTTTCTGAATCTAAATTTGTAAACGATTTTATAGTCGAGAAATTGAACTGTACTAGAATTTTGTGCTTTTACAGAAATCGTTTTTCAGTTTTTGAAATCTTGCAACATTTTTATTATGAAATTATTAAAAATCATTGCAGTATTGTACCAATGACTGACACTTTTGACATTTGGAATAGGCTCTGTATATTGTTTACTATGGGTATTTGATTTTTAATTTTTTTTTTAATCCTCAATTTCTCGACTTTGGTTTGATGAATGGATAAAATCGTTTACAAATTTAGATTCAGAAAAAAATCTCCTTGCGGATCAGAACAAAATGTATATACAG
Organism: Ontholestes murinus; assembly: GCA_963969525.1. NCBI lineage: Eukaryota > Metazoa > Arthropoda > Insecta > Coleoptera > Staphylinidae > Ontholestes > Ontholestes murinus. The sequence goes on along the minus strand of OZ018389.1, from coordinate 40,011,136 downwards.
TGCAATTTGAAAAAAAAAAGTTGATCGTCTTTTGTCAAAAACTGGATGCAAGAAAAAATATCAGTACAGTTCATATTAAAGTCTTTTAAAAATCATTTAATTTGATGTTTTATTTATTCAAATCGGATCAAAAATAAGCGAGATACAGCACCAAAGGTTTTTCGTCAGTCACCCTGTATAAGAAAAGATTGTAGTCTCTAACGACCATTAATCTGCCTGATAAAGACACTGTGTGACGAAACGAAAAATCAGTGATATTACAAACCGAGTGTTTTATTTACCTTATATATAATGGAATTTCACTAAGTATCAGCCTCGCAATTCAATACTTTTATATATATATTTGTATGAATGCGCAAGCAACTGTGAGAGAAGGAAGTGTTATTAATTGCTCTACTTTTCTTTGGCGAGCCGGCGGCAAAGTGTTAATTTCGCCTGTGTGTTACTGTTATTTAAAAGTAATATCAGACCGCGATTAGTAACGGTGTAAATTTTGAGGTTAGCAAAACTACGCCACGTAGTATTTTCGAGTTGACTGAGGTAGAACGAGTTGTCTACCTTCAGCGACTGCAGAAAATAAAATAAAAGAGTATACTGTATAAAAATCGTAAATGAAAGTAAGCGAAAGGAAACAAAAGAAGTGGAAGAGTGGAAAAGGGGCGTTTGGAAGGAGTGCTAGGACTGCGTCGCCGCAGAGAAAGTCTCCTAGGGATAGCAAGCCTTTCGAAAAGGATGAGGGAAAAAATCATAGAGAGAAAGGAGACCAAAGAAAATAAAGGAATGGGATGCAACTGTAACTGTAGAGAGTTAGTGGAAACGATAATGAGAGAAGTAAGAAAAAAGAGGTGGAAGGAGGAGGTGCAGAAGGCAAGGAAAATTTAGGGACAGGAGATAAAGAGAAATTGAAAAAGGAGCGAGAGATTTTAAGGGAAAAGATGAGGGGGTTAGAGGAGCAGATAGAGAAGGCGAGGACGGAGGGAAGGGACAACATTGTTATAAGAGTGAAAGAATTTCACGAAAATTCCTAAAGGATGTAGGAGGTGAAGGAGAGCTTCTGGGTGGACGAGGCAAGGAAAATAACGGTGGTGAAATTGGGAGGGAGGGAAGAAAAAATTAGGTTGATGAAGACTAAGAGAAATTAAGAAAACGGGCGAAAGTATATAAATTGACGACGACCTAACCAAAATAGAGAGTACAAAAACACATAAGGGAGAGGGCAAAGAAGGAAAGAGACAGGGGTCGCACGACAAGATTAGGCTACCAGAATTAAAGGTAAAAGAAGAAGAGAATAGGAGTCAGAGAGGGGGAGACTGCATGATGGAGGAAGTGTCAACAATAGGGGTTTGGAATGTGACGGGAATAATTGTATTGTTTTCGCGTTTTTAAATTATTAGTTTTCTACGACGACCTAAAAAACTTTAATACATTTTATTATTAAATGTATAACAAATAATAACAAAGAGATTAAAATATTTGAAACAATTACAAGATAAAAAAACACTTAAAAGTATTACAAATACTTTAATTATTAGTCAGGTAGAAGGCTAGAAGAAATAGTGATTTATGTCTAGATTGTGGGCTCCATAGTATGTTAAAGGTTAACCTATTAATAAAATTGTTGCAATCTATGACTGTTTTCTAACTTTTATAGAAGAGACATATCTAAACTCATTCTACTCTCAGCCAATGACCTAATGTTCAATCATATTAGCATTTCTATTCGACTATATTCACTGGTAATATATTTTTTAAATCTGTTAATGAACCCCAAAAGCTTTATTGTAGATATGCATTATAAGATACTTATGAAAAATTAAATTTTAAAGTGAATATAACACTTAATACAATTTATAATTATTGTTCGAAAATCTCCTATGATAGAATGAAATAAATCTGCACTTCAGATTTAAGTTAAGATTAATATCCTTGCACCACAATTGAAGTTGCATCTAGTCATTTATAGACCTTATGCTTTTGAACAAATTCAAGTTATAGTGGAGAAACTGACTGTTTATAATATTTGTTTGGGGCAAATTTGTATTTCCTCCTGGTTCAAAGGATTTACCCCTGTTTTGGGTTGATAGGTGTTTGACGAAAAAACGTTTGTGTTTTACTAACACTAATATTATTTACAAGATGTTAATTACACGTATTTACATCTGCATTCGATAACGGCGAAAAAGAAACTCTTTTTAAGTGTAGTGTTTACGCGACTATTATTATTTTTTTTTGGTTCGCATTCCTACGCCGAGTCTCCTCTGGTTCGCATTCCTACGCCGAGTCTCCTGGTCGTCTTCTTAGAAAACAGAGCCGTACTACGTTCCGCGCGGCCCAAACAAATAACAATAATTTAAAAACTACACAAATTGTTAAATTGAACCAAACATGCCGCCCACCTTGAAATGACCTCGTCTTTCAACATCAATATATGAATAAAAAGTAAGAAGGGATGTACAAATAATTAAAGTAAATATATATAAAACAATAAGAGATCAAATTTAGTCTGTAATGGGGGTTTCAATGGGCAACACACATAAACTCATCACTGAACGTTTTAATATGATATTCGGAGTTTTAATAGAAACTACGCGCACTACACCGTCAGCGCCGGGATGCAATTCCACTACGCGGCCTAATGTCCATTGGGATGTAGCAATGTTTTCCTCCTTCATTAAAACGAGATCACCTATGCCAACATTTTTGGAAGAATCCGATTTCCATTTTGATCGTTGCTGTAACTCAGCAAGGTATTCTCTCGACCACCGTTTCCAAAAATGCTGCGTTAATTGTTGAATTCGTTGAATCTAGTTAATCTGGATTCACGTACGTCGGTTAAACTAGCATCAGGAGGTCCAATTATTGAGCGCCCGATTAAGAAGTGAGTCGGGGTTAAGGGGGCGAAATCATTGGGGTCATTAGATAAGGGTGATAAGGGACGAGAATTAAGGATTCCTTCTACCTGTATCAAATATGTAGTTAATTCTTCGAACGTGAGTGAGGCATCCTTTGCAACGCGTTTTAAAATTGATTTGACGGACTTTACACCAGCTTCCCACAGTCCACCAAAGTGCGGAGAGCGGGGCGGAATAAAGTGCCATTTTATGTCTAACTCAGCAACACTTTGAATAATATTATTTTTGTTTTGTTCTGCGCTTAAGAATTTTGATAAGTCTTGTAACTCATTACGTGCTCCAATAAAATTTTTCCCATTGTCCGAATATACATGGAGCGGTTTTCCGCGTCTGCTACAGAACCGTCGCAAAGCTGCCATGAAGGCGGCTGTGGTTAATTCAGATACAAGCTCTAAATGTAACGCTTTTGTTGAGAAGCAAACAAAGAGACACAAGTATGCCTTACTGGTTTTTGCACCGCGACCTTTTCGATCTTTAATTGTAAATGGCCCGGCATAATCCACACCGCATGATTGAAAGGGAGCAGTAGGTAGTGTACGCCTTTCAGGTAAATTACCCATTAACTTTAAGTGTTTACTGGGATTGCACTTGAAACATGTTATACAATTTCTAATAATATGTTTGCACAAATTACGCCCTGATAAGGGCCAATATTTTTCACGAATATGCGATAATAATGATTGTGACCCACAATGCATTTGTGTTCTGTGCTCGGTCTCGATAATCATTTTAGTTAAGTTATGTTTGTTATGTAAAAGTATCGGGTGGCGTTTATTAAATGAATAATTTGAATTAGTTAAACGACCACCTACTCTTAAAGTACCATCTTTGTCCAAAAAAGGGTTTAATGATAAAATCGAGCTACGCTTATTTACGGGTCTATTATTTTTTAAGTCATTGATTTCCTTATAAAAATGTTCTGCTTGACTGAGTTTAATTAACACAATTCGAGAACGTTCTAATTCGTCGATGGTTAAAGGACCTATATTTTCTCGTGTTTTATTTTTTGCGTTCTTGTAAAATCTAAAACAATAACTTATTACTCTAACAAGCTTGTTAAAATTAGAATATTTTGAAAAAATGTAGGAATTGTCAATAGGATTGACTGAAGCAGCGCAAGCGATTAATTTACGTTGTTCTTCAAGCGCATTTTGTGAATCATTCGCGGGCATTTGTAATACTGGCCACTTGTCTGCCTGAAATTTTAAAAATAAAGGTCCTGACCACCATAATTTATTATTAATTAGTGCGTTAGAATCGCAACCTCTTGTTATTATGTCGGCTGGGTTGTCCGAAGATTTAACATGCAACCATTTTCCTACCTCTGTTAGATTTTGAATTTGCGTAACGCGATTGGCCACAAATGTTTTCCATCGACTGCTATTTGATCTTAGCCAGCACAAGACAATTGTTGAGTCGGTCCAAAAGTATTCAGCATTAAATTTAATTTCTAAAGAGTTACGAATTTTATCAACTAAATTAGATAATAAAAAGCACCACACAATTCCAAACGTGGTATAGATATTTGTTTTAGGGGGGCAACCTTAGATTTGGCGCATAATAAACTGATTTGAACAATTCCGTCTTTATTTAAGGTTTTAATGTAAACGCATGCCCCATATGCTACTTGAGAGGCATCGCAAAAGCCATGCAGCTCAATGTGCTCATAAGCATCACACATGACTCGCCTGTCAATTTTAATTTCATTTAGATTATCCAAATGTTGAATAAAATTCAGCCATCGAGTTTGAATGTCGCTAGGCAGCGACTCGTCCCAAGTAATTTTAGCCTGCCATAAAGATTGCATAATGAGTTTGGCTGTTATAAGCACAGGTATTAAGAAACCTAGCGGGTCAAATAACTGACCAATAAAGGCTAAAATGGATCGCTTTGATATTTTTTTTCTCTGAATAATTTTATTTTTATATTTGAATGAGTCTACGGAGGAATCCCACAACAGCCCCAATGTTTTAACCTCTAATGTGTCAGATATAATTAACGACTCAGCTTCCCTTTGCAAAATATTTGGTAGTACTGAACTATTGTTTGAAAGCCACTTACGCAATTCAAAACCAGCAGATGATAATATATTGGTAATGTCCTTTCGGAGCAAAATAAGTTCTGTCTCTGAATTGCCGCCCGTGATCAAATCATCCACATAAAAGTCGTTCTCAATAACTGAGCAAGCATTTGGGTAGGCGGATTTGAAATCTAAAGCTAATTGCTTTAAAGATCGAATGGCAAGAAAGGAGGCCGAGGCTGTGCCGTACGTTACCGTATTCAATTCGTACTCTTTTATTTCACTAGTCGGTGCTTCCCGCCATAAGATTCTCTGAAACGGCCTATGTTCGGGCGCTAGTAATACTTGCCGATACATTTTTGCTATATCACCAGTTAAGGCGTATTTAAACCGCCTAAATCTTAATAAGATAGAGAATACGTCACGCTGGATGGTGGGGCCTACCATTTGAATTGAATTAAGGGATAATCCAGAATCCGATTTTGATGATCCATCAAATACCACCCGGAGTTTTGTGGTGCTACTATCCTCCTTTAAGACAGGATGATGTGGAAGATAATACGCTAATGAGCTTTCATGCGAATTGACTGGACTCATATGATTTAATTGTTCATATTCCCGCATAAAACTAATATATGATTCTCTAAGAGAACCATCTTTGGAAAGTTTTCGTTCTAAAGAATAGAATCGTTTTAATGCGAGTTCTCGGGAATGCCCTAACTCGCTTGCATTGTTACGCAAAGGCAAGGTAACAATAAACCTACCATCGTTTGATCGTTTGGTGGTTCTTATGAAATTGTTTTCACACGCGATCTCTTCGGTTGTGAAGGGATTTTTTTTTTTTTTTTTGACCTAGGCAATGCCATTCGGTCACACACGTCTCTAATTATAAGTCTAGTGTAATTTAAGTCGCATTAGATTAATGTATTCATAGCTAATTATGTGAGATGAATGATTAGACAGTGACACATAGATAGGATAAGGGGTTGTCGATGAGAGCCGTCATGACATTATGGGTTTAAAACTAACAGGAGGGGGCTCATGGAGTTACATAACAGTAGAGACTGGAGGCGTTAATGATGTGAAAATTATAATAGTCTAAAGCTAAATTTTAATTCTCGCATTTTTAATAAATTCATATATTGCGTTATACACATTCAGATTTTTAAGACTAAGTAAATGGGTCATATTGACAGGAAGGTTAACAATGTGTTTCAAATCATCGTAGAGTTTTAACCTGTGTACAGCATTTAAATCGCATTCAAAGAATATATGGTTAATATCGCCCAAATTACCACAGATACAAAATGGATCTTCCTTTAACCTAATTTTGTATAAGTGTTTAGGGAATTGACCGTGATTGATTTTAAGACGAGTAATGGTTGATGATAGCAGTCGTGGAATTGTATGTTTTGATAAGTGAGGGATACATTTAGGAAGTGTAGGATGGATAAGTTTGTAATGCGTGTGTGGGGCAGAAATCCAATATTCTTCAAAATCAATCCATAGGGAAGATTTTAATTCTTTATTTATATCCTCGGCAGGGATCTTGATATTAGTTATTTCGGATCCACTAGTTGAATTGGCACCCAACTTTGCTAACATATCCGCTCTTTCATTCCCTTCAATTTTGGAATGTCCTCTTGCCCAGATAAAGTTTATTTCATAATTATTATTCTTTATATTTTTAACCAATTGACGAATTCTATTTATTGCGTGGTGTTCACAGGGTTTACTACGCTGGGATATAATGGATCTGAGAACAGATTGGGAATCAGTTATTATGATAATTTTGTCGATATCTAGATGTATTGTAAATTCTAATGCTCTAACAATCGCCACCGCTTCTGCCGTATATATAGAGCATAGACTAGGTATAGTTCCAAAATGTTCGATGTTATATAAGGGTATATAATACCCATAACCTACACCATTTTCGAGTTTTGACCCGTCGGTATATATTTGGACACTATTTGAAAATTCAGACTTTAAGTAGTTATTTAGGATTAAGGAATTGATTTTGTCATAATTACAATAGGTAGGAAATGTTGGAACGATATTTAGTAAGTGATTATCAAAACTGTTTAAGAAATTACTGGGTTTAGGACAAGTATATATTTGTGTGAAACTTGAAGTTTTGGTAAATCCTATTGTTAATGGAGGGTCGTTTCTTTTGCTCCAATAGGCGTTCGTCAGTACTTCGGTGTTTAAGGAACTGATTGGTGTTAAAATATGTGTTTTTTCAGTTGCCCTATACTTGATAATAGCTTTTTTTGCCAGGTATACCCTTCTAATACTCAGTGGAGGTTCTACGCATTCAGCTAATATCGTGTAAGTTGGCGAAGATTTCATTGCCCCGATAGCAATTCTAAGGGCTTTGTACTGTATTCTATCAATTTTCTGCAATGAACTATTACATGCTGATCCATAAAGGGTTGACCCATAATCAAGGATAGAACGAATAAAGCTGCGATAGAACAGGATTGCCAGCGCTGGTTCTGCACCCCACCAAGTTTTGCAAATTGTTCTAATTATATTTATCCCCTTTTCACACTTTCCCATAATGTATTTGATGTGTGCTTGCCATGTTAGTTTTATATCCAAGATCAATCCAAGGTATTTTACTTCCCGAGATATAGGCAGATTCAGACCACAGATCTTGGTGTGTGTTCTACTACTTGGATGATGTCTGGAGAAGAATACAATATTTGATTTTGTATCAGAGATGACGAAACCATTATTATTACACCACTCTTTTAATCTATATACAATATGACGGCACTTCTGGAAAGCCTGTGATATGTTTTTGCAAGATGTATGAAATACAAAATCGTCAGCATATTGCACACATTTAATGTCTGGTGGAAAAATCTCATGAACATCCGCGGTGAAAACGTTAAATAATAAGGGCGACAAAACTGACCCTTGTGGTATTCCAGAGGAAGTTATTCTGGGACCTACTTTCTGTCCAGTAACATTGTCGAAGATATAAACATTTCGGTTTCTGTATAATGCCGAAATATTTATGGCAACTTTTTCGGGTATTCCCATACGAACCATTTTGTCCTCGAGAATATTGAGATCGATTGCATCATATGCTCCTTCTAAGTCCGCAAAGAAACAGGGGTGGTAGTAATTTCTTGAAAATGAGTTTTGAATGTTTGTGACCAGATCTACAAGTGCGTCGGCGGTACCATGACTTCTTCGAAATCCATATTGTCTGCTGGGTAATTTATTATTATGTTCGAGCCACCATTCCAGCCTTAATTTAATAAGTCTTTCAAACGTCTTGGCGATGCAAGATAGTAATGATATAGGACGATATGAAGCTGGGGAGAATTTATCTTTATCAGGTTTTAGTATTGGAATTATTACGATTTCTCTAAGTTCTTGAAAATGTTTCATATCTATCCACCATTGATTGAAGACATCTAGGAGGTACTTTTTTCCATTTTCGGGAAGGTTTTGGATCATTGAATGGGTGATTCCATCTATGCCGGGAGATGTTGAGTTGACATTTTTAAGGACAATATCTAATTCATTTAAAGTAAATGGATTGGTTAAGAAATGGGATACATTTTTATTAGTAGTACGTGGTTGGGATGGTACAGATTGGGGTATAAAGTGGTCTAAGATGTTAGTTGATATATGGGGAGGAATATTTCTGTGTTTATTAATATATTTCCCGCTAATCATTTTAACTTGATTCCATATAGTTGATATAGGAGATGTTCTGTTGATGCCATTGCAAAATTGTTTCCAGCTGTCTCTAGCTTTCATTTTTAAAAGTTTCTTTGTCTCCGCGGAAGCTTTTTGAGCTTTAAAATAGTTTTCTAAGGTTCCATGGGATTTGTATAGTTTTAGCGCCTCTTTCCTTGTAATGGTAGCTTGTGTACAATCACTGTCCCACCAAGGCGGGGTAGTTTTCTTTATCACTGACTTAACTTTAGGAATGGATATGTTAGCACTTGTTTCTATAGCAGATAGAAGGATATTTGGCTCAATTTCATTTACTGACGTGTTGCGTATTAATTCATTTACATGTTTTTTGAAGTTTGGCCAATCTGCCGCATTTGTATTCCATTTACAAGTTGTTTTCCTTTTGGCCATAAATTCAAGTTGAGAATTAATAGTAATTTGAATTACATAGTGGTCCGATCCTAGAGTATCTTCGCAGATGGTCCAAAGAATGTTGGTACTAAGGTAAGGAGAGGAAAGTGTTAGGTCTATAGCCGACTTATTTTGGTTAGGGGTAGATAACCTCGTTTCACAACCATTATTTAAAAGAATTAAATTTGTCTCATCTAACAAATCGATTATACTTGCACCTTGGTTATCTTGGGAGGATGATCCCCACATAGGATGATGGGCATTAAAATCACCACCGACTATACATGAATGTTTATAGGGGTTAATTATCTCTAGCCAATCTTCTATGGTGGACATATAGTTTGGTGGTTTATATATTGATATAATATGTACATCTTTATTATTGAGTTGTATAGTTATACCACAGTATTCGATTTTACATCGCGAATTGTATACGATTGGGATTTCCCTGTAATGGATTCTGTTATGAATTAATATCATAACACCACCTTTGCCGTTATTACGGTCTTTTCGAATCGAGGAGTATCCATTAATATTGAATACACTATTTGGTTTCAGCCAAGTCTCCGAAATTAGAGCCATATCGACATTATCTTTATTAAGATATTGAATTAGACTATATTTATTTGCTAGAACAGATCTAGCATTCCATTGTACTAACTTGATTTTCTGAGGCGCCATTTTGATTTATTATGTTAGTTAGTACGTCCACAATATTAATTTTAAGGTCATTATAAAAATTGTCTTGTCGAAGAAGATGAGGATTAGATAAAATTGTAGCAAAAATTTCTGCTATGCTCTCTGCGATGTCGTTTTTATACTTTACTAATTCGTTCCTATAGGGGTTGGGAGTGACAGGTTGACAATCTAGTGAGACAGATGTAGCTAATTGGTTGTGTGTTTTTCGCTTTTTTCCTGTGATGTTTTCCGATGTGTTGATTTTTTTTGACTTATTTTTGGATAAAGTTTGCGAATATAATTCTGAATTATTTGTCACGGGTAATTTTGAATTGGAATTGTGGCGATTTTGTGCATTATATTGTGTATAGGAAATTTCAGGGAAATCTGTCGTATCTGATAATGAATAGTATTTATTAGCCGATAATATGTTATTAAAGGCTGCTGGATTATCAGCAATTTTCTCGCATTCTTTGAATGGCCTATTTGTTTCTGACATAATTTTCTTAATTTTTTGTTGTTTCAAGTAAATTGGGCATTCTTTAGATAGTGATAAATGTGTAGTACTTTTACAATTAATACATTGGGGTGTGTCCAATGTACAATCGCCCGCATGAGAGAGGCCGCAATTTTTGCAGCCGGGGTTACTGTTGCATATTTTACTTGTATGTCCGTACCTATAGCAATTAAAACACTGAATTACTGGATATACGTAAGATTCAACGGGGAAATTAACCGAATTAATTTTAATATTGGCTGGTATTTTATTTCCTACAAATGTAACAACCATGGTTTCTCTAGGGATGTAGGATATTTCCCCAGAATTAGATATCAATTTTCTCTTAAAACGTTCAACATGTACTACTTCAATTGCTGATTCAATATTACTCTTTATATAATTGTCGTCGAAACAAGTATCTACAAAACGAATTATACCTTTCTTTTCCGTAAAGTGGCGAGGGATATAGGCTTTTAAATTATTATTTTTAAATATCGAGCAGTCGACTATAAAATTAGCATCGGCTGCAGTTTTCGCCAAAATTTTTACGCGATTGCGACCGATGGTGGATATTTCAAGTATTTTATTTCTTATGTCCACGTTACCATGTAACATTGAACCGACTTTTAATGGGTGCAGGCGACCAATATCTTTTTTGAGATGTTCAACGTAAATTGTGAACGCGTTATAAGAAAAACCGTCTCGATATTTTAAAACGTTCTCGGCGTTAACCTCGACTTCCATGCTGATAACGTTTTTATTCGCGCTCGAAGATGTACCTGAGTTAATTATATCTGCACTAGAATGGGTGTTATTGGCATTAGAAAGTGCATTTATTAAATTAATAACGGGGTTATTTTTATTATCCGCTTTTCGGGGAGGGCCGTGTTCGAATTCCCCTACAGTAGCCATGGCTACTTGGGGCGTGTGATTTATAGCGCCTAAAGGCGCGTTATATGTTGAAAACTACTATATTGATGACTATATTCGCCGTAATAGTGTTAAGTAAATAATTATCTTAATTGTTATTAGAATATATAAGTAAAGAACGGGTAGATATAGCTCACTGCGTCCTTAACTAGTCGTCGAGCACGCTGAACGGAAACACACGTCTACACTCTATCAATGTTCGCACTGAACTCGTTGTGAAGGGATGATTATTAGAATTAATTTCCTCGATTTCCCAAAATTTAGATAAATTAAAATCGGTATTTAACGCTACGTTAGAAGAGATATTATAATTATTGTGATTGAGTGATATAGGACCTGAAATTATCCATCCTAGCTTTGTATTTTGCAATGTAGGCATATTAGTACCAAGTGACATTTGGCCCGTGCTTAGAAGATTAAAAAATAAATCAGCGCCTATAAGCATATCTATTTCACCGGTTTTGTTAAATAGGGGATCCGCAAGTTTAATGTTTGTAGGTATTTTTATTGAATTTATATTAAAGGAAAATTGAGGCAATTTATCGGTGATTTTTTCCGATATTAGACATGATAAATTTGATTCAAAATTTGAATTATGCGATTTAAATTTAATTTGAGTTTTTTTATTGATATAAGAAGTGCCCTGATTTATGCCGGTGATTGATATGCTTATTTGCTCTTCTGTTGCGTCTAGTTTTTTACACAACGCAATAGTAATAAAGTTTGATTGGGAACCTGAATCAAGTAGTGCACGGCAGTTATGACTTCTGCCGTGTTTATCAATAACATTTATGCATGCGGTGGACAAAAGTGTATGAATCTTATTAGCTGTCGCGTAATTTGTGGTTGCAGACGTTGATTGAAATGGCTCAGCAGTAGTTGTCTCAATGTGCAACATAGAGTGATGTCTTTTGTTACATGTTTTACACATATGTGTGCTTCTACATTGTTTATTTGTATGACCCTTATGTAAACAATTTGAACACAAATTTAATTGTTTACATTTTTCTAATCGTTCATTGGGTGATAATTTATTAAACTTGCTACAAGAATAGATTAAATGTGATTCATTACATAGAAAACAATTAATTTTCTTACTAAAACTGTTTGAGTTGTTAGTTGCAACGTGAGACGTTCTATTTTGCTTAATGTTAATATGTTTGTGTGTTTGAAGTTTTTGCGGTTTTAACGTATCTAAAATATCGCATTTGCGTTTTAGAAAATTGTATAGTGAATCTAAGCTATCTAACTCATTTAATTTGTGTTGGACTTCAAACTCACTTCGCAATTTAAAATCGAATTTATTTTTTATTATTGAACACATTGTAACGTCCCATATGTCTTCGACTGGTACTACATTTTTTAGAGCTCTTATATTAGCTTGTACAGAATCTAATAATTTTCTCAGAGATACATTTAACTCTTTATTGTCAATTTGACAATCCCAGATTGACTGAAAAAGTTTATCAACTAAAAGTCGTTTATTTTCAAATCTATTACTTAATAACTCCCAAGCTGTTTGATAATTACTCGCACATACCGATAATGATTGGATTGTACTAGCCGCATCTCCGTTTAAGCATGATTTTAAATAATGAAACTTTTGAATATTATCAATGGCCTCGTTATTATGTATTAATGATTTGAAAGTTTCGGAAAATGAGATCCATTGATCATATTCACCAGAAAAATGCGGTAACGTTAATTCAGGCAATTTAACATTTAAAGATCTAGAATTAGCTTCAGTAGAATAAGAATTTTCACTACGGACCAAATTTAGAAATTAGATCATCGAAACTACTTTCGAAAAAATCGCGTTCTTGATTGTGTGTCTCCATGTTATCTTCATCTAATTGTTCTAGTTTATCCATAATTTCATTAAACTGATCTAATAAAGGCAAAGTGTCGCTAAGTCGCGTTTTGATTTTATTATACGTGACTTCATTTACATTAGATTTATTTAAATTAGTAAAAAATGTATTTGCTCGAGTTAAGCTGCCTTTAACTTTGCTACGCTGGTTAATTAACGATTTAATTTCACGTTCAGACATTTTGATACAAGTAGTCGAAAGAGTAGGAAAAATGAAAAAGGATTGACTTACTACTTGTTACTGACGCGGGTATATGGCATAGACGGCGGGCTATGGCTTCCTGGAACGCGCGCGGCGAAGGCGACGGCGTCTGCTAACAGCAATGTCCTGGAGATCAGCTACGGCGTCTGCTAACTGCGGCTTCTTGAGTACTGGAACGGCGTCAATTCTTACACGCAACTTCCGTTTGCTCAATTCGGGACGTTTCCTCGACTATGAGAGTATTGAGGGGTCCGGCTGAATATACAAGTCTCGCTGCCTATGTGGACTTCAGTCGCTGAGGGGAGACAGGGAATTTCTTCTTCACGCACTTACTGTTTCTTTCGAAGGACCGTTGTTTGGAAATTGATTAAGTTCCGGTTCGAAGTGACCAATGTTTGGGGCAAATTTGTATTTCCTCCTGGTTCAAAGGATTTACCCCTGTTTTGGGTTGATAGGTGTTTGACGAAAAAACGTTTGTGTTTTACTAACACTAATATTATTTACAAGATGTTAATTACACGTATTTACATCTGCATTCGATAACGGCGAAAAAGAAACTCTTTTTAAGTGTAGTGTTTACGCGACTATTATTATTTTTTTTTGGTTCGCATTCCTACGCCGAGTCTCCTCTGGTTCGCATTCCTACGCCGAGTCTCCTGGTCGTCGAAAGCGCCCTCTTCCCCTTCTTAGAAAACAGAGCCGTACTACGTTCCGCGCGGCCCAAACAAATAACAATAATTTAAAAATGGTGATGTGGCCATCATAGTACTTTCCCTATATTTTACTCAAAAACTATAGGGTTTACGCAAAAAAGCGATTCCTAATAATTTGTTCAGTTTTGAATTCTTTACAATTATCTGTAATACAAGTTTCATGTAACTTTAATAGTTTATTAGCAATTGACAAAAAATGTCAAAATTTTAATTTTTTTTTCTCGATAGTTAAGAATTTTATGAAAAAAATGTTTTAATAAAAGTCGTTTATTTTCTCATTCTCTCTAACTATTGTTTGAAAAGTTTTGTAATATTTTTCATATTTAGAAAAATATCGACAAAAAACACATTTTCATGCACGAAAACAATAGTATTCAAATGGTGATGTGGCCATCATAGTACTTTCCCTATATTTCCCTATATTTTTCTGGAAAACTATGAGGTTTACGCAAAAATATTACTTTTAATAATTTGTGCATTTTTGAATTCTCTGCAATTATTTGTAATACAAGTTTCATGTAACTCTAATAGTTTATTAGCAATTGGTAAAAAATGTCAAAATGTTCAATTTTTCTAATTTTTTTCAAAAGTTAAGAATTTTATGAAAAATATGTTTTAATAAAACTTGTTCAGTTTCTTTTTCCTTTTAACTTTTGTTTGAAAAGTTTTCTAATATATTTCATATTAAAGAAAATATCGAAAAAAAAACAAAAAACGGGGGCGCTTTAACAGCCACTTTCGGTTTTTAATTGTTCACCAAAAGCTTTTCAGTGCCAGTTTTTAACGATAAAACCTTAAGTATAATGTTTTATCTCAAACTGATCATTCGTCTTTAAGATACAGCGCCCACAGGCATTCTCAATCGCGAAAACATAACTATTCAAATGGTGATGTGGCCATCATAGTACTTTCCCTATATATTTTTCTCGAAAACTATAAGTTTTACGCAAGAAAGCTATTCTTTATAAACTGTTCAGTTTTAAATTCTCTACAATTATTCCATATATAAATTTCATGTAGCTCCAACAATTTATTCTTTATTGGCAAAAAATGTTAAAATTTTCAATTTTTATTTTGTTTCTCGAAAATTAAAAATTTTATGAAAAATATGTTTTTACAAAACTTGTTCAATTTCTCATTACCTTTAACTTTTGTTTGTAAAATTTTTCATATTAAAAAAAATATCGAAAAAAAAAACTAAAAATGGCCTCGAGTAAACATCCACTTCCGGTCTATAAATCTTCACCAAAAGCTTTTCAGTTCAAGTTTCATGTAACTCTAATAGTTTATTAGCAATTGACAAAAAATGTCAAAATTTTCAATTTTGTTTTTCTCGAAAGTTAAGAATTTTACGAAAAAAATGTTTTTTAAAAGTCGTTTATTTTCTCATTATCCCTAACTATTGTTTGAAAAGTTTTGTAAAATTTTTCATATTTAGAAAAATATCGACAAAAAACCTCATTTTCATGCACGAAAACATTACTATTCAAATGGTGATGTGGCCATCATAGTACTTTCCCTATATTTTTCTCGAAAACTATGAGGTTTACGCAAAAAAGCTATTCTTAATGATTTGTTCACCGTTGAATTCTCTATAATTATTTGTAATGCAAGTTTCAAGTAACTCTGACAGTTTATTAGCAATTGGCAATAAATGTCAAAATTTTCAATTTTAATTTTTTTTTGTCAAAAGTTAAGAATTTTATTAAAAATATGTTCGAATAAAACTTGTTTAGTTTTTTATTACCTTTAGCTTTTGTTTGAACCATTTTTTAAAATTTTTCATATTTAGAAAAATAAAACGAAAAAACAAAAAAATGCCTCGAGTAAACATCCACTTCCGGTCTATGAATGTTTACCAAAAGCTTTTCAGTTCCAGTTTTTAACGATAAAACCTTAAGTTTGAAGTTTCATCTCAAACAGATTATTCGTTTTTGAGATACAGCACCCACCGACAGACACACAGACAGACAGACAGACAGACACACACACAGACACATAAATTTTTTTTCCAGAAATTAGTGTTTTGGGTTCAGGGGATCCCAAAACGGATATTTCCGCTAAAAAAATTTTTCAAAAAAAAATCACGAAAACAATACTCCCCCTATATACTACGTGTATAGGGAAAGTAAAAATGGTGATGTGGCCATCATAGTACTTTCCCTATATTTTTCTCGAAAACTATGAAGTTTACGCAAAAAAGTTATTCTTAATAATTTGTTTAGTTTTAAAGTCTCTATAATTATTGGTTATATAAATTTTATGTAACTCTTATAGTTTATTAGCAAATGGCAAAGAATATCAAAATTTTCAATTTTTATTTTTTTTCTCGAAAGTTAAGAATTTTATGAAAAATATGTTCAAATAAAACTTGTTGAGTTTATTATTCCCTTTAACTTTTGTAAGAACCGTTTTTTAAAATTTTTCATATTTAGAAAAATATTACCAAAAAACAAAAAAACGCCTCGAGTAAACATCCACTTCCGGTCTATGAATGTTTACCAAAAGCTTTTCAGTTCCAGTTTTTAACGATAAAACCTTAAGTATAATATTTCATCTCAATAGGATCTTTCGTTTTTGAGATACAGCGCCCACCGACAGACACACAGACACACAGACACACATTTTTTCTAGAAATTAGTGTAATGGACTCAGGGGGGCCCAAAACGGATATTTCCGCAAAAAAAAATTTTCAAAAAAAAATCACGAAAACAATACTCCCCCTATATACTACGTGTATAGGGAAAGTAAAAACTACACAAATTGTTAAATTGAACCAAACAATATTAATTAATGTTATAAATAATAAAAATCACATACATCTACAGAGATAACCCTGAGGCTCACTTGAAGTCACTTCTATGCTACTCGACAATTATTTACCTATATCTACAAGCTGAGTTCTATCAAGCAAATAGCTGCCGAACCATCTCAGCATGTAAGACTCGGGTAATGGTGATATAGAATTAAAAACATTTTCAAGAGTAACACTAAAATTATTATAGTCAATTGATACGAGGCCATTGTAACTGGGCAACATACAATTTTGCTGCTTGTATGCTATAGAAAAATGTGTCGCAAATAAATCCGCACTATTAGCTATTGTGTGACTTACAATCCAAATACATTTCTTTAGGATACCCAGTAATTATGCGGCAAACATTTAAATGGCTCCAAAAATATTTATAATTATTGTTAATATCATGTTCAACTCGATCAATATAATGCTTATACAATAATTTTAAATTCATTAATTCATAAACATCCCCTTTTTTACCGGCGGCCAGTGTAAAGGTCTATTAATCAATTGCCTCCTATTTTGTTTGTGCACCACGTCTCTGATCCATATGCTAGTGTAGGAATAAATATGGCTTTGTGTATTCTCAATTTTGTGTCTTTATTTAGTTCTTTTTTATTTATTGTTATTTTATCTAGTGCAAAATAAAGCTCCGTGTTTGCTTTTATTATTTCCTCTTCTATTCATTCATCTTCAAATATCACTCTTCCTAAATATTTATATATGTTTACTTGTTCAATTTTCTCATTTTCTATCTTAATTTCCGTTTTTGTTAGTTTTTTAGCTATTATCATTGTTTTTGTTTTTTCTTTGTTTATTATCAATTGTTATTTTTTCATCCAGATGAAATGCCCAATTATTACCCTTTTCAGTTGATGGAATCCCCAAGTTGTTTTCCTCATTTTTGTGTTACAATTTTTTATTATTTCGTCCATTATTATAATAAATAAATATGCACTCATTGTACCCCCTTGCCTTAATCCTTGTTTTGTCGATATTCTGTTGTTTGTTCTTACGTAGTTCTTTGTTGTTTTGTATAGAGTTTTAATATTATTTATTGTGCTTCTTTGTATATTTTTCTTTTTCAACACTTTCCATATGTCCTCTTGTGTTATAGAATCAAATGCTTTCTTGATGTCTATAAAGCACATATATATTTTTTCATCCGACTCTATTGTCCTTTCTATAAGTTTTTTTTATTATGAAAACTGCATCTGTTGTGTTTCTTCTGGCTCTGAATCCATTCTGTTCATCTTTTAACCTCTTGGTCATTTTAGATTCGTATATTTTCCCTGGCGATAATCCTCTATAATTTTCACACACTTTACTGGTATTTTGTTTTCTTCAATTACCTTATTCATTAATTCTAATAACATCTTCTTTCCTGTTTCTCCCACATATTTAATCATCTCTGTTGTAATTTCATCATATCCTGGTGCTTTTCCTAGTTTCATTTTCTTTATTGCATTCTCTAGTTCCTCTTCAGATATTTTCTCCTCTACCCCAGTTATTGTCTCCTGCTCTTCTTCCTGTTCGTTTTCATTTTTATTTCCATTTAATAATTCATTCGAAGTATTCTTCCCATCTTCCCATTATATCTTCACTATTTTTTAGTATTTTTTTCTTCTTATCTTTTATCCAGTTTATTTCTTCCTTACTTTTATTTCTATCTTTTCTTATTACCCTGTAGAATAGTTTTTGTCTTTCTCTAATAATTTTAAATTTAAATATTTGATTGTTTGGCCGTTTACTACATGGTACATCTTGATAATAAGTTGTAATTGAAACACGATAACTTCGTTTCACCACTATATTTTAAAAATTTAGTTGATAATGTTTAGCTTATAGTCGAAACTATGTGTGATTTTAAAATATAGTGGTAAAACAAAGTTATCGGGTTAATTACAACTTTTAAATTAATAATAGACATCGATTTATCGAATACATCTCAAAAGGTTTCTGAAGTATGCAAATGAAGGTGTAAATGAAAAAAAAAAAGAAATTATTACTTAGATCATTTGGGTACTTCATCATATTGTTAATGAAGTTGTATACCACAATTAGTCGTTTGGAAAGGTATACAAAAATATCATTACATTGTTTTCTTAAATTTTTAAACAACTCATAATAGGATTTGAAACCAATGTTTTTATACTTTAAATAAGCACATTTCTTAGCTTTAGTTAATATAATAAATTCCCTATTAAACTGTTTACGATAATTAAACAATTTTACACACTTCACAGGTACAAATTTATGAAAAACAGAATAAATAATATCAACATCAAGTTGAGACCCAATTGCTTAAAAATATTTGATGCCAGTAAATATTCATTAAAAAATTATTAATTGCACCATAGTCTGCTGCTTTAAAGTCATAAATCTTCTCCACATTCTTGTATGTAAATTTGGCAGATGATACTGGTACATCCAAAGAGTAAAGAATGTTTTGAAATTTTTTATCCCACACAATATCGCTAGCATCTTAAATTCATAATTTTGGAGAATATTAGATTCAGAAACACATTTCAATTAGAAATCTTATTTATTTGTTTGTAAGTGATGGTAACTAAGAGCATTTCCTAAAACACTAGCAGGATAACACTAGCAGGATAACTTGTTGTTCGCACTTAATACCAGAATTATCACAAGCAGCATTAGACATGTTGTAATCACTACTAAAAAATGAGATCGCACATTGGTTTATGGCCTCATATTCTTCTTCAGCATGTGACTTAAAGTATGATATTTTTGAAGCATATAGAATGTATGTGGTAGCAATAATAAACATATCAATAACAACAAATAAATCTTCTCTATTATTGCTACATTCTAGGCTGATACTTTCAAGTTATTACAGCTATTACGACTCTCCCAAATTAACATTTCCCATAAAATAATGGATTTTATCCTTAAGGCAACATTCTGAAAGTAAATATCTAGGTTTTTTTATTGTAGGATGTCCAATAATATATTTAATAGTTAACTTGATGTAATAAAGTTCGCTCTCTAGCAAAAGAAGAAGAAAATATATTTCCATGGCTGTTGTACAAGTATTTAATGTGATTTTAATAATAATAATAATGTATAATAATTTATTTATTTAGGATCAAACAGGCTAATGCAATAAAATATAATAACAGGATTGACTGGTTATTTGAAAACAAATATTTGCTTTTTCGCTAGTTTTTTGAAGACAAACAGTCGCAATCAAGTGAAATACAGGTGTTTTTCTAATCTAGACATTCTAGTAATGGGTGAGAAATAACAATAAGACTTTCTGTAGGTGAGGATGATAAACTGATGGAGTTCGTATTGTTTGTAAGTGAACAGTGATTCAAGGTGTGAGCTGGATAACAAGTATACATTTTGTATAAGAAACAGGTGTCAACATATTCCCGGTTTGATTTTAAAGTACAAATGTTTGTCAAAATTAAGGTCTCTGTATAGTTATGGGATAGTCTAGGGTTTTGCTGGTTAGTTATTATAGTTAAGAAAAATCAATAAATAGTCGGTATAGTCACTCAAATTAAAAATTAATTGCTATTGTGTAGTTTAATACATTCATGAACGCTCTTAAGCTTAAGTGGTAATTATGAATTTTTTCCTAATTCATAATTTTGATGTGTTATTAAGTAAACTATTTTACTATCGAGAAATACACAATATTAACAATGTTTCATTCATTCTAATTGTGATTTATTAATTGTAGTATTAATAATCTTCTCAGACATCTCATTAATTTTATTGTAAATCTCAGAAATATTAATATTAACTAGTTGTAAGTAGGAACTACATACATATTTACTTTATATTTTGTGGTTTTTACCATCATACATAACCTATATAATTCATTGTTACTTACTACTATTAATAACATAATCCCTAGCACTAGTGTGTTGTGTAAATAGTTACCTTCATGATATTTAGTCACGACTTTAGGAGCAGTTATATGAAATGTGTGTCCATTACTTATTTTTATTGTTTATTTGCTTTAAACATACACCTTTATAGTGTTAATGCAGAATATTGCAGAAAATAAATGTAAGTATTGCAACATAGATGTCACTACTAATAATTTTATTAAATTTTTATCTGTAGCAGCATTTTTAACAACTGTTGCGCAAATTATACATCTAACAAGAATAAATATTTGAAGTCAAAGAAGAGTTTCAAACTTATCTGCACTGTTTGTTCAAATTCTGACATTGTATAGTACATATATAATTTATTTGTATATTAAAGTTGTAAATAACTAAGATTTTCAAAATGTGTGTTTATTTTCACTACAATTGTTTCGCAAATTTATTGCTTC
Organism: Ontholestes murinus; assembly: GCA_963969525.1. Taxonomy (NCBI): domain Eukaryota; kingdom Metazoa; phylum Arthropoda; class Insecta; order Coleoptera; family Staphylinidae; genus Ontholestes; species Ontholestes murinus. The sequence goes on along the minus strand of OZ018389.1, from coordinate 39,990,090 downwards.
TTCAGGTGAATGAAAGTTTACAATTGTATCGTATCACCTGAAGAAGCAATAAATTTGCGAAACAATTGTAGTGAAAATAAACACACATTTTGAAAATCTTAGTTATTTACAACTTTAATATACAAATGAATATGGATTTTCAACATCTCAACGCCTTATCTATCAACCAATATATAATTTACTCAAAATGGTTTCAGATTTGCTGACTCGAACACATCAGTTACAGGAAACCAGTTTGAACCATACTACAATAAATAAGGACGATATAACAGAAAAATTCTGGATGAAGTTGGGGAATAGAAACGTAAATTCAATATTATTTTCAGAAATTTCCCTACATTAAATACACATCGATAATGAAAACTCAGTAGATAATTATATTAAGTTAGCGCTGGAATTAAAAGTGAATATAAATAATTTCTTAAAGGACCAAAACAATCAACATGACTTCATCATATGTTAAGGGCATATTTAAAGTTAAATCTACTTTGAAAACCATACTTTGCAATTCTAAATCTCTCAAAAATTTAAAAGATGTTTGCATAAATAAAAATGTTACACGTAGCCGAAATGTGAAAGGATATAAAATAGTTGAAGAATTTAAATCAAATAAAGTTAATCGGGAAATTAAAACCCTTTGATATTTACATGAAATCATTAATTTTTGGCTATTATCAAAATATTTGATGTCTCGTCAATAAAATATTTGAATTTTATAATAACAAACTCAAATGTAATGATATTATTTTACTCAGTGAAATATGGCAAATTCTAATTGACATAATTCAGATTTTATTCCAGCAGAATACAACATATTTAGAAGTGACAGTTATTGTGGTAGAGTAGGTGGTGCAGTTTAATTTTTAGTTTAATCTCTTTGCCTTATGAAATATTACCTGATATTCATATTACTGTTAATATGAAAACCTTAGTTGTATTTGTTATTCATATTTAAAGACAGAAAGTCCACCTTTAATTGCAGTCCTGATGACATTCCAGCTTTTGTGATTAAAGACTGTATTGAAGCTCTATCAGTTCTGTTACATGTATTTAACCATATTTTCAAAACATCAACGTTTTCAAAATACTGGAAAGTCACTTCTATTCATTAGAAGGAACCAATTGCTGCTGACATATGAAGTTCAATGTCTCAGCATGGCTTCCTAAAATGAAAATCCACAACTACTAATTTTATAAATTTTGTTGATGATATAATCGTTATCACAGTAATACAGTGACCTAACTAAAGCCTTTGATAGGATATCTCATAATATACCTATATTGCAACTGATCTTACATTTATTTAACAGGAAAAATTATATGTGTTGCCACAGAGCTAAATCTAAGGAGTATGTATTAATAATCTGTTAGTTAGTTTTTGTGATCATTATTGTATAATTATTTCTGATTGTCAAAAATTGCTTGGTTTTCCACTACTACAGTATACAGTATAATGTGGAACTACAAAACTAGCATACAGAATATTGAGAAGGTTCAAAGAACTAGTCTGGAAATCCATAGAATTATAACGCATATTGTTTATATTTACAATATTGTAATAGTATCGTATATATTCGGCTATTTATTCAATGTGCAAATACGCAATACGCAAATACTTATTGTTATGACTTGCACTTATTTAATGATAGTTTAGCTGAAGAAACTGATAGTGTCTGTATGAAGTAATGTTTCAATAACAATTCATAAAAATAAAGGTAACAGTTGAAGTTATCACACTTATAATTGCTGGTTGTGCAATAATAATTATTATATTTTTTTCTTAAATTTAGTCGTAGTAGTAGTGTTAGGCTATCGACCATGTGGTCCTTCCGCCATGTGTTATTTGTGTATTTGTATGTGTGTAAATGAGCTTGTTAGTTTAAAGGATCGCCCCCGTCACCATTAATTGTATCCCAATGGTGAATGGTATAAATTTATTTTTTTCTTTTTTGTCAGTTTTTATAATTATATTTTTAGTTTCAGAATTATGCTCTAATTAAATATATCAATTTGTATTTAGTTATATTTCCCTTTAACGGGATATAAATATCTGTTGGAAAATAAAGAATTATTATTATTAGTAAATTTACTTAAGACTATAATTAATAGCTGAAATTAAAAGAATAATAATGACGAACATAACAATTCATCATTCTTTTATTATTTAGTTCTACCATTAGATTCGAAGAGAACTAGGAGAATTATATTTGTGATTTATAGGAATTTAATAAGCACAGATTACAATTGTTATTTCCAGGACTTGATGTGGACATGTGGTTTTGCATTAGGAAGGAACAGCCCTAAGTTCAATTTTGATGTATGTTTAGTGCATTAAGTAACACCATACATGTTATGTAATATTACATTATATTATTAATTTAATACTGTAACTTTGGTGTTATATTTATGTTTAATTTGGCAGTGTGCATTGTAAAAAAAATCGTCAAGAAGTTATACAATTATCTATATTTGAAAAACCTATATATCTTCATTTAACATAAATTATATTATTAATCTTAACTTTGATATTTTTTGTTAGTTTTGTTTTTATAACTTCTTGGCATGGTTTATCATATACAAATACAGAATTTAAAAATTCACTCTGTTTTAACCACATTTGAATCATTTGATAATGACGATAAAACCTCGAAACTCCAGTCGTCCTGTGTTGTTTAGATTTTAACTATGCTTACATATTATATAATATTTTACAATAATTATTTATGGTTAAAGCGTAGTTAATTTTTCAATTCAGTGCAAGTATGGATTACCACAGAGTGAAGGTCGCAAAGATTCTCTGCATAAACAATTCAACTCACGGCTACACACATTTTAAATTACCAAGTTTTAATTGTAATATTTTAATTAGCTTCTTTTCTTCAATATTTTAATATTAGTAATATTGTTTTTGGCCTATTTGTTATTGGTTTTCTATTACAATATTTGATAAATATTGTTTCTGAAAAGTTAAATTTTCTTAAGAAACAACTAAATATATATGTTTGCTTCTTATAGTTGCATTTATTTTTTCATACTTGAAAACTAGTACTTTGGTAATATTTTTTGCCGAGACAATTTACAAATACAGGTGTTAATTTAGTTGCATACAGTTGCATAAACATTTCTTATTACAGAAATACAGGTTGTCAGTTCTTGTGATCCAAAAGTTTACAGTTATTATTATTATTTTAGTATACAATAAAAATACAAGTTAACACACTTATGTTCTTTTTAACCAATTTTTTATCAAATTAATCAATATAACAATTGTAGCATTTCCATTAGAAAAGACGGATTAACGGCCCTAAATTTGTCTTAGGCTTTTAAACGAAAAACGTATGTACTTCTAACATAAAAATTAATAAGCATAATCAGATTGGATACATTTTTTCAGGTTATCTCCTCTACCCACTTTTCTATACGAAATTTGACAATTAAATATTTTAAATAGGATTCGGTTTTGACGCCTATATCTAGTTACAATACAAATTTTAGAAATTTTATAATTTATAAAACTTTTTGGATGTTAAATCTATATATAGGAATATCGATCATTTTTCATAATTAGTGTATAAACATAAAATAATTTGTATTCAAAGAAATGAAAGATCATGCAGGATGCAATTAATTTTAAACACTATTTCTAATACATTTATTAAAACTTATAAATACTTGTACACATATATAATAACTATGTCTTAATAAATTTATAAAATTGGAATATAAATTATAACAATTATCATGGAAAACACAACAAATATATAATAAATCGTATAGATTATAAAATTCAATGTAAAATTTATTGGTCCTTTAAATAAATTGTACTTTTATATTTATATTCGACAGACCTTACACATCTTACCGCATAATTCATTTACATTACTTCTGTATAGACTAAACATTTACTATAATCCAACCAGTATATCTCATTCTTTATATATATATTTAGAGTGTTGAATTATTTTTGTCACACAGAGAAATTGCATGTAAACGGAAATATTTATAAATACTCTTGTTCATTGATAAGTGTATTATATTTAAAACAAAAATATTTTTACTAAACAATTTATAAAACATCAAAATGAATATTGTAATGTTAAATATTGATATTTTATAAGCGGAGTAAAAATTAAAAATACGATTATATTTCTAATCGATTTTGTGTTTTACTTCAAAGAACACAGGAAAGTATTTGTATATATTTATTTTTACATGTAATTTCCCTATGATTCAAAAATTAATTAACACACATATACCTATACATTTTAACATCAAAATTATTTTGTATAATATACTATATATTGCTCATATATAAATAATTAAAGCATTGCAACGGTTTTATTTGCTACAATTAAACACAACAATGGTATCGTTGTTGTGTACGTTTTTTTTATTACGAATATCCGATAAAAATCTTACAAAGAGATATAATTGTTTATAAGAAAGTATTTAAATAGCACAGTTTTGATTACATATTGAGCTCCATTTTCCTCGAAAGGTTCTTGATTTACACATAACATTTTAGTGTATATACAAAACTTGGATAACAACCAAACACTACTTTTACATCCGGTTAATATATTCATTAGATTTTTTCCTTCTCATACTAACATTAATTTGGCATGTCTCGAGTTCGATCACAATTTTAGGTGACTTGTAATTTGACTTAAATGATGGTCCGTCACCCTAAAAGCGCGATTTATGATTGTGTGTGTATGTGTGTGTTTAAGTGTGTAGATTACAAATGTTGGCTTCTCCCGAATTATAATGTCCAATATTTTGGCGGTTAAAATCGTTCGACTTCTTCATCCGAGGCTGGTGGGGCGCTCGCAGGCGCGCTTTCCTACAATCGTTCATCTCTAACTTTTGAATCGCCTCCAAGATTAGGGATGCGGACTGCATATGATATCAAAATCCCAAGGGCCACGAAGACCATACCGAGGGCATTCATGATAATCCCCTGCTCCGGGAATTTTGAATAGCTATCCCTGTAGCAAGTTATTGGGTTAGTAATCTACACATTTATTTTAGCCACGGGTGATGAAAGGAAATGACATACAGGAAATATCATGCTGGGTCACATGCTTACAATTTACAAAGCCGAACGTAACTTAAGCTAGAGAAATAAATGGATTATTTATATTTCCGAACGCACGACGATATTTCCGTTAAATCGGAACTTTTCCCTTTGTAGAATATAACATATTAGGATGGCTAAGAGGATAAGGGTCATGCCGATCGTATTAATAATGATGCCTTCCTCTGGTAAGCGGCTGTACGTGTTGCTATAAAACAAACAGAACATATAATAAAAACAATGAATGCGTAACACTGGTAGAAAGCTGGCCAATAAAGATACCCCTAAATAAATACTTAAATAATTGGTTACACCTCTCAATAAACCCTTTTTATATTTCTATATTTACTATGAAGAATAAGCTCTGATATGAATGTTAAATTTACCAATAGAAGTCAAAATATCTCCATAAATAAATATATAATTATTTATTTATTTTCAGTTATTTTAGTGTCGAGATAAATTTAAAAACGTTAATATTTAAATTATGTGTATATAATACGCACCTGAATTTTACTTTACTTCTTTAGGTACCTACTTTTGAACGAAAATAATATTTGCTTTAGCACAAAATAATTCGTTAGTTAACAATAATAACCTATTATAACTATGCTTAAAAAGCAATTACGATAAAAAAAGGCTGTATGTGGTGTAGTATTTAAATATATTAGAGAATATACTTAAATATAGCATAATTTAAGCAATTTAAACTTAAAGTATAACTTAAGTATGTGTTAGGAGTATCATTGTTTGGCAAGAGGATATACAGAACAAAAGCAAGCTGCAATGCACACAAGCTACTAAAATTAATTTCTGGACATCGTATTAATTATTTAAAACTGTTTTGTATTCATCCTTGACATTTGAAGAGGATGGGAAAGCGTGCATTATTTATGGAAGCGTACTTGATTTTGAAATATTTTCTAATAGCTTAAGGCTATATCAGCATCATCATTACCATCATGAGCAGTGTATATTTTTTATGATCAACCGTGTTTACATACCCTAGTGTAAAGAGAGCTTTTTCTGTCAATCCTGTTACGCACGCTGCTATTGCCAACATGAACGTGGTCAAGCCGAATGATGCATGAATCGGCACCAACGAGGCTCTGAATGCTGCAGTTGCTCCTTCACAGCATAGAAGAATCAAGAAACTGAAGAAACCTACGACAAACTGGAATAATACAAGTTAATAAATTTGTTTTATATATTATTTTATTAGGAAATAGTTTCCTTATAAAATATATACTAATTATTTTTAATTAATATATACAATTATTTTTCGATTGACTCTTAGAAATTATGTGAAATATTTGATTATATTGTCCATATCCATATCATAATAGTATTTAAATTTTCTAGTTTCATGTGTGAGGATAATTTTCTATCAAAATTCTTGGCTAATGCATCCAGAAGCAGGTAAAACTAAATTTCGCGCTTTTAATAATAAATAAAATACAATATGAATGAATATAATATTATCTCAGTACTACAGTCTTCACTTACAATCCAACATTAGATGGCGCATTTTATAAAAATAAATTAAACATTTATGTTAATAAATAGCATGGGTTTCTATCGGTTTTTGCTCAGGAATGAAAATATGTAACACTTCATCTATTCAGAAAGGAATTGATTATTTTGAAGGCAAAACATATATTTTTCTTATAAATCTATTATTAAATTGCAGGTAAATTATTTTTACGTAAAATATAGTCTTTAGTTGTTGTTCGGCCCTCAGAACATGATTGTTTCTAGTTGTTTTGGAATGAAAATGGGATCATTGGGATGATTGAAGGTTAACCTTAAAGAGTACTTGTTTGTAAAAGGTTTTCAGTTACGCGAAGATTAATTTCATTAAATGAAACATTAGTAATTCTGTTTTTAGAATTACTAATGTTTCATTGAATTCTTTGTAAAAAACAGCCACAATTAATAGTATACGTTTCAACAAGATGTGAAATTGTAATTTCACAAATGAAACATATATTTTCATTTCAAGTAGGAAAGGCATTTTTTCTACAATATTGAAATTAGTTTAATGTTAATTTATTATAACTTTATTATTATTTTTTTGAATTATGTTATTTTAAACATAATTATTGTCAGCCGTATTTACTTTTCCGATTTCTGGAGTAATTATTGAAGGTGATAAGTTTTCAGTTTTCGATGTTGTTGCTATAGGTAGCGTCAATGGCGTTGTGGTGAGATATTTGGCCATCATTTGAATTTTCACCTATATTTGTAGCACAATTAGTATTTTCTAAACATTGGAATGTTTCATATGCTCTTTTTATTTTATTATGTATACCATTGAGGATCGACCAAATTAAAAGAGTTGCAGTTTGCTTTGGAACATTTCCAAATTTTATGATTCACAAGAATGAAATTTAATTGTGCATTTCACATCTTAGTAATTCATAATTATTTCAGGCGGACGAAGTTTAACATATTTCTTGTAAAATTGTAAACGGTGAAAGTCCTAGAGGTTCTATGTCTTCGACATTTTTTAAATCTTGAACGACAAGCGGTGGTAATAGCAAAAATTAAACCTACCCAAAGTTAATATTATTCCTTTTTATCTAGTGAATATCAAATATATCATAATAAAGTTTTTGAACTTTGTATATTTCGAAATATCTACATTATGTTCATTGTTAATGGGTATTGTGTAGTATGGAGTACATAGTCCAAACAGTAGATGGCTTTTAGTTATTTAAGGTACAAGTGTAAAATGTGATACAGACATTCAGTCAGTCAGCCACAGTCATCCTTCCAGTCAGTACAGTTCATTAGCTTACATAGTGGAATTAGAAAATTGCAGATCCGCTTGCCCGTCTTTTGCCCAGTCTGTCCAGTGACAAGGAGCCTACCACTAATATAATATAATAGCGGGGGTGCACGTCTCCCAATGGGTACAGGGTTGCCTGCACCTACTGAGAGAAGTATCTCGTTCCGACTATCGCAGCCGACACTGTTTTATGTACGTGCCAGCTGCTATTGCATTCACTAGACGATCTGACTGTATATACAGGGTGGGCCACGAATAACGACCATTAAAAGTTTACGAGGTTCCTGCAAGACGAAAAACTTGAAAAAATGCAACATTGTACGGTTGATTGCGATCTCCTCATGGAAAATATTTTTGACTTTCTATCACTTCCGGTTATACCGGAAACGGCTACCCCGGTTTGTTATTTTAAATGGAACATACTGTATATTATTTTATTTTTTAATTCCTTATTCGATTGCCTACTTCTCCATATGGGTTTATGTCCACTTAACTTTTACAGTTTTTGATTTAAAAATTTATTTGTCAAATATTGACCTCAAATAGGCGTTTAGAAAAATGCCTATAACTTCTAGTAGGTATAAGATAGATACCCGAGCGGCATCTTGTATTGTACTTAATCGATTCCTCTATAACGTAAAAAAAATGGCATGTGTCAATTTTGACAGTTGGTATTTCAAAAACAGCAATATTTCAGCGCCCACTTTAAAATATCATATTTCAATTTTTTCAAATGGAATGACCAATATTTTATCTAACAGTGTGATTCGCAAGACAATTTGCTACAAAAAAGTATTTTGTTTCCTCTCAGAATTTTTATTTGAATAATTCCTGTTCTATTTACACGGGCACCATAGTAGGCTTCTATCAATATTTGTTGAATCCAACGTATTGATATTTGTGTACGCTTCTTTCGAGTAATATTAAAATGAATACCTATACCAATAAAAAAATTACGAATTTATTTGTCATATATTGCTAGTGCAACACCATTGTTGAGACAACTTGCAAAACTTTCAACGAAACTTATTTACACTTACCGCCGACGGATAGAAACGGTTTCTAAGACTGGAGTCCAATTTTGTACTATTTGGAATACAAAACGCAGAAATAAATCAACCAAAGCCAATAACCGAGAAGGGAAATTCAAGTAAGTGTTTTGACTTATTTTCAAGCAAATCAACGCGCATCAAAGCGAAGTTGCCAGAAGGATTTGAGAGTAAGCAGAACCCCACTCCAAAGAATTTGGAAAATGTATCGGATGCATAATTATAAATTTAATTTGGTGCAAGAATTATTTCTCCAAGATGCAGAGAATAGGCTAGATTTTTGTGAGTTGTTGTTGCTTGAAATTAATATAATTTGGACGGGCGAATCAATTTTCTCTCATGAAGGTATTTTCAATAGAAATCACATGGGGTCAATTGAAAATCCACATATAACGCGTGTACATAAATACTAACAAAAATTTAGTTTCAACGCATTTTGCCTATTGATGGACATGCGTGTTACTTTTTATTTTTAGCACGAAATGTTACATAATGGCTGCCTTTAAATTTAAGAATAAGTTCGTGGTTAAACTCGATGGAACCCTAGCTCATTGTACACACGAAATATCACAGCAACTAATGAACATATTCGAGGATAGATGGATTCGAAGGTTAGGTCCTTGGAACTGGCCCGCTAGATCTCCAGATCTTACTCCACTAGATTTTATTCTTTGCGGTTGTATAAAAAATAAAGTTTATGCCAACTGCCAACAATACCCGAGAAGAATTGGAAGCAAGGGTGCGGGCTGCATTTGCGGAATTAAGCGCAGAAAAAAAATAGGCGAGGTGTTAATGGTCATTTCGAACAATTCTTATATTTTTTTCAGACATTTTTTTTCAATCCTTGCATTTAATTATGTATTTAATAATTATTTTATTCCAGTCTTATTGCTTCTGTTTTATTTGTAACTTATAACTGGGGATAAGTTTCATTGAATGTACTGCAAGTTTTCTCAACAATTCCATTCCGCCATGTATGACGAATAAATACATAATTTCTTGATTGGAATAGTTATTCATCTTAATATTATTCGGACGAATTTTTCCCAATTCGATTCAATAAAAAATATTGACAGAAACCTACAATGGTGCCCGTGTGAATGGAATAGGAATTATTGAAATGTGAGAGGAAATGAATTTCGAAATAACTCAAAAACTACTGGCTCTAGATATAGGGATGTATAATACTTTTTTGTAGCAAATTGTCTTGTGAATCACACTATGAGATAAAATATTGGTCATTCCATTTGAAAAAATTGAAATATGATGTTTTAAAATGGGCGCTGAAATGTTGTTTTTGAAATACCAACTGTCAAAATTGACACATGCCAATTTTTTTCCGTTATAGAGGAATCGATTAGGTACAATACAAGATGCCGCTCGTGTGTCTATCTTGTACCTACTAGAAGTTATAGCCATTTTTCTAAACGCCTATTTGAGATCAATATTTGACAAATAAATTTTTAAATCAAAAACTGTAAAAGTTAAATGGACATAAACCCATATGGAGAGGTAGGCAATCGAATAAGGAATTAAAAAATAAAATAATATACAGTATGTTCCATTTAAAATAACAAAGTTGGTAGCCGTTTCCGGTATAACCGGAAGTGATAGAAAGTCAAAAATATTTTCCATGAGGAGATCGCAATCAACCGTACAATGTTGAATTTTTTCAGATTTTTCCTCTTGCAGGAACCCCGTAAACTTTTAATGGTCGTTATCCGTGGCCCACCCTGTATATACAGTCAGATCGTCTAGTGAATGCAATAGCAGCTGGCACGTACATAAAACAGTGTCGGCTGCGATAGTCGGAACGAGATACTTCTCTCAGTAGGTGCAGGCAACCCTGTACCCATTGGGAGAGTGCACCCCCGCTAAAGCAGTAAACCGTGATAACAACTGATTTCCCTCAAAAAAAGGGAAAGTAGGTCGATCGCGGCGAGCAGTCGTGTATCGTCTCCCCGCCACGGAATGATAGTGTCGGTTCCGCTTAACGGCGGGCAGTCGAGAGGGGTCACGTCCTTTTTGACTAAAAATCACCTCATTCCTAACTTGCACCAGCCAGGTGCTTCACAAACTTGCATTATCGGCCACTATCAGCTAAGAAGGCGAATCTCCGCCAGCCCTCCAAAAATTTTTTCGCACAGGAAAAATAAAAACCCAAACTAAAGCCACTTTTCGGCCCACCCATCCAGTCTCTTACCACGCACGGCGATGCTTGACTCAGCTGATTGAAAGTGGTGGGACCATTTTTCTGTCTTGAACTGAACTGATCATCCATAATAATACATCATGAGTGACATCGACATCGAGGAGGACTCTCCGAAACTAACGGAGATCGTCCGGATGGTCGACCTAATCGAGAAGAATAAAAGTCTCCGCGAAACCCTAAAAAGAATGCAGGAATCAATAATAAACCTGAATGCTGTCATAGTCACCCTCCAAGAACCGCTAGCACAGATGCAGCAAACAAATCGAATACCAATAGAAGACGATTCCACTCAATTGAAATAAAAAAAAAGAAATCCAAGAAGAGCCAATAATTTCTGATACAGAGTCAGACTCAACCCATAATTCCGATGATGGATTCACCTTGGTGAAATCCAAAAAAAAAAGCCAAGAGAGCGCCATCTGACACGGAGTCAGATTCCAGCCGCGCTAAAAAAACAAATAACCGGTCAAGCACCGGGCCACCGACCCGCTGCGGCCAATAGAAACTCAGCAAATCAGTCGGTCGGTTGCAAAAATACCGCAACCACCCTCAAAATATCTCCTCCTCAGCCTAACTCTGGCAAAAAACGCCAAAGTAAGGAAAATAAAAAAAACAATAAATGGGAAAGTCAACCTCTCCCAACCCAGGCTAAACCAAGCCATAAGTCAAATCGTCCACAAAAAACAGTGAATGAAAAGCACACAACAGCTAAAGTTAGTGGCAAACGGCCACAAAAAACTTCACCTCCACCCGACTCGATCGAGTATAAAACTACAAGTCGAACCCAGAAAATCGATTAATGTCGACAATATCGAAAACACGAGTGGAAAATTTCACTCATAAACCTCTGCCTATAAAAATCGAAAACCCCAAAAACTGGTTCTCTCTTTCAAAAGAGATAACTAGGAAAAAATAGACATTCTAAAAGCAAAAACCATCAGCAAGAACATACAAGTCCAAGTCCAGTCCGCAAAACACTATACTGAAATAGTCAATTTCCTAAATAAAAAAGACCTCCATTTCTACACACATCGTCTCCAAGAGGAAAAAAAATGATAGGGTGGAATTAAGAGAGATCCACCAAAACATCACTGACGCCGAAATCATCGAGGATTTACTCGATAAGGGCTTTCCGGTCATCTCCGTCCGCCGTGAGATGGGCAAAAAGACCCATAAATACAATATGGTGACTGTCAGCCTCCACAACTCCGAGAAAGCGAGAGAAATTCTCCATCTCTCCCAACTTTGCGCCCTGAATGGCGTTACGGTTAAGCTTGCTCACCGTCACCCTAGCCAGCTACAATGTCATCGCTGCCAAGGTTTCGGCCACGGCGCCGAGCGATGCGTGAAATGCGCAGATCATTTTACTTCGGATTGCAAAAGCAATGCGATGGTCACCATACTGCGAACTATAAGGGATGCCAACGGTTCCCTAAATTAAATTACCAATCTAAAAACAAAAGCAGTAATACCTCAACTGCTCCCCAAGTCCAAGAAACATCTAGCGTGAATAACGCTTCCCTAATGAGCACGCTCGAAATGCTCTCAATCGCCGACTTTCTAGCCCTATTGCAAAGGCTAAAGGAGTAAAACCAACCCTTGAATCCATATCCTCCTTCATCATCACTAAACATTAAAGAACTAGTCGATGCAGTAGTAACAAAGGTCAATGCGTACAGAATCTGCACTTGGAACACACTTGCGTACCTTAGACATTCATACGAGGGTAGATTGAAGAAAACGCAGTAATTAAACAGGTTTTTTTTTCATTTTTCAACATAGTACCCTTGCAGGCGATACACTTTTCCCAGCGGTGCTCCAACTTTTTTAAGCCTTCAGAAAAATATGATTCCGGGAACTCTGCAAAATAAGCTTTAGTGGCGTCGATGACCTCCTCATTTGACGTAAAGCGCTTGTCTCCGAGTCAAGTACGCACGGGGCCAGGTCTGGAGAGTACGGGGGATGCGGCACCACCTCGTAGCCCAATTCAACCAATTTAGCATTGGCGATTCTGCAAATGAGGCCGTTTCCCCTTCAATATGCCGTTGAATTGATCCAATAAATCGCTGTAGTATTGTCCCGTGATAGTTCTTCCCTTCTGCAAAAAGTCGATGTGTATCACACCTTGTGAATCCCAAAAAACGGTGGCCATGACCTTCCAGCCGATGGGACAGTCTTTCCTTCTTCGGAGCAGATTCGCCTGGAGAAATCCACTGTTTCGACTGCTGCTTGGTTTCTGGTGTGTAGTGGTGGATCCATGTTTCGTCCACGGTCACGAATCGGCGAAAAAAATCCGTTGGATTACGCTTTAACAAGGCCAAACACTCTTTCGAAGTGGTCACACGATTTCGCTTGTTGTCCATAGTCAGCAAACGCGGCACCCAACGCGCCGACAGATTCCTCATGCCCAAATGTTCGTGCACGATATTTTGCACACGTTCATATGAGATGCCCGTGGTCTCTATTTCGCGCAACTTCACTTCACTCGTCGATCGGCTAACACGAGATCATGGACTTTGTCGACCATTTCTTCATTTGTGTCCGTTTTTGGACGTCCACTGCGTGGTTCATCCTTGGTGCTCATACGGCCACGTTTGAACTCGCTCACCCAGAAACTAATAGTCGAAAATGACGGTGTGGATGTGCCATGAACTTTCTGCAAAATATCTCGTATCTCCGTCGCCTTTTTCCCATCCATCCAGAAATGTTTGATGACTGCACGAAATTCGTTTTTATCCATTTTTGCAAAAGTGCCTGACTAGCTTCACAATATATCCTAGTAAACAAAAACAGAACGACGCACGTGTCTGAAAATTTGACAGCTTACCTAAAATAGGTTAGCCTTGACAACCATCATAACAATTTCACGGTACGCGCGCCAACTCTTGCCCATTCCGGAATCTACCCTCGAATAATGCTAACAAGCGAAGCTCGAGTTCCCTCTCGACGAAGCTTATATATAAATGGCTACACTCTCCATCTTGCCCCACGTCCTAATCATAGTGCAGGAGGAGATTTATGTACGGCACGGGCTCGATTATACCATTCTTGAAAGTCCAGACACAGAAAATCTGGAAGCTACATCCATCATCGTCGGCATAAATGGCGAAAAAGTCAAAATAACTAGCGTTTTTCAACTACCATCAAAGCCAATTCTTCCTGCGGATTATGACAAAATCCTCACTGAGGACATTACCACAATACTCGGGGGCGACTTCAATGCCAAGCATTCAAGCTGGCATAGTCGAGTCTCAAATCAAAGGTGCAAAAAAACTGTTTGAATATATCAATCAACACAGACTGCCCATCCAAACACTAAGCCAAAATGCACCAACATTCTTTCACAATGCTGAATACCGTCCTGATATTTTAGACTTTTTCATAGTCAATAAAATTGAAAAAGTCATAGACATTTGGACCACATCAGAACTAACATCCGATCACAATCCATTATTACTGGATATACACACAGAAATATCCAGATTTGAGAGAACAGCTAGAATTACTGACTGGAAACTCTTCAATAACTCCATCTCGAAACACGTACCGTCGATTCCGGCAATGCCTAATCGTGAAGGAATAAATGAGGGTATTAATATCCTCACAGAGGTCATTCAAAGAGCCATTGAAGAATCCACATCAATGAAGAAGGTCTCTCCGGGCGATCCGCTCAATATTCCAAGACATCTCCTTAATAAAATTAGGGAAAAAATCGTGTCCGACGTAGTTGGCAACGCACACGCTGTCGCCAAACAAAGCAGGATCTGAATAGATTGCAAAATGAAATTCAGAAAGAGCTTAAAAAATCCGAAGTGTCCGTTGGGCAAGGCGTATCGACGAAGCCGCCCAACACATACCCCAACTATGGAAGCTCACGAAGAACAGCTAGAATTACTGACTGGAAACTCTTCAATAACTCCATCTCGAAACACGTACCGTCGATTCCGGCAATGCCTAATCGTGAAGGAATAAATGAGGGTATTAATATCCTCACAGAGGTCATTCAAAGAGCCATTGAAGAATCCACATCAATGAAGAAGGTCTCTCCGGGCGATCCGCTCAATATTCCAAGACATCTCCTTAATAAAATTAGGGAGAAAAATCGTGTCTGACGTAGTTGGCAACGTACACGCTGTCGCCAAACAAAGCAGGATCTGAATAGATTCCAAAATGAAATTCATAAAGAGCTTAAAAAAATCCGAAATGTCCGTTGGGCAAGGCGTATCGACGAAGCCGCCCAACACATACCCCAACTATGGAAGCTCACAAAGAACTTCACCAAAACCAGAAGGGCGACTTGCTATCCATGGGCGAAACGTTCTCGTCTACCTTGCGGAAGACAAAGCCAAAGCCTTTGGGGATAGCCTCGAATCGCAATTCTCGCCAAACGACGAAACCACGAGTAATGAACTCCTGGATGAAATCGAAGAGGCGCTTCATCGTTTTGAACGATCCCCAAACTCCGTCCCTAAACCGACAACGGTCAGAGAAATTAAAGACCTTATCAAACAGGCGCCAAATAAAAACGCGACCGGACACGATAAAATCAATTACAACTGCCTCAATAATCTTTCATTTAAGGCAATTGTATTTCTAGTAAGCATTTTCAATTCCTGCCTAAGAACAAGATACTTTCTAAAAACGTGGAAATATGCCACTGACATCCTTATACCTAAACCGGGTAAAGATCCAAAGTTTCCACAAAACCATCGTCCTATCAGTTTACTCTGCACACTGGGTAAACTACTTGAAAAAAACAATACAAGTGGGACTGATCGAATGATCAAATGATCACAAAGTCGTCCCAAACATTCAATTCGGCTTTATACAAACAACCAGCTTGTACGAACCAGCGATTACATAATCGAAAGTTTCAATCGTAAACAAAGCACTCTAGCTATATTTCTAGATGTTGCTAAGGCCTTTGACCGAGTCTGGCACGATGTAATGATTTAAAAACTGCTAATCTTAAACTGCCTCACATATTTGGTGAAACTCATCTAACAGTTTATCACCAAAAGAACATTCCTAGCACGTTACGAATGTGCTATTTCCGAACCGAGAGAAATGACTGCCGACGTCCCTCATGGATCGGTGCTCTCTCCCACCTTGTACAACATCTATGTACACGACATTCCAGCCCCTGAACACATACTAACGGCCCAGTATGCGGATGACACCGCATACTTGTATGGTGGTAAATCTATTTCGCACATGATGCGCAAAATCCAAACCGCCCTCGACGAACTCGAGGAGTGGACACTTGAATGGCAAATCTCAATAAATCAAGAGAAAAGCCAAGCCATCTATTTCTTCCAGGGCCTCTCGATACCCATTGATAACCTTACTTTCAAGAACACAGC
Organism: Ontholestes murinus; assembly: GCA_963969525.1. Classification (NCBI taxonomy): domain Eukaryota; kingdom Metazoa; phylum Arthropoda; class Insecta; order Coleoptera; family Staphylinidae; genus Ontholestes; species Ontholestes murinus. The sequence goes on along the minus strand of OZ018389.1, from coordinate 39,973,598 downwards.
CATTCCATGGGTCGACCCGGTTAAATACCTCGGTATACACATGGGTAAAAGACTAAATTGGAATAAACATGTCCATCTCGAAAGCCGAAACAAGCGTTCGGACAACTAAAATCACTACTGCTCTATAAAAGTCAGCTTTTCCTCTCCAGTAAAGTCCATTTGTACAAGGCAATCATACAGTCAAAAATGACATATGGTTGCCCTGTATGGATTACAGTCTCCAAGACGCAGATGAAAAAGTTGGAGGCCACACAGAGCAAGATGATCCGTAGGAACAATCCTACCACTACCTACAATCGTACCACGGTCCAACAATCAACTGCGCTCGGAATTGAACATCCCCAGAGTCCAGGACTTCATCCATCAGCTGGCCCTCAGGCACTCTACAAAATTTGATCTGTGTCATCTGCAGGATCATATTGAACCACGACGCCCACCAGGCAAAATAAAATGTCCATTACAACTGGACGAATAATCACGGCAATAGAGTTTTATCAAAATTTTTTGGTAAAATTATAAAACTTTAACTCCCCATCACGATACAAAATTCACAATAGTGCATTTACTCAGTCATTTAACTACCCAAATCAATAACCTGCTAAGAAAATTTAATAAATACAGTTTGTTAAGCAAGGGAGTGGAGTTTTAGTCAGTAAGAATCTGACACTACCTAGAGGATTGGCCTCTAGGTGCCTTATGTAAGATTTCTCTACTTCCACGAAAACAAAAAAAAAACAAAAAATAACTTGCACAAATGTCAGTCGCCATTATTATTTGTGGAAAAAAGATTCGCTCTGTTATAATCGCTTCGACTTGTATTAAATTATATCTTCAGAGTTCCCAAATCTGCCATTTCGTTTATATTATCAGGTTTAATATTTATTTGTATAAATTAATAAAAATTTAAGTTTTTCGTCGAAATTTTGTACTATAATATATTCATCTGTCAGATTTGACAGTTCTGTACAATAAAAACAATTTGACATTTCCGTGCAATAAAAACGTAAAAAAAGCACTAGTGCTTTAAAAAGCCACTTTTACGACGAAAAATGATGCAAAAAGCGTCTACTTTCTTTACGATCGTAGATAATAGTTATTTAAGGTGCAAGTGTGAAAAGTGATACTTTATTGCACGAACTGGCCATTAAAAACACGAGCGAGCTTTTTAAAGCCAGGAGTGTGCCTTACAAAATTTTATCTTCGATCGTGCAGCAATTTTGAAAGAATATGTTCATATGAGTAATATTTTAATGTCATTTCAATTATACAATGAATTATTATTTGTGGAAAAAAGATTCGCTCTATTGTAATCGCTTCGACTTGTATTAAATTATATCTCCCAAATCTGCCATTTCGTTTATATTATCAAGTTTAATAGTTATTTGTATAAATTAATAAAAATTTAAGTTTTTCGTTGAAATTTTGTGCTACAATATATATAATTCATCTGTCATTTTTGACAGTTCTGTGCAATAAAAACAATTTGACATTTCCGTGCAATAAAAACGCAAAAAAGCACAAGTGCTTTAAAAAGCCACTTTTACAAGGAAAAATGATGCAAAAAGCGTCTACTTTCTGTGCGATCGTAGATAAATGAATATATCTGGTTATTATTATTTAAACCATTAATTTGTTATAAACAAATTGATACCTTTCTCAAGATTTATCGGGTAGAATATTACGAGAAGCGGAGTTTGCTGTTTCGATGATCCTTGGTTTACCTGGTTCACTCATTTCACTTTCAGGTAGAATTCTTAATATTCGCAATAATATTGAATTTTATGATATTCAAAATGAATTGTCATTATGTATTGTTTGCGAAAATTCGAATTTCATATATGTTAGTAAAAAAAGTAAGTTAAATAAGTTTAAGCAGCATAACAGTAATGTTTTAATTTCTTACAATTTTTATATCACTGTGATAAATAGTTATAAACTTAATAATACGAAAACATGAGATTAAATATACGCTCTGGCGGAAAGAGGATAAAAGTCTGAGTCTATGTGTATTGTAAATTAAAATATATATTTTTAATTAACTTGGCCTATTTTGTAAGTAAATTAAATAAAAAAAACTATTTAATTACTCAATTTTTAAGTATAGTTTTTTTTAAATTTCTGCATTTTAGAACTTTTGTTTGGAAATAATAATAATTAATATTAGAGAAATGTAAACTAAAATAATGCTCACTGGATATCATCACATTTCACAAAAATTCGAAAGGAATATAAGTATAAAGCAAATTGCCGACAAACACAATAATTAGACTGGAATTTTTGAAGTGGATTAAAATTGGGCAATAAACTCATCGTCGATCCAACGGGCATCTAAACCGTTTGACCTTATAATGATGAACTATTCGGACAGAATTACTTAACCAATTGTCTTTCATTGCCGGGCACGTCTACTTGTTACTTGCAGCCGTTTTACCGTTAACAGTGAGTGCCATTAGCGCGGGTTATCATGTATAATGCACGACTGTTGCGTAACACCTCGAACCGGTTTTTCTCTCCATATACCGATGAGAGAACACACCTATTTCTTACTAACATGTTCTGAGTAGGAGAAGAGAGTATTTTTTTAAATTTGATAAGAGGTAGGAAGATACATAGGGTACATTCTTTGCAATAAGTTTATTTCTATTTTATTCAATTCTTACTTAAATCTACTAATATCCACTGCATCTCGATAACTGACCCAAGTAATAAAAAAATAGCAAAATTTAAAGAATTGGAAAAATAAAGTTAACTTAAAACGAAACAAGCAAAAGTTGATTAAATAATCTAAGATATTTTCATATTTTCTCTCGCCATATTCACTTAAAATGAAAAATTTTATTGGATTTCCATAGTTCTATACCAGCTTTAACGTATTTAAAACGCATCTTATAATTTAATAATGAGGTAACAGAAATTGAAGCTATAATTAGAGAATATTAAATACAATCGTTTACCATAATACAAATTTTTTCGTATACCTCCTTAATACCCCAACATTTTTTCGATAGTTTATTTTTAGCTACTATCATATAGAAAATAGGTGCTTTTTGCACCAATTTTTGTTGCAAAAGTGTCAAATGTTTTTAAGGTACAGAAATGTCAAAAATTGACAAATGAAGATATAGCACAAAATTTCAACGAAAAACTTATTTTTATTAATTTATACAAATAAATATTAAACTGTATAATATAAACGAAATGGCAGATTTAAGAACTCTGAAGATATAATTTAGTGCAAGTTAGTTAAATTAAACTGTATAATGTACGCCAATTTTAATTTTGCAGTTTGTGCAATTTTCTATACTTCTCGGCGTCGTCGATAAAAAAAGTTTCAGGAAGGATTTTTGGAACATTTACTTGAGTAGTAGTACTTTCGCGCAAAATAAAGGCCAGATTAAGTTTTTAAATTTTCATTAAATTTGTTGTAATAAATGTTTTATTTGTATTATAAATTAATTTTATAGTAAAGCTCTACTAATGAGATCGAGAGATCGAAACACATATCTGCAGATGATTATAAACTTAATTATTAGGTTGTTTAATTACTTTTACTAGTCAATTATAAGTTAATCATCATAAATTTATTTCTTGTTCATAAATTTTCTCTCCATATTCATTCACAAACTGTTTAACGTAGATTTATTCATGTTTAGTTTATTTTCCAGAAATAAATACATTCAACTAGTGTTGTTTTGAAAGTGTGCATCAATATATGTTGAGGTGTTAGCCAGGGAAGTAATTGTTTCAATAAGTGATTTGTTTTGTAGGCTTAGTAAGACTCATTGTTGTAGATTTACGAAACGTTTTCGCATCTTTAATTGTATTAATAAAAGAATAACATTAAATTTGTTTTTCTAAAATGTAGGATTATATTTATATATTATTTATATTTTTATTTGAAAATTATTTAAAATTTATTAGCTGATAATTAAAAATGGATAATATCCGGATAAAACTTTTATTCAATAATTCTTGATGAATAATTTGTGTTAACAATATACATAACAGAAGTATTATTTTGCGGTACTAGTAAAATATGGAGAGATCTTGCGCTGCACCGTCATGTTGCAGGTCATTACCTTTGCCAAGGGTTGATGTGCGATGATATTGACCTTATGGAGATGGCCGCTGATAACTTTACATATATTTCCTCAGTTAGCTAAACACGCAAACTTTACAATTACTTTACAAACGTATATCTGTACATTACGCTAATGAAAAATAGGTAAAATAAATACATAATTTCAATAATTGTAATGATGTACTTTATACAAATATTGCTGCACTATTATATATAACTTCGATCAGACGGCGGGAACCATGCTATACAGGGTGTTCCTAAAATTTGTTTGCTCGTAAATCGTTTTTGAGTTAAAAGCAAAAGTGCTAGTCTTTGATTTCAATTGTAAAAAACAAAAATCCAAAAATCCTCAGAAAAATCTGAGTCGGCATTGACAAGTAAAAAACGAATTGAGCTGTCAACTTGCCTATGTCGTTAAACAACGTTTATTATTTTTTAAATGTTTTTTGAATAAAATTTTTTTATTAACGAAAAATGTTTTTTTTCCATAAATTATGTATTTATCCGCGTGGTGTGTGTTTTATTCGCCCGACGTTTCCATGACCTATCTGTCATCTTCTTCTGCTGCCTTCGCTTGACGGTATAAGGAAAGGAAGGAACAGTAATTCATTGTACCCTCAAGCGAAGACACCAAATGAAGATGGCAGAGAGCTCATCGAAGCCTATTCTCTCATCGAGCCTATTCTAAATGTCAGAAGTGATAGTGTTAATCAGTAGTACAATTTTGCAACATTTTTTTTAATAATTTCACCCTTAAAATGAATATCGAAGAATACATCAACATGATGCAAGCTTATTTCAAAAGCAGAAGTAAAAATTCAAGAGCTTTACACCTTTTCAGAAATCGTTTTCCGGATAGTGCCGACAAATTTGGAAGACTGGTGCATAACTTAAAAAACTTTGGGTCTTTTAAAAAGTCAAAAAGATGTGCTTATGTAAGACAGGATGAAGATTTGGAATTAAATGTTTTACTTGAAGTTCAAGAAAAACCGGACAAATTCATAATCTGGGAGTTAAATAATTAAAACTTAATTATATAATAATAAAATTATTATATTGATCAGTGGAACACATTTGCAAAATAAGCAAAATAAGACTAAAACATACTTATAAAGGTCTACCACCAAAACAGACAATAACAGATGTTTCGATGGCTGTAATAGGCAGGGAATGCACATTAATGAAGTGCTAAAACTGATTGTACAGGTGGGGAGGTACACGATAAGTGAAAGAGTTAACATGCCGTAACGAGGATCTGGGTACATTAAAATTTAATTCTGATATGAGAAAAGGATTATCAACTTTGTTAGGGTTTACTTTGTATTTGCTTAATTCATACAAGTTGTGCCTATTTTGCAGAGAATAAAGTTACATTCACTTAGTAACTCTTGATATGGAACATCAATACGTCCCATGTTTAACAAATGAAATATATCTCAAGAATCTCTTTTGGGCATTTTCTAGCATATTAATATATTTTAAAGTAGCAAGGTTACCAGACCACTGAACAGTAACACAGCTTACTTAGAACATACGTATTAAATAATGAGCACATTAATGTTCTTAAAAGATTTACATTTACGAACTATAAAGCCTAGTCTCTAACAAACAGCAGGAAGTTTAGCTACGTGCAGGTTGAATGTAAGTTTACTGACATAATAAACAAATCAGATGTTACGTTAGGTAACACCTATGGTAACCATAGCATCTAGGCTATGCTGTAAGTCTGTAAGAACTAATAACATTAAAGATCTTCAAGTCATACGCTAATAAGAAGATACTACAATTAATTACAGAGCAAACATTATAAACATATAGGAATAGCAACAGCCACAGGTTAGATCCCTGGGGAGCACCACTAGAAGTTACGTACGTGCGTAATCGAACACTTTTAATTTCTACAACTTGCCACCGACTATATAAGTATGAATCACATTCACAGCACTAGATCTCGTCATAGTCCATGAGCCGAGATATTAAAAGGGCATGATCCAGCATATCGAAGGCTTTAACAATATCAGTGTAGATAACATCGGTCTATTGCTTAGCGCCCATGGCTTTAGAAATAATGTGTGTAAAATTGGTTAAGTTGGTAGTCGTAGAGCGCTTTCTCATAAAACCATGTTGATCCTTATGGAGAGACGATCTGACGTTGATTCTCAAGAACCATAATTTAATAAGAGGAGATCCTATTATTATCGCGGGTGCTATAGTCAGATTAATGCACTTTAAGTAAAAATAGTTTATTTAATAGCCATTACCACTAGTTCCGAGGAAATCAACTTGTGGAAAATAATTTTGAAAGATGATTTAGTGTTAACGTGTGGAGCGGTATTTGAGTGTCTCAATAGATTTTTAATTATTTGTTTTGGTTTTGTCTTACTTAAAGAATGATTTATGATAGAACGATCTATATAATTTAATGTTTAAAGATGATTTCATGTAAATCTTGACCGCGGCTACGCCTCAAATGATTCATACGCTGGGTCCAATGTTGGCATACTCTCTCTAACATATCGGCCGGTATCTCACGAATAAATTCTTCTATATTGGCTTCCAGTGTGTCAACCGTTGCGGACTTGTCCCTTTAGACATGAGCTTCGTCCTGAACCCAATTTTCCGATAAAAAAGTGGATCTTGATCCAACTTTGCCAGCGCCCATTCACCAAAACTTACCCGTTGTGGTAGGCCGCGTGGCTTCAATTCTTGCACCAGCTGTATTTTAAAAGCTTTTACACTCAAATCCTACCGCAAAATTTTCTACGTAGTGGAGTAACAGGCCCAATTGCTGCGAACGGCGCCAAATCGATAATGCACAGTCAGCAACAACACTGGCGGATACAGCTGCGATATTTTCCTCTGTCCGCACTCTACGTATGCGTGTTGGTGGTTTAATGTCCAATAATGTACATTTGGTGCGAAATTTAGTCACAAGATTCCGAACAGCCGCCTCAGAAGGTCGCCCAAACTGACCATAAAGTGTACTATGCACTTTCTTAACCGAGCATAAATTTTGATAATAAAATTCAATAATCTGCAAAAGTTGTTCGTTTGTAAGTCGATTCATGGTTACATTATAGATCAAACTGAACAGGTTTGACAGTTGATATGTTACAGGAAAACAGCTGAGCTGCCAAAAACAGTGTAGCCATAAAGAAAGTTGCTAAAAAATCACCCACTATTAAATAGTTTTTTGTACAACAAGTGTGGAAATGTTACGCTTTTCCGCACGAGAGTAGGATGTTGGTGCACGAGCGAGCGAAGTGAGTTGTTGTTCTTATATTTTCTTTGTGTTTACATATTCGTATGAAAATTCGCTATAAGAAAGGGTAAAAAATAGTCTGATATTCATTATAATAGTAAAATTATTCAAAACCATTCCGTAATGGTGCAATACCGTTATTGTATCAATAACTAACACTATTTTGACAATTTGTCAGACTGCCAAATATTTAAAGTTCACTCGCTCTGCTTATTGTTTAAATGGAAATTTAATTTTTAATTTTTTTCCCATAAAATCCTCAATTTTTTGACTTTTATTTAATGTAAAATTGTTTTATATTTAGAAAAAAAATTATTGCGGATGAATAAAAAATAAATATACAGAGCAAGTTAAAAAATTAGTTTATTGTCTTTTATCAAAACCTGGTTGAAAGAAAATATGCCAGTTAAAGTATTTTATAAATTATTTAATTTGATATTTTAGTAGTAGTAGTAGTAGTAGTGTTAGGCTATCGACCACGTGGTCCTTCCGCCATGTGTCATTTGTGTATTTGTGTGTGTGTAAATGAGCTTGTTACTTTAAAGGATCGCCCCCGTCACTCTAAAGCAGCATTAATTATATCCCAATGGTGAATGGTACCGGTCACCCATCCGACTACTGACCCGAATCAACGTTGCTGCACGTCAGTTCGGGGCCGTAACCGATGCGCCACCACCGGCGTGTATTTGATATTTTATTTATTCAAATCGGGTAAAAAATAAGCGAGATACGGCATCAAAAGGTTTTCATCAGTCGCCCGGTATATATACAAACAATTGATTATTAGATGCATTACATATTATGTACCAATAATCAGACACGATTATTATAAGAGTTTATGACGGAATTTTAGATTAGGATAAGTTTAAAATATAGCAATAAGATAAAGAAACAAATATAATGATACATTTTATAGAGTAAAAGTACACAAAATGAAAGAAATAACCTTGGATTGCATGTAGATCTAAATTGACCTGTTAATTTATCAATTGAGCTTAATTTGAGTTGTGGGTGCTAGCCTTTTTCAGTAAATCTCGTAATTACATCACTTGTTAGAATATATATTTACAACAACATCAAATTTGGTGGTTTTAAAATTACAAGAAAACTGTTTAGATCACACCCCTTTATTTTCTTAGTTTGATATAAACAATGTTTACTTGTGTTTTTTTAAGTTAGAAAAACTAAGTGAAAATCTTTACAATTATACATTAATGTGTTAAACTAGAAATATATATTTACATCATTTCTAAAAATAAAATTTAAAAAAATCAATATTATTTATGTAAGGATAAAATAAGCATCAAATATTTTCTCTTAAAATTTCAAGATATTTAATCTGATAAATTCAAAAAGAAATATTGTAGATTGATAAAATAAACAGCATACGGCAAGGAATAAAGTTCAATATCTAATCGAACCTCCTAAAGAAATCTAAATTAAAATTAAGTTAAATGGTACTGACTGGTCTCACACCGATTGTCTATATACTTATGTATGTAGTTCTATATTCGATTCATAGCTTTAGCATAGGCATTACTTCATAATTTGTTGGTATTATTAGATGGTAAATGTAATGGAGGTAATACAATATATAATTGTATTGTTACAAATTATAAATGCAAACCTATGTAATAAAATATTATAAATATAATTTTATATTATTTTATTAGTAAACAAAATAGCATTTAGTATTCTATTGTTTTTATTAATATAATATAATATAATAATAATCAGTGGTGTATTCTTGATAAAACATAGAAGTCACTGGATGGGTATTAGAAATTCTTCTATTTCATGTGGTAATTATCAATTTTATCATGTGTCAGGATTCGCCATTATAAATGAATAAAATTTAACCGATGAACAGATACATAATTACAGGTATATATACTTAAAATTGACGCTTTATTTTAGTAGTGCTCATGAATTTAAGAGATTAGTACCTTCAGAGATTTCTGTCGGATTGTTAAATATGTTTTCATTGCTTTTTACGTTCTTTAAATATAAAGATAATTATGAAGAGGTGTAATTTTTTATCTTTTCGTGTGTTGGTTTGCGATATAGTATTCTGTAATGCCAGTCTAGTTGTTCTTATTTTGAATGTTCCTTATTGTATTGTGTTGAAGTTTCTGCTCATTTTCCTTATATAAATTCCGTTGCATTCTTGGTAATGGTGCTGACAAACTTAATTGCTTACCCTAACTTATTATTGACGACGGACTTTCTTAGCTTATTTTTATTTAGTTTATGAGTGTTACATATTTTGTGGGTGAAGTTTCTTAAGTATTTAAGTGCGCAGTATTTTTTGTTTTTTTCTACTCCTGATTCTCCGTAATATATTAATTTAGAAACCATTATATTTTGTTTTTTCTTTAGATTTACGACGATTTTCTCTTTATTGTTTTAGCAATTTCTAAAATGGTTTGATATTACTTGTCGAAGTCGTTTTTATGTAGAGGTATGCATCTGATTCTATGGATTTATGAGTTTAGATCTGTATATTGAATTGCTGTCAATTAGTTGGAATCTCTTGCGATGATTCTAACGATTTTGGTGAGCTTTTTGTAGATTTTATATTTTGTATTGTAGTTGTGTGTCCTAGTGGTTAAATCTAGAAAATTTAATTCTAATTAATTCCATATACAGAACACATCGTTCACCTATCTGAACCAAAGATTGTAATTGTATATCTACCGTTGAATTTTGTTAGAAGTTTGCCATGATTATTTCAGCAATTAGTGTTGTCTATGGACATCCCATAGCTAGTCCTCAGTTTTGAAAGTAGTATTTCTTGTTAAAAGTTTTGTTTAACCCTTAGTTGCACCACTTCAATTTTGTAACGTAACTGCACATGGGGTCTTCCAGGACCCCAAGTTGAAATATTGCTTAAAAAATATTCTTCTATCCTCTATATAAGACTTCAGAACTGTACAAACAAATTAACGTTGCACTCAATTGAACATATATGCACTACTGAGGTCTTTGAGGACCCCACGCGTTTATAAACGTGGATAGACGTAAACTGTATGCACGCGCAATGACCGAGACCCATCACTACTTAATTTTAGCGCTCTACTTCTAAATCAGTGCATTAGTTTTATGATATTTCGAATTTTTTAATAATTAAAAAGTACTTTTAAGAAAGGATGGGGTCCCTCAGGACCCCCAGGTGCAGCTAAGGGTTAAAATACACAATGAGGATTTTGAGTATACGTAGTTGGTTGTTGTTTTATTATTCTTTGAGTTCTTCTGTTGTAAATAAGCTTATTATGTCGAATGAAGCTAGGATGTGTGTTTTTAGTACTTTAATATCTTTATGAGCTTTAAAATATTGTAGGAAGAATTTTGTTTATCCATTAGTAGATTTTATAAGCGTGTATTGTAGTATACTGGGCTGATGAATTAGTTTTGTCTGTATATTTTAAGACTTCCATAGAGAACCGGAATGGCGGATGTCTTTTATTTATAGTTAAAATATTATTTTTGTGGAATGATGGATTCTGCGTTTTTAGTTAAGTAATGAATTCCTTCTGGTATGTGAGTATTAATTAAACTGATGGATACGTAATATACAGTCTAACATTCAATAAAAATAATTTAACATTTACTTTTAAATTTATATTTAAAATATTATTCATATTCAAATTTTTTTAACTTTTATTCTATAATATTTAGAGACATGATTATTTAACCATAATGTACAGTATTATGTTATAAACAATTGTGTATAACATCATATTGATAGTACATCTACAACCTGTGTAATAACTTATTTAACATTGCGCGTGAAATGCCGTAAAATCGTTGTTTTCTAAATCGATCAAGTTTAAGCGTTAATTGAGAATAACATAGAGGGTTAAAAAATATAAATATGCAAGATCTAAAGGGTTTCATGTATCTACAATCTCGTGGATATGTTTTTTTTTTCGAAATTTTCAATTTAATTTTTTTTCTTCAAAACCCCCCCCCCTGGCGCTCGCGCTCGGATTTGGCACACTGTGCGCCGTAAACAATAATATAATCGAATATTAGTTTAAAATCTTAAAAGGTTTTTAACATCTACTCATATTTTAGCAAGATCAGGCTATGATCAAACTCAAACTTGCTGTTTGGCATATATTTTCTGAACTTTTTTAGTTCTGAGCAATAGAATTGAATCAATTAAATTACAAGAATTATTTTTTTAAATTCAGATATTGCTGTTGAAATAGTATTTTAAATAGAAATCCAAATATATCAGTTGTTCGGATAAAAATTTATTTACAAAACAATAAATATAAAAAAACCGATTTCTTGCTGTATAAATTTAAAAATAATTATTAACTATACACTATATATGCCTACCCGAACAATAAATATTTCGTTTCTTTTATTTTTGAATTATTGTTCTTAAGATTTTTATCAAGTTCATTTATTATAACTAAATAAAATGTAACTATAAGGTAATTTAACAATATATTTTAGTCATTTTAATCGTTAAATTATGTTTTACAAAGTGATGGATGGGCAAAATAATCGTGATTTAAAATATGTTTAGTCATAAACGATGTATTATATAATTATTTCTATTTTTGAATAACAGAAAAACGTTTAACCTTTTTATACTACTTTTTATTTTTACACAATACTTCGTGACTAGTTTCAATTACACAGTAATCATTATCAAATTAAGTACTTAAAATGTAAATAACAAGTGTATATATACTAAATCTAAAATGCTTCGATTTCTATTTTTATTTTTTGGGTGATTTTATCTATCGTGTAAGATAAGTATTTGTTATTTGAAATATATGTCTTTAATATCTTTTTTTAAATAATAATGGAGGATAATTATCTGGAAAAACATGTTTTATCAAAAACCAGTTTCACTAATATAAAATAAATTGTTATAAACGCCATACGCTTTTTAAATTAAAGTTATTTTTTATAATTGATGATACATAGTAAAACTCCATAATACATTGAAATAAAACAACACAGTTGGGTTCATTAGGCAGATGAATAGTTCTTGATTAAGCAGGCAAAAGGGAAATCCTACCAACTGTGTTGTTTTATTTGCTGTGAAAATATGAGTAGAAAAATATTTACAAATATCTGTTTATACGTTTTCTCCATTTCGTTTCATTTCGTGTTTTGATATAGACAATCTATGTTGATTTTACAGTGAATAACAACATAATAAAAATTTTAATTGTGTGTAGAGTAATTTTTGATAGCAATTAAACTATTTCTTAAATGAGATGTTTATACCAAATTGTAATTGTTCCATTCTTTATTATAAGTTATATATTTTCATTTTGTGCTTAGTTCAACATTAAACCTTCATAACACAGCGAATCTAATTCATATATTATAAAATTTAATATATTTAATTAATATATAACATGTGTGCTCTTTCAGTTATCATATCTAGCTAAAAATCTAAAATGTTCCATTTTATTTTTATAAAAATCCTGAAATTGTTTCATATATTCTTTCATATAAAATAGTATAATTGTTAAATAATAAAATGAGAAACTTTTATAAATATATCACGAAATAAACGTGTATAAAAAAATATTTTAATATGTTTGAAATGAAAAGTATAATTGTAACTACAATTAAAATTTATACTCACTTGTAATGCAAATAATCCCATCGTAACAAATCCAATCCAGCTGTGAAGAGAATAGAAATTCGGAATCGGCTCGGGCCTCTTCAGGTTATGCGTGTCCAGAACAGCTAAAAATCCTAAGGCCACACAGGGAATAGCCAGCGCATGAAAGACTGTGTGTAGTAATTTTACGTAGATCCTTCTGCAACACCTGCAGATTCTATATAGCAGTATAGCTGTAAAACAAGAAAAATCAAATAAAACTGAATGCTAATGAAAAATTCAGACATCACACGGAAACCTGCCACGTTGGCTCTTAAGTTTTTCGAGTGCGGGAAAAGCCGTAGCGAAATTTAAATCCGCTTTATGGTTGAAACGTGTTCGCACCTTTCAAATATTCTTGGGAGAGCAACGATAGAAGTGCACCCGGGAAAAAGAAGTGACCTGGAATGTTAAACTAACGTGGATTTCACTTTAATGGTAGTGTAAATGGAGAACTTTTTATGAATATTACATATTTTCGTAGTTTAAATGTGAAATTTATTATAATTGCTGCATTAATTCGAGTACGTTGTAATAAATACAAATCATAGTTGAGTAGAAAGCTTTTAATTATTGGAGGGGAAGTTAAAATTATTTGGAATTTCACGACGTTGGATAATCTGGTTTAAAATTAATTTATTGTATTTATTTGTAAGTAATGTTCACTAATTCTGAACTATTTATATGAACATTTTATTTTTCTGCAACTTCATAAGTGTATATGAACAAATTTAAACATTGAATAATAATTATTTTTTTAAATAATTTTATACATTTTATCACTTTGAGAAATTGTAGATGTTGCATTAAATAATATATGTTTAATCTCTTCGTATAGATCACGCGAAGAATTCATTAACTGGAAAATGTTAAGAAACACAGAAGACACACACAATAAAACAGTTTTCAATAACTAGGAAAGGTTGCAGTATATAAGTTGAAACATAAAAATATATTTTTGCAAAAAATCTCTGGAATGAGAGATGTTCGCGGAAGATGGGGACCTAACAGAGCTTATAGCGATTAGGATAGACAGAGTAGTTTTAGACGATGGGAAAGCATGGATAGTCGGAAACGAAAAAGAAACAAACGTAACATGATAAAACTAGGTCAGTAGGTCTTCTTATCCCTTTTAAGAGGTTGCAAACTATTTCCCAATAAAATATTTATAAGATATTATCGCAGAATTGTCAACCTCATTTATTTATTTCTTTATTTAATAACTTTACATGATCTATTAAAAATAAACAGAAACATACATACATACAAATTAAATCTCTTCAAAATTTGGTGCATAGATCTTGAAGGCGGAGTTCATGGTTTCGTGTGTTCTTCCACTCGACCCATTACTCTTGTTATATGGAGATTATGTAAATCAAGCGATTGTAGCCACTAGGGCAATACTTTGACCATTTCTGGTATATTTGGCTTCAATTTTTGAAGACCTTATTTTTTGTGCTTATGTCAGTGTGCAATTTCGATTATTTTAGTTAAAATAATTAGAAAAAAACTGTTGTTAGCATAAGGAATTGTTATACTTACAAAATCCGCTGAATGTGATAAAGCCTGCCACCATGAGAACTGGATGGAAATTAAACTGTTTCTGTATGTCTTCCCGCCAAGCAAATCCATCATGGTAATATATGACCCAGAAGAGTGTCAGTGCAAGGGACCCCAGTAGTAGAACGCTAGCAAATACGACGATCACCGTGTATTCGAACCAACTCCCACAGCCCCATTCGTTTTCATCATCGTATGGTCTGCGCCTGAAAACAATAAATGGTAAAATTTTATTCGTGTGATTTAATATTTTGTACGATTATTTTATTTTTATTTTTTTTATCGTTCATACTCTATAGGTTTGTTTCTCGATATTTTGAAATTGAACAAACCATAAATACCTAATGGAGTAAAGTGAGTACGCATTAATTAAAGATATGAACAACATATTAGTGATAAGGTGACGTAATTGTTGAGGACATTACTGCATACGACCGTTTAATGAATAAATATTTAGAAAGGAGCAAACAGGTTGTCTACACCTTGGCGTTTTAAAATTTTGAAGGCCTCAGGACTCGATTAGCAAACACTTGCAAAGAATTCCAATCTCGCACATTAACATATTATATTATTATTGTATATTCGCAATGATTGTGATTAAACAAAGGTACGTTCTTACATATAAGATAATAATCAATAAATAAAACTTGCTTAGTTTATTATTAATTTCTTTTTATATCTATTTTAATATAAGTTTATATTTAAATTTAGTTTTTTGAATTCCATGTAGAAGATGATCTTTTCTCAAATGTCTGATATAACACTTGAAAATATTTTAATTTGACATATACAACAATTATTTGTTATAATAGCGCCATTAACACCAACTACACTTTTATGGCTAATCAATCAATTGTTATGAATTACATATCAAAGTCGTGTATTTGTAAAAAATAAGAAAAATAAGTGATGATTCCTGGTAACATAGATCCTTGCAAAGGATTTATTACCTTATTTTAGTAAAAGGTAAAAGGTGTCCTTCCAAAACATTCATACCATATTTATTGATTAACCGTATTACTGGTAATAGTGAGCTTGTGGTATCAGCAAATATTTCTAGAAATTAAATGTTCCTTGTTTATATATTCCTATTAAATTCGACTGATAAAGGTGTCAATGTATAAAATTAAATTTGAAATTTGCTCATCACACTTTAGTAACAGACAGAAAGTATGGGTCTGTTATTGTAAACTTAATAAATCTGGCTTATATTAATGTTATTAATTTCTGTACCTAAGATAATTTTATAAGGTAAAGGTGCCATCTATTGTCTAAACGTTGCACTAGATCCCTATGAGTAGACAACCACAGATTATTAGAGGGATCTGTCAATAGCGGCAATTATAATTATAATTCTTTTAATGAGAATACATTTTACCAATAAAGTAACTAAATGACTGTTCCAGAATCATAAAGCAAGCGCTAATCCGGAAATATAAATTGTTATTATGCGATTGTGGCAAAATGAGTTTCCTAAACTATACTATACATAAAATTGTCGAAAGAACTAAACAATTTTTTTAAACTTTTGGTACTAATACATGCATCGGTAGTAGGTTTTGTATTCTTCTGGATTTTCCTTAAGAAAACTTTTTATAGTTTTACATACTATGCACTTTAAATTAAAAAAAATATTGATAAATATTATAATTTAAAAATACATTTTTTATAAAATATGAAGTGAATTAATAATTCCGTTATTAAAACAATTATAAATCTTTCTTTACTATTTTATTTGTAACCATATGTGCATTTCAATGGTTTGGTTACAAATAAAAGTAGTAGGAAAGGTTTTTAATTGTTTTAATCCAGTTATTACCATCTTAAGATAGCACAATTAATCCAAATAATAATTTCGTATTTTTAAATTATTAATAAACTGAATAAATAAAAATAATTTTAATTAACTTCAAGATTTCATACATAAAGCAACCCATAATTTATATTTAGATTACTCCAGTTCATAAATTTGTTGAAAACGTCTCGTTGATTAAATGTAAATGTTGGACATGAAAATAAATAAATAGTTTCTAAATTGCACATATAAAAGACACGCCTAGCTAGTCAAAGCTCCGCCATAGTTTGTGGTTTTCGTGACGTAAATATTTGTCATGGCATTCGTGCTTTGCTGCAGGTTATAATTAAAGTACTGCTCTATCACAAATTTTAAATACGTAGTTATACAAATGAAAACGCGCTTATATCACTGAAATTATTAGATCAAAATAATTATTACCAGTAAATTATTTACAATATTATTTTGCTTTTAATTTGCAATATTATTTATTTTATATTATATAATTATTTCTTGTAATTTTAGTAATACGTGGGGAAGTAAATTATTATGATTCAAAGAACGTAAGAAGTAAAAGCATCTTTAAGAAATAAAATGATTAGTAACTTGAAATCAATATACCTTCTAATATAAAGAAAGAAATGGTCCCTATAATGAGCGACAACAAATAAATTGTTTTTTTCTATAACATAAATATATTTATATCATAATAAATAATTATAATGATGAAATTAAATTATTATAGAAGGTTTATATATTATGTTTCAATGATGATTTTAGATGAATGGGTTTAACATTTCTATTTTAAACACTAAGATTAACTCGTTTAGTTATTATGGCATTACATTAGTGCTTCTTATATATACTGATTTCTATAAAAAAAAAACTTAGAATTTGTTGAACAATTTTATTGAAATTTTATAGTGACTTAGTAACAATAAATTTGAAGAAATAAATCATTCAGTTTGTAACTGTCAATTTTCAAAATTGTTTGTTCTCGATCTCCTTCTGAACTTGAGAACAATGCCAAGAGTATGTCAACATCAATATTTTTTCAATTAACTGATTTTGAACATGACCATATTATTGACATGAGAGAGGCCGGGCTACGAGAAAGCTAAGAGAAATTGCTTGTCGTGTAAACCAAAATGTTACAACTGTATTGAGATGTTAGTCCAAATGGTCCGAGAATGAGATTCAACAACGTCGATCTGGAACTGGACGTTTCCAAAGAATTATAGATCGCAAAGAACATCGACTTTTATTTAATTTATTTCACTTACTTTACAAGTTCCATTTAAAGAAATACATAAAAATACATATATTAATACACTAACTAATAATTTGAAGTATAGAACTTTGAATTCACGACTTCTCCTGATCTTCCACTCGACCCATTATAGTTGCCAACTGGTGATGATAGTCACCAAATAATTCTGGTAATTAAGGCAATACTTTTCCCATTTTCTGGAGTATTTAGGTCTAATTTCTGAAGACTTTATTTTATATGTCCCACAGGGGACAGATGTTCAGTAAATCGATCAATTGCAAGTAATTGGATGTGAGGTGCAGGACTCAGAATGTCAATGTCATCTGTTTATCGCCACTTCATTGTCTACGCAGACTAGAATAGAGTGACGAAAGAGCGAATTGGTCGCAAATGTTTTTAAATTGTGTTTAGTGATGGGTCCAGATTTTGGTTGTGGGCCCACAAGGATCGTAGGAGCGTTAAGACAGATACGTGGAGAACGAAAAACTCCAATATTTTAGTTTTGTTTATTGGTTACATTGCCAATGTGCTACAAACCGTTGCGCTTTCATATCTTCAGGGGCTGGAAAATCCCATTTTCTAACAGGATAATGCGCAGCCTCATACGGTAAAGGCTACAACAAGTCTCTTGGAAGAACCCAACCGAGCAGGCCATGGGAGGACGGTAATCCCATGGCCTGATCGGTCGCCTGATTTGTCACATATATGGAATGCGTTCGATAGGCGCCTGGGTAATTTACCACACCCTTCAGATAACTTAACGATCTCCAGCTAGATATTTAAGAAGCTTGGAACTTGATTAAAAGCATATCACGCCCTCTAAATGAGTGCATTACTTTTCATTATTGAAAATTTTAAAACTTTTTGTTAAAAATTTTAATTATGTATCATGAAAATAGATTATTTATGAAAATTCTACAAAATCGATCAGCAAATGCTAGGTGTTGCAATTTTTATGGAAGTCAGTGTTAAGTGATTGAACAATATTCAATCTGACTGTGCTTCGACACTAGTTCCACCAATTGTATGGGTTGAGGTTGTCCATAAAAATTCGTTTAAAAGTTTTACGAAATAGTATATTAAAAGGAAACTTTACAAATGTTTTGTTTACGCGACTATTATTCTGTGTCTTCCATTTTGCATTCCTACGCCGAGTCCCCTGGTCGTCGAAAGCGCCCTCTTCCCTTCTTAGAAAATACGCACTCGCCCTCCGCACAGAGCCGTACTAAGTTCCGCGCGGCCCAAACAGTCAGTATATAATGCACAACATTAATTTAACACTAGGCTAAACAAGTAACCTCATATTCGAATACTGTATGGAGTTTTGCAAAAAAAGTTACTATTTTCATCTTCAAATTTACCACATAAGGAAACCACTTAATTTACCAAACTCGATCTATTTAATCAACAATATTAAATGAGAAACACAAACGTCTCGTCGTAACAATGTCTAAAATATTTGATGCCATTAAATTGGCAAAATATTTATTATGTAAATTCCTTTTGAGGATATAATATGCTGCGTTTGGCTAAAACAAAGATGAAGTATTCTAAGAAGCAAATTTCTCACTGAAGAAAGTGTTGGTACGAGTAGAAGAACGCTTTATTGTGAACTCTGCCATTTCCATATGTGACTGAAATTTGTGTTGACATTAATGGATTTTATGTACAATTTTTGAATATTATGTAAGCATATTGGAATAAATAAATTATACTACTACTAATATTTTCTTTAGGTAAGTATAAATGTAAAATATTTCGATGTTTTTAAGTTAAAGGGGTAAATAGATACCGACAAACAACACAAACAGAAAAGAATATTAAAATTTTTGACCCAAGGAAAAGAATATTTTCAAACTAAAAATACAACAAAACAAAGTATTAAAAATACTGAATAATTTGGATAAAAGAACCAAAACAACAGAAGTAAATAAACAAATACAAGAACTAAATATTTAGACTATGATAACGCTGAATGTTACTTAGCTTTATCGTAGTCGATCTACAAACTTAAAAATAACTCAATTAAAACTAATATCACATTAAAAATTAACAAACAATTCTATGATTATAAAATAAGAATTAAATTAGAATAGAATAGAAAAATTCAAGACATCTCAATTTGTTTATATAACTTAACAACAGAATCAAGTAAACAATACAACAACCTGGAGGAATACATAAAAACTGAAAAGAGAAAAGCTTAAAAAATGTCGGTGGTTATCCTCCCATTTGGAATCTAGTGCAACGTTTAGACAATAGATGGCACCTCTATAGTAATATCGTAGTCGATGGTTAACCCGGAGAGTTAAATTCTCCTAAGTAAATCTCGATTTCCTGTCTCCAACTGCGCTACGCTGATGAGATCCTAAATAGATCGAAACCGGTCCGTGGCTATTGTTGACAATAAAAGAAATGAATTAAAAATAAATAGAAATAAATTTATAATTTCAAAGTACAAATTACAATTATTTTTGTGTGATTTTTTAGTTCACTTTATACGATAATAGTATAAGGGTTAACTAATTTTTAGACATTATTTATTAATTAAAAACACATTACAAAATATTAATTAAACTGTAAAACCTCCAATAATATGAAGAGTTAAGATATATCTATTACGCAAGGCGAATACTCATTATGACGAGGGTTTGGGAGGGCCATCAGTCATTACGGACGCTCTTTCAACTACCCACTCTATAGTCCAGACAGCTCCCTAAGATTAACAACTGCTTACAAAACTCAAGCACTTTTTGACAGGAGAAATATGAAGCTGGATACAAAAACCCGTCACACGTTACGACAAATGCTTAAATTTGCGAGTTGATTATGTAGAGTAGTTTAAGGTTTAATGTTATTTTCAAAGAAACGTTAATATTTTTATATATACTTATATTTTTAATACTGGTATTACTTTTCGGATGGCCCTTGTACATTGTCAAGATGCACAAAGGGGTTTTAATACCCTTATATTAGTATTATTGCTTAAACAAACAAAAATCCGTACTAAAAGAAATAATCCAGATTTTTGTATTTTGAGTCATTTAAAGGTATAATTTGGTAAATTTAAATATTGTCATTATTATTTGCATAAACAAATTGTAGTCTTTACATAATTTCTTCTAAATATAGGAAAGAATTTTATAACTTTACATTAAAATTATAATTTCTGAAATTAAAATATTGAAGAATGCTTGCTGTTTAATGCTCTTTATGTGTTTTTAATGTAAAAAGCTTTCCGATGCAACATTAATTTGACTTTAGTTATTACATAAATAAACAGCAATGTGTTATTGCATTTTTAGAATTTGTTACTGGCCTATTGAGTCCTATATATAGTCCATAAGTCTTCTATTCTTTAAAGCAACTATCAAACCTTATATTTTTATAATTGCAACATCAATCAAGTTACAAGAATTTAGTTGCAGTTTTAGAAATTTATATTAGTCTAGAATTATTTTACTGCTGCAGGATTGTTATTAATCTTAATTATACCAAGCATCACATTTTAACAGATTGAATTATAGATGTGTTTAAAGGTATTTTGGGTATTTGTGTGCGTAATTTGGGTAAAATAACATTTTTTATTAAAATAAGTTCTATGAGCCCACAATTCACGAGATGGGCAAATATCTAATACCACAGTTTGCAACAAGCAATAACAATTATTAAAAAAGAGTTTATAGTCAAGTTTGCGGTTTTCCATAGTGGAAGGAATGGTACCCTTCACAAACGTACTATGTGATAAACTTTTGCATTGGCCCCTCTTTAAATGTATTAACTAATTGTTTTTCTGTCTAGCGCGAAAATATTTCAATGACTTCAATCTGGGCTGCAGTTAGAAATCATTTGCTACTATCCAATTACATTAACAGCGGGATGTGTTCATGTAACCATGATAATTTGAAAAATTTAAAGAGATTTTCTTTCTTAAAGAACTATGGTACAACGGTATTTAGCCAAAAGCTCGTCAATTCTTTAGGAATTCAAAGTCATTTTTTTTTAAATTTGTTTGTTTATTTAAAAACCTATTCGGGATTATAGATGTCGTGCCACACACGTTGCGTAAAGTTGGCCTCGATTCGAAGCCAGAACACCAATGCATTTTGTGGACAATTGATGGTTGTGTTTCATGATATCATGCCTGAAATATAATATGCCAGTTTTGCACGTCTAAGATTAAAATATAAAAAAAATATAGAGCAGGAGGTTAAAATACAAGCGATTAGTTGTTTGCTTCCTAAATAACCGCAGGAACTTTGAAACAACTAATTAGTAAATGATGGTGTGAATAACAGCGGCCCTGCCATTTATTTTGAATTCAAAGTACGTAAAATAGCGGGAATTGATTAAAACAAACCTTTGGGCAAATAGATTATAACTATATATATATATATGACACAGAGCAAAAATAAATACTTTTGTAGGTCAATAATATAAATAGGTTATTTTAAAATTATCACAATAATAACAGTAAATATATAATTGTAATAGAACGTTATCTTGTTATATACAAGATACTTGTATCTATAAATAGTGATGCCTTATATTTGAACAATAATCCTATTTTAATGTTTTGTTATTTTGAATATTTATTAAGGTATTTCATGCCAAACGTTTATTATTATTAATAAAAGCACAGGTCGGTAATAGAAATAAGACTTTACATAGTTATTTTATTTGTAATAAGTTCAAATAATAAAGCAATTTAAGCTAAGAGTACGTGGTATAACAGTATAAATAGTTAGAATTTAGGAGCCCGCGAATACATGCTAATTTCGAGGTATGTAAAACATTATTACTATTTATTATCCACACCTCAAATGCTTTACATAATATTTCCGTCAGAGAGTTAAGTGAGCACTATCATGAACTAGGAAACGATTCGTAGCAGAAGATTTCTAAAACGCTCATCTTAAATGTTAAACTTGTTACCGCTTTACCGTTATATACGTATACCATTTTTGACTTCCTCCAATTCACTTTCTAAGAGAACAAATGATCGCCGAAGGCACATCGAGTTCATTGTGAAACCACCACTAGGCAGATATTAATTTAAACAGAATAAAACTACATCAGTAGTGGCTCTGAACGGAGGTTAATTCCACGCGGGCACGATGCAATTACTTTTTTTGTAATTTAATGCACGTTAGAGAACGCTTATTACGAATGCATGGTGATCAGCAGCCATCCTATATGAAAATTTATTCATAAGTAAATATTATCACCTATCTGCAGTGCGCTCATGATTGAAATGTTAACGAGTTTTAAATTAAAAACGCAATAAGTTTTCCTACTGGGAATTCGACTCTATAATAATTTAAATCCTAATTAGATATACTAATCATGCTTTTGATATATAACGCATTTTTTATTAATAG
Source organism: Ontholestes murinus (assembly GCA_963969525.1). Lineage (NCBI taxonomy): Eukaryota > Metazoa > Arthropoda > Insecta > Coleoptera > Staphylinidae > Ontholestes > Ontholestes murinus. The sequence goes on along the minus strand of OZ018389.1, from coordinate 39,950,611 downwards.
CTATGACTATATAAATTGAATAGGTATTTATATTTAATAGAAATAGGAAATAGGATTATTAACATTTAGAATAATTATTATATTTCAAATCGTTTAAATTTAATTAGTAATAATTTCTAATTAAAAAAATTAATTCATGCTTATTCTCAAATCATTATCGGCTACAGTAAGTGCTATATTATGGTGTTTCTATAACATTCTTAAACAACGCCAAAATATTATTCCCAGTATTCATATTTTTGTTGTTTCGATATATGTATAATTTTGAAAAATTAAAATTGAGTTAATTAAAAAAAAATGTTTTCTAATTCAATTCAATTTAAATCGTACCAAAAATAGTCAAATAATAAATTTTCATTGTATATATTTATGTTATGCGATAGATAAAATTGTTATATAGAAGCTAATTCTTACATTTCCCGGATTTCTAAATTCAAAGAGAAGTTTATGCTTAAAATAAGCGAAATGTAAAAAATATAATATTTAAACTTGCTTCTTTTCCCGAAACGCATCCTATTTATTTAGAATAGAAACGATTTTTATTACGATTTACTTTTACAATTTTTGTACTTGAATAAATAAATACGATTTAAATTTATGGGAATAAACAAAGTAAATAATATATACAAATATACTACACTTACTTTTATATGAAATGCACTACCCAGAAAGAATAATACGATTGATGCGAAACTTGGTGAAAATAATTGTTTATTCGTTGGTACAAAATGATTAAACTCTCAAAAAATGTTGAGCCGTTGTGGTTTTTCCGTCATGGTTCATTCATTAACTTTTTATATGGTCATTGAAGAATATTTACTTAAAATTTATCAGCAGTTTTATTCTGAAGTTGTTCAGACAGTTCATAATGCCCAGAGTAAGACAACACCCAAATTTTCAACAAGCTTCGGAGTTTGATAGGGGTCGAATTATCGGCATGAGATAAGAAAGAAGGTTTATCGTTCCGCGAAATTGGCAGAAGAATAAATCGAGATCACACAACTGTGGCAAGAATATGGTCTTTCTGGTCAGAAGAAGGTATACAGCGACACCATCTTGCTGGAAGACCTCCCCGACGTCGTAACGCCCGTGAAGATCGGCTTCTGAGACAAATGGCCACACAGAAACGATTTCAAACAACTAGGTCTGTTGCAATAGATTTGGTAAGAGCTGTAAATCGCCAGATTTCAATGGCAACCATTTATCGACGAATTGCCTACTTTGGCCTCCATTCTTAAAGTCCATTTACGCGTCTTCCACCTCAGAAATATGCTCGTTTGGCTTGGTGTCAAGTGTGGCAGGGTTAAGTTGAACATCGCGTTTAGCGATGGATCCAGGTTTTGTTTATGGAAGAATGATGGACGTACAAGGGTGCGTCAATATCGAGGAGAACGAAGACATTTAGAGTTTTTTGAAAGACGCCATAAAGCTTTAACACCAAAGAGAGGACTGGGTCGAAGGCCAACTTACCAAAGCAGAATCATGCTGGTTTACGGACGGCTCAAAGACCGACAAAGGGGTAGGAGCAGGTATATACGGCACAAAACCCGAGACAAAGATTTCTGTCAGTCTCACCAAGGACACAACGGTGTTCCAAGCAGAGGCGATAGCTCTTCACCACTGCACAAGAGAAATAGCAAGACAAGACACCAAAAGTAGGTCAATTGCTATATTCTCCGACAGCTACTAAGAACACTAAGCTTCACACAGGTCGAATCTAAGCTAGTGAGTGACTGTATACGCGCTCTTAACCAACTTGTCTGTCACAAAAAATTAACAATCACATGGGTCCCAGGACAAGGAGGACATCCGGGGAATGACATAGCAGACGAATTGGCCAAACAAGGCTCGTTAAAAGCAGTAATTGGTCCGGAACCCTCTTGCGGAATCTCCAAAACCGCAGTCAAACGATCCATAAAAAAATGGGTGGAGACACAGGCCCTTACCTGGTGGACGAACTCACCAGAACAGAGACAGGCGAAACAGTTCCTTAAGAAACAATCGCCAAAATTTATGACCGAACTCCTGAACCAAGACAGGAAAATGGTCAAAACAATAGTAGGCCTGATAACAGGACACTGCAAGCTCAACAAACATATGAGCAAAATAGGCCTAGTGGAAGAAGCATCATGCAGATTCTGCCTAGAGGAAGAAGAGGACTCGTTCCACATCCTATGCCACTGCGAGGGTCTAACAAGGATTAGATATCAAAAGCTAGGCACTACAAACCCAAGCGCGGAGACTTATACCCAAGCCCCTCTGGCAGGGCTAATAATATAATTTTTGTTTTCCGACAATTACACTTGAATTTCATATGAAATGCATATATATATATATATATATATATATATATATACAGTTAATCATACAAATTGATACGTGTTTCGATTCGATCATTATTATTATAACAAAAATGTATTAAACTCATTACGTTGTAGAAAATTAACTAACAATGAAAACATTTTGTAAATCTACAACAAATGAGTCTTAAACTACAAAATTAATTTCTTATTGAAACAACTACTTCTCTGGCTAATACATTGACAGACATTGAATGATACAAAAGTAATTTGGGTGTTACGAATAGCAAGGCTATCAAACCAACACTAGTTTGAACGTATGTATTTCTGTGAAATAAACTGATTTTAGTAAATTTTAGTTTATTGTATCTTTTAATGTCTCACGAGGTATTAGCTAAAGAAGTAGTTGTTTCAATAAGTAATTTGTTTTTTAATCTTAATAAGACTCAATAATTATAAAACTCATTTGTTGCAGATTTACGAAATGTTTTCGCGTTTCTTTAATTATTAATCATTATAACTGTCGAAGATCAAGAGTATGGTATTTTTACGTTAATTCCGGTATTTACTACATATGCCGTGTGTCGTAACAACTGTCACTTACCAATTTTCATTTTAAAATTAGATTAAACTCTAATAATGATCCGCAAGGATTGACACACATGTAAGTTTATCTAATTAAATATATATGGAACAAACGAAGTGTATTACTTGTTCCAATTTATTCATACTGCCATTATCGATATTAACATATAACTGTCAGTTGGCACAACTTAGAAACATACACTCTGCTACACAGAAGGTATTTGATTTAGTTTGACACAAAGGCTTACTATATAAATTATCACAAAATCCCCAAAGTAGGACGTATTACAAATTGAAGATGATACTTCCTCAATAGCTCACTCCTATTCCCTTCTAACGAATTTCCCCAAACTCGCTATCATCAGGTGAGTAAAACATGCCCCAGTGCCAATCTGTACTATCAACCATCCAAAACCATCTAGTAGCCGAACTCTCTGCCCTGCGCAACCTTACTTTATTATCCAAATAAGCCATCAAATAGACTTCTTTTTGAATCTACAAATTTTGACCCTATAAATCAGGAATGTGCAACTTCATCAAGACCGCGGGCCTGAAAATAATTCAACTTAAAATTGCGGGCCGAACCTTTTATTTGAATTTATAAGGAAAGGAGAGATTTGTAGATTGATTTAAGGAAATGATATTATATTTATTACGTTTTAACATTTCAAAAAATTGTAAAAAATAACAACACATATGTATATGTATGTAGTCATTTATTAGAACTGGCTTTCACAAAATAAATTAAACTGAACAAGTACAAACATATTTAATGGGAAGACTGTGCCTTCATATTTTTTACCAAATAATCAATATTTGGTGAAATATCGGATGTCGCAACACGCAGAGTGTTCTCCAAATGTGAGCCTGTTAATCTTGTACGTGTTTTTGATTTAACAAACTTCATTCTCGAAAATAGCTGCTCACATTTGTATGTACTTCCAAATAATGACATTTTTTTCCGTGCCAAAGTTGCGAGATTTGGAAATTTATCGGTTGGTAAATATTTTTTATAAAAATCGGTTAACGGCATGTTTCTAAATATTTCCTTAAGATTGGATTCTTCTTGCAATTCAATGAGTTCCATTTGCAATGAAAATGGAGCTTCTTCTATTTTCACATCAAATGGAGAGGAAAAAATTTTCAGACTTGTTTCTTGGCAGCGAAAATCTTTAAATCTGGTGTTAAATTCATCTCTTAAAAATTGTAACTCGTTTGCAAACGTTTCGAAGTTGACATAATCTTTATGATTTGCAAGAGTGGGAAAATGGTAGGTATTCCCTGTTCGAAGCTGATTTGCCCAAAGTCTTAATTTATTTCGGAATGACTTAACGTAGCCATACAGTTCATGGACAAGGTTGTTCTTGGTTTTGCAACTTTTTGTTTAATTTATTCATATGACTTGTTATATCAACGAGAAATGCAAGATCGCAGACCCAATTTGTGGTCTTTAGCTCTTGTACAGGTTTTTCTTTCATATCCATAAAAACAAATACCTCATCTTTCAAATCATAAAATTGTTTTAACATTTTTGCTTTACTTAACCAGCGCACTTCACAATAAAATGTCAGATCTTCCAAATGTTTGGAACTGATTGTGGTGAAGTGCTTTTGATTTAATGAAATTTATGTGTAAATTTGATCCATTTTGCACACAAATTTTGTTGATGTAAAATGTAGTGAAATACACTCAAATCTTCAGTGTCAATATTCCTGCTACATAGTTCCAATTTAATTCTATTGACAACTCCTAAATTAAAACCAACCATAGCTGGAGCATCATCAGTAGAAATTCCACTTAGATTCTCCCATTTAAGCTCAAATTGATCAAAAACTGCATTTACTTCTTCGAAAATGTTTTCTCCTCGTGTGGTATCCTTCATAAGTTGAAGAGCCGGCAATTCTTTTATGTAATTAAATTTGATATCAACTCCGCGAATAAAAAAAATAGAAATTGTGCGGTATCGGTAATATATGTGCTCTCATCGAGCAATTGAAAATGCCTCAAACTTCTGCGACGCACGTAACTTAAGGTTTGATTTGATATCGTGGCCATATCATCGATACGTCTTGTTATAGTCGAGCGAGAAAGACTTATTTTTTCTATATAGTCGTTTTTTTAGGGCATAGTTCTTTAACGACAGCACTAAGACACTCTTTAACAAAATCACCTTCAGAATAAGATTTAGAATGCTTTGCAATTTTTTCACTAATTATAAAACTTGCTCGTACAATACATTTGCATAAATAAAAGAGTCTGTTGCGCAGATAAACATTTTTTCAAATGTATTATTTTATCTTTCCTTTGTTGCCCATTGAGATTACTACAACTAGAATGTTTTGATGTAATGTGGCGTTTTAAATTAAATTATTTTACCACTGATATACTTTTGAGGCAAATTAAACAAACAGACTTGTTTTTTTGCATAGTAATCGTTAGCCCATTTATCTTGAAAACACGATTTTCAATATCAACTTTTCTTCTCTTCTCTCATGTCATTTTAAAGATTATATTAAATTGTAAATTAAGTATGAATTTAGAAACTGCTGTGCCTTACTATAAATAACTACGTGATTTTGCTCTGCTGATTCTTCCTTTACTAATCAACATACTTACAGCCAGTGCAAATAAGACGGGGTTTTCCTTGTTTATTGCATACACTGAATGCTGAGTTAACTAAATACAGTACAAAACTTTATAATACCTATAAAACTTTATGATCCTTAGATTATATGAAAATTAATAAGAATTCATATATTTTTTTATTTTCAAGGGCCAGGTTTAGTGAGATTTGAAAATTGTGCTGCGGGCCGGATAAAATGAAGTCAGGGGCCGGATCCGGCCCGCGGGCCGTACGTTGCACATGCCTGCTATAAATGATCACCTAATTTTAACATCCTTTAACGTTAGTTTACTCGTCTAAACTCCAATATTACCCTAGAGAATCTCCATTCACATGGAAAGTTATATCATATGTAGCATAATTAATAAGAAAATAAACGTTGAATTTTAAAAATCTAAACAAAATGTATGCAGCACGAAGAATAATACTTGTCGTTCATTGTGAGCTAAAAGTAATATTCAATCAATTGAAATAAATTTGGGAATATAAATTATAAAACATTCCCAAATTTATTTCAATTGATTGAATATTATTTTTAGCTCACAATGAACGACAAGTATTATTTCATTTCTCTTTCATATGTTGTTTATAGCTGTTTTTCCCATACAAAGCCTTTGATATATAAAATAATATATTTAAGACGTTCAAGTTGGCCTTGAGATAGACCTTTTAGTAGTAGTAGTAGTGTTTTTGGCTATCGACCACGTGGTCCTTCTTACCACGTGTCATTTGTGTATTAGTGTGTGACAGGCGAAACAGTTCCTTAAGAAACAATCGCCAAAATTTATGACCGAACTCCTGAACCAAGACAGGAAAATGGTCAAAACAATAGTAGGCCTGATAACAGGACACTGCAAGCTCAACAAACATATGAGCAAAATAGGCCTAGTGGAAGAAGCATCATGCAGATTCTGCCTAGAGGAAGAAGAGGACTCGTTCCACATCCTATGCCACTGCGAGGGTCTAACAAGGATTAGATATCAAAAGCTAGGCACTACAAACCCAAGCGCGGAGACTTATACCCAAGCCCCTCTGGCAGGGCTAATAATATAATTTTTGTTTTCCGACAATTACACTTGATTTCATATGAAATGCATATATATATATATATATATATACAGTTAATCATACAAATTGATACGTGTTTCGATTCGATCATTATTATTATAACAAAAATGTATTAAACTCATTACGTTGTAGAAAATTAACTAACAATGAAAACATTTTGTAAATCTACAACAAATGAGTCTTAAACTACAAAATTAATTTCTTATTGAAACAACTACTTCTCTGGCTAATACATTGACAGACATTGAATGATACAAAAGTAATTTGGGTGTTACGAATAGCAAGGCTATCAAACCAACACTAGTTTGAACGTATGTATTTCTGTGAAATAAACTGATTTTAGTAAATTTTAGTTTATTGTATCTTTTAATGTCTCACGAGGTATTAGCTAAAGAAGTAGTTGTTTCAATAAGTAATTTGTTTTTTAATCTTAATAAGACTCAATAATTATAAAACTCATTTGTTGCAGATTTACGAAATGTTTTCGCGTTTCTTTAATTATTAATCATTATAACTGTCGAAGATCAAGAGTATGGTATTTTTACGTTAATTCCGGTATTTACTACATATGCCGTGTGTCGTAACAACTGTCACTTACCAATTTTCATTTTAAAATTAGATTAAACTCTAATAATGATCCGCAAGGATTGACACACATGTAAGTTTATCTAATTAAATATATATGGAACAAACGAAGTGTGGCCTTGAGATAGACCTTTTAGTAGTAGTAGTAGTGTTTTTGGCTATCGACCACGTGGTCCTTCTTACCACGTGTCATTTGTGTATTAGTGTGTGTAAATGAGCTTGTTACTTTAAAGGATCGCCCCCGTATCTCTAAAGCATCATTAATTGTTTGCCAATGATGAACTCTCGCTAACGCTAGTTCGGCCGCAACCGAATGCGCCACCACCGGCGTGTAGACCTTTTATTATTCTCACTTACCAGAGAAATTCTGATTTAGAATTTTAAAAATAGAGTCGTCTTTTTTTACCACATTGCTATGCAAATACAAGCAAAATTTCTTTCAAAATTGGACATCTGATTAAAGTATTTTTGAACAGAATATAAGAGTCTTTGTAGTCATTTTTTTTAGGAAAGGGGGTAAAGATGAAGACACATTTTCTTTCAAAATTCTCAAATAAAGTATACAATCATTCCGAAGATTTGCGTAGAATTATTTTATACATATAAAGGGTGTTCAGGAAGTTGGGACGAATATTAAGGTTCTATAAAACATACAAAATTAATTGAAAATGTAATTTTCTTTTATAAACATATTAAGTAACATGTCCCATTTTGTATGAAAATGGATATCCTTCATATGACTACCCAAGGCCGCACAGCAACGAGCAATGCGTTCTTTGAAGTTCTCGATGACGCGTTCACAAACATCTAGTGGGATGCCGTTAATAACCCTTTCAATTTCATCATTTAATTGGTGTATTCTTTGTGGTCTATTCACGTACACTTTTGAATTCAAAAATTCCCACAAAAAAAAGTCACAAGACGTAAGATGGTATGATTCGGCAGACCATTCCTGGTTGCAAACCAAGGAGATAATTTTTTGGAGAATCTTTTCATTCAGCAGAGCAATCGTTTTATAGGATGTATGAAATGTCGCATCAGTTGAAACCAAAAATCGTAATTTTTGTCGACAACTGCAAAAAAACATCAGAAAGCATGTTTCTGTAATGGTCGCCGTTCACAGGGACGGCATCTTCCTTACGATTTTCAAAAAAGTACGGGCCGATCACTCCTCTGTTTATTGACGTACCCACTGGGTGGGTGCACCTTATTTGAGAAATTTATATTTGATAAATTCAGTTGTTGTGCTCATCAGCGAACCAATTTTCTGGGGCTTAAACAGAATGCGGTCGTCCTGTTTTCTTAACATTTGCAACAGAACCCGTGTTCTCAAACTTCCGGATCAACTTTCGAACTGAGGATTCGGTCGGAGCAGCATTACGTTCGAGGGTCACATGTAATTCACGTATGGTTGCCGTGAAACTTTCGCTGTTTTTGTAATAACTTTTTATCACTTGGTTGTCATCTGCTCCATGATAAAAATAAAAATCAAACTACAATGCTCACCACACAAAAGCTATGAAGCTGCAAATAGGAAGGATAGCAAATAACAAACATAAAATAAGTACGACTGCCAAACGTCATATGACAAAATGGCACCAAATTAAAATTCGTCCTTACTTCCCTATAGTTCAATATTATTTCTTCAAATTAGTTTAAAAAAATCCAGTTGCTTTAATAGAGTCTGCTAGATGTCACAATATGTTTCATGATTTATGATAACTGCGCTCAGTTGTATTATTGGTGTGGCAACATTCAACTAGAAGCATATCCTTCATAGTTTGAAGCTAATATATTTGCATTAAGTTTATGATATTCTATTATTTTAACTTATTTATACAACAAAGCACAAATATGACGAAGAGAATGGTTGCGACCGTTACTACGTGGTAATCCCTGAATTAATTTTTGTTTTAATTCCGTGCTTTATTTTGACATTTTAAATTTTACACGCTTCTTGAAATTTGCACATAGTAATTGTAATTTATTTCCCATATTTTTAATTTATATTATTAATTAATTGTTTACAAGTACCTAAAGGACTTTTATTATTATTAAGTTACTTTAAATACGTCATAATTACATTAGGGAATGATCAGCTTATTGCTTTTCATATTATAAATATAAATCTAAATTTTCCCGCTATATAAATTAAATAATTTATTAGCTCATTAAATTTATAAATGAAATAAATTACGATTTAATTAAAATATACTCTTTTTCCACATGGTGCATACTGAGCACTTGTTATCCGAACTGTAATTGAAATTTTATTAATTAATTAGAACTTCAATTACACAGCAGTGGCAGTTCTGTTTAATTATTTACCAGAAGAGGATGGGTATAGTAAAACGTGTACAACATGGAAATTCGTGGAATAAATATAGTTGCTGTAAAATGTACGAGGGAATATGTTTAGTACGTCGCTTTGATTCGATTGCAGTGCGTATAGCAATGAGTGTGTACCTGAATTTTAATGAGAATTTTTGTTAGGGAAGACAATGGGCTATAATAAACAATCATTTGTAAAAATGTATAGATTATTCCTATAATGTTCATATTTGTTTAAAGTATTTATAGTTTAGATTTTTTTAAAATTTCATTAGCAAATTATTTAATTTCTTCAGTAATCTGCAGAGGTAGTCTTGATTGAGTATTTGCATAATCTATGTTCGATTAAACATAATTTATGCCATATTGATAAGCTAATAATTGACCATCTTTCTAATCGACTAGCTGCTAAGGTCGGTATACCTTCTCGTTACCATATAATGTTAATAGTGGTTGATGATCTGTAAATAAAGTATAGCCGACACTTTATATATAAATAGTATATTTTTTAATTCCAAATATAATAGATAAGGTTTTTTTTATTAATTTGCGATTATATCATTTGCGTTGATAAAGTTCGTGAAGGAAATACAATTAGCCTAGTTGACCCATCAGAAAGTATGGGCGATAAATGCACCTAGTCCGAGATAATTTTTATCACAATATTATGTAATAATAACTATGCTGAACAAATTTGGTTAATTTAAAACATTACATGTGTTAAGTCAGTGTGTGACTTCTGCAAGTAAATGTCCAAATAAAATACATAGTATTTCCTATATACTAAGTTACAGTTGATAGAGAGAATAATATATTTAAGAGAATAGACTTTGATAATTATTTTTGTTAATTGAAAAGATGGTGAAGAGATATCTTTTATTTTCTGATTTTGACATTGGGATATATGTAAGTCGAAATATCATAGATCGATATACTGCTAGTTTATATTGGGTTGGACAAAATTATTTATTATTTATTTCACTGTCTGTGTTTAGCCTTGTGATAGATTGTATGTCTTCTTTACTTTTGAAACTAGCAAACGATTATTTTTTTTATTTCGATATTTCATTATTAAATTTTCTTTTGTAATTATCTCTACGAGTACGTGCAATTTTTAAAGATGGTAATTAATTTTGATATATTATTTTTGAAGTATTAAATAATTTGGTTAATATGGGGCTTTGCCGGTTTCCCATTGTTAGACCTGCTTGTGTAGAGTTGGTTGTATTAATTATACAGGGTGTCCTGTTAATGCGGGGAAATGGCTAGACCATAGATTCCTGGGGTCAAAATATGACGATTTAACGCAACTTATCTATATCCAAAAATTTTCGGTTAAGCCGGAATTTGGCTTCAAAGTTTCAAAATTTTTTATTTCTTTTGTTTATAACAATTGAACGCTTTATTTGATTTGAATGAAACTTATTATTAATAAGTACCATAATATCATACATCATTTCACTTATTGTTGGCATTAGTGATTGACAGGAAGTATAAAAAATAATAAAAAATATTTTTTTATTGGTGCATCCAAATTTACTTGAAAGGGCATTAGATTTAAAAACTTTTTCTTGTACGGTTTTTGCATAAAAAAAATAAAATATGAATATAGTATACTCATTATGCACTCATTAATAAGTAAATAAACTTACTCTATTGAATAAAAATTAAATAATATCAATTAATAAAATAAATCAAAACAACATCTAACACTTTTCAAACAATTTTCTTTGCAAAATCCTAATATAAACAAGATATCTGTTTGTTCCAAATATGAATATTTATGAACTATAATAAAGTTAAAAATTAATTGTTAAAAGACACTAAATAATTATTATTATACATAATGTATATTTTTTAAAGAAAGACGGCCACGAAAAACATTTGTTTTTCGATTCGATGAAAAACTTGATTTTGTTTTTACTAGATAAAAAATATATATTTTATTTTTTTGTGGGAAAACCGTAAAAGATATCAAATATTATTAAGAGATAAATAAGTTTTTAAATTAAATTGTCTTTCAAGTAATATTTTTTTTAGTTTTTATTAGATCCACCAATAAAAAAATATTTTAGTTTTTAAGTGGTGGTACTACTGTTTCTTATACTTCTTGTTAACCAATAATAATCATAATAACTGAAATGATGTATTATATTATGATAGTTATTAAAAATAAATTTCATTGAAATCAAATAAAGCGTTCAATTGTTATAAACAAAAGAAATAAAAATTTTTGAAACTTTGAAGCCAAATTCCGGCTTAACCGTAAATTTTTGGATATAGATAAGTTGCGTTAAATCGTCATATTTTGACCTCAGAAATCTATGGTCTAGCCATTTCCCCGCATTAACGGGACACCCTGTATATTATTTTGTTATAAGCAGATTTTTAGGGGAATTACAATTGTGTTTATTATTATAATAATTGGGTGGCCTCTATCCCATCCTAATCAGTAAAACATCGGCGAGGGTTTTAATCAAAAGTTGTAAAATGTAAAGAAATATATAAAATGATAATGCGGCCATCATAGTACTTTTCTTACATTTTTCTCGAAAACTATGAGGTTTACGGCTATTCTTACAATTTACACAATTTTGAATCAATCACTTGTTATAAAAAATTTCATGTAACTATAGTTTATTAGCAATATGCAAAAATGGTCATGTGGTCATCATCATCAAAGCATCAGTTTTACACATACAAAAAATAGCATACAATGTTAATTAAAAGTTACATCCAAGCTTAACATTTAAAGAATACATTAAGATAATAAAAATAATAATAATACAGAAAAGAAATATACATAAAATAAATGAATTAATTTCTGTACGATCATGTATACATATTCTACAGCAAAACAAGATTCATAAACACATTCCTTTAATTTACATCATCATATTCAAGCAAATAATATATGCTATAGGGAGCTTTCTTAGATAGATATTTTTTTACTTTAAGTTTATATGAGTTCATTTGCGAATTTCTAGTTTCAACTGTTAATTTGTTATAAAATTTAAACGCGTAATAATTTGGTCCTGTTTTTGTTTTTCCAGCCTAAACTTTTTAGAGTATAAATCAATTTTTGTTCTGGTGTGATGCAGAAAATTAAGTATGTTTTCCGTCACAAATACCTGTTTACAGTCACTGTTATATAATTTTGCAAAAATTCGGACTGCTTGACGTTGTAGTCCAAATATGCAATTCCTGGAGAATGAATGACCATACAATTATTCCGGATCGAATTCTGGATTCGAATAATGCTTATGTCCAACTCTTTTCGCCATTTCTCGAAGACAAATGTGTTTTTTGCTACAATTTTAGCTAAAGCATCTCCACTAAAGTGTTGGGTCCAATTGTACCGCAAGAAAACAACTAGATTTGTCACACATTAATATATGTGACACATCTAGTTTTTTAATGTGAATATAATTTTCTTTGTTTTTGATTTTCTACTACAGTATCAGTATTTAGAACTGTGACGTCACACAGGGTTATTCACGCTATACGGCACGGAATATTGTGGCTAAAATACGTGACTTTCAAAAAGTTTCGCTTTGGGGATATATGGGGGTCTATTAGGGCTACTTTTTAAAATTATAAAATTATTTTCATAATATACAGGGTGTCCCAAAAACCCTAAAAGTATCAAAGTTGTGTTTTTTTTAAAGAAACACCCTGTATTTTATTGCATTTTTGGATCCGTCTATAAAAATAAGTATGTGTTTTAATAAGGTTTCTATTACATAAACCTTAAGGTTTTTGAATTAATTTGAATTTTGTAAAAATGTAACCTAATTTTCATGTATCAAATACTTAAAAAATATTTTGGCGGTTTCTGCAAAAACGAGAAGACTTAACACTTAAGATTTAAATACGATTCGAAAGGTAATTAAAACGTGCATTTGCTGATAAATTAATAAATATAGCGTTCCTTTAAATAAATGAAGTTATAGCCATTTAAAGTTCTCATTTGTTTAATTCCAATTTTTTTACACCCGGCATAAGATGTCAAGTTTATTATACTTGGAAAATAAAATATGATCTATTGTTACATTTCAGTGTAAATTTGGTATGCATAACTTAATTATTTTATAAGTATTTGAAACATGAAAATTAGGTTACATTTTTACAAAATTCAAATTGTTTCAAAAACCTTAAGGTTTATGTAATAAAAACCTTATTAAAACACACACTTATTTTGATCGAAGGATCCAAAAATGTAATAAAATACAGGGTGTTTCATTAAAAAAAAACACAACTTTGATACTTTTAGGGTTTTTGGGAAACCCTGTATATTATGAAAGTAATTTTAAAAAGTAGCCCTAATAGACCCACATATATCCCCCAAGTGAAACTTTTTAAAAGTCACGTATTTTGGCCACAATATTCCGTGCCGTATAGCGTGAATAACCCTGTATATATATATATATATATATATATATATATATATATATATATATATACCGGGTGTGGCACTTAAGACGCCTCGGAACATAGCTCCCCTTACGATAAAAGCTATCGAAAAAAATCTAAGAGCAAAGTGGTGCATAATTACCGTCGCTATGTTTCAAAAATATTTCTAATCATCAGTGGCGTGCCGTGCTCCAGTGGCGTACCAAACTTATGTTTTTTTAAATGGAATGCCCTATCTTTTATTGCAGATTTGGAAAGTGCTTGGAGAGTACTTATTTTTTTATCTAACATGTTATATCCTTCACTTTAGCGGTTTCGCTGTTATAACCCAAAAATTGCGCCCCATTTTTGAGATGTTTTTGTAGAGAAACTAATTGACGCCGGCGCCTAAATTTTGAATTGAGGTACAGGTTAAGACCTCGTATACCTTCACATAATTTTTTTTTGGGTAATTTATGGGGAAAAAATAATTTTTGATTGATCTTCGCATGTTTCATTTTTTTCGAAAATTTCAAATGGCACCCCCCTAAAAAAATTACGGCGTTGTACAACCAAAACTCTAAATTTTTCATTGGTACAAAAAAAATTACACATTGCATAACAAAATTTCGGAGAGAAAAAAGGAATTTCATCGCAAATATCGGGTAACGTTTTCCGTTCCCAAGTGTGCCATGAGAAAACAAAAACACAAATACGGTCAACATAATAGTATGTACCTATTTATTCAACATGATATGAAAAATGCAGATAAAGAAAATTTAACAACTTAAACTAAATGCTCGAAATGACGACCTTCCTGCTGGAGGCATAACCGCAACTTCGACTCACAGGCTCTAGACACTGCCCTAAGGACTTTTGGTGATATACCGCGGAAAGCCGCGCGGATTCTCTCCCTCATATCCTTGACGGTAGTTGGTACCATCCTGTAAACCTCGTCTTTGATATGGCCCCAAAGGAAGAAGTCAAGGGGAGTGAGGGGATGTTAGATAAAAAGATAAGTACTCTCCGAGCACTTTCCAAATCTGCAAAAAAATAGGGCATTCCATTTAAAAAAACATAAGTTTGGTACGCCACTGGAGTACCAAAGTGGCGTACGCCACTGATGATTAGAAATATTTTTGAAACATAGCGACGGTAATTATGCACCACTTTGCTCTAGATTTTTGTCGATAGCTTTTATCGTAAGGGAGCTATGGTCCGAGGCGTCTTAAATGCCACACCCTGTATATATATATATATATATATATATAAGATGAATAATATAGGGCCTAATATAGACCCCTGAGGAACACTCGTTTAAGTTTAAGAACACGAGATTGCTTATTTTTAATGAAACAACTTGTTCTCTGTCCTTTAATGTGATCTTATTAATTTAAAACTTTGTTCATCGAAGCCATACGCTTTGAGTTCTGATACTAGCATATTATGACATACACTATCAAAGGCTTTTGACAGTGTAAGCTTGCCTAGTCGCACTCAAATCGAATGCAGCATTTGATAGTAATTTTATTATATCAGAAATTCGTCCACTGGTGTCGGAAATAAGAAATAAAAATAAACTTGTTCACTTTGTCTGGACTAAAGGCCATTCTGAAATTCCAGGAAATTAACTAGCTGACACACTAGCCAAGAAAGCTACTTTGCTCCAAGATATATCTCATTCTTCAATGCCAATTAAAGATGTATTCAGAAAAATAAATAATGAACAATTAACCGCCTGGCAAACTTTGGCAGGATTTGGATCACACACATTATAAATAACTACAAATAATGCACATCAAAATGAAAACATAGAACTATAAAGTTACATATATATATATTATTAATGATTGTAGCATGGTGAATTACGATGGCAGAATAAGGCAGCATCACCAAGGAGTGCATTTCTGGTTGTGGTGATGGTAGTGGCGTTAGTAGTATAGGCACAGCAGAGGCCGTATTGGTTTTCTGTAACGATTGTTTCATCAATCACGGGAAGATAATCTAGATTATACCATGGTATCTGAAAATGTAAATATACAGGGTGAGTTTTTTTCGATGTTCTCTATGGGGATCTCGGAAACTATAAGAGATAGAGAAACGGTTAAATGGGAAAAGAAGTGTAGATTTACGAGACGAATAAAATTCCACTTTCAAAGTTTTCAAAAAAGTCAAGGGTAACTAGATATTTTGAAAAAAGTAAAAAGGGTCAATTTTTTCAAATCAATATATTTCGGTTATTATAACAGATAGAAAAAAACTGTAAAGGATAAAGTTTTAGATAATTTTATGCAGATTAATAAAAAATAATTAGAAAATTTTTATCGCCATTATTTTCCGAGATATGACGCAAACTTACATTTTTTTAAATGGAAACCATAGTTGGCTGTGACCTCATTCAAAAGGTAATTTTTTTCTCATTAATCCAATATGGCATACGACATAGTTATTTTTAAAAATGAGTGAGCTATAGTCATTTTAAATTTTATTATAAATAAAAAATGGGTAGCCATGAAAAAGGTGAAAGTAAAACAATTGCAGTTGTTTATAATATTAGCAATATTGTAATTATTAGTTTTACAGAGATAAACCAGAATAAAACAACAGCATAAAGTAATTCTGTAATTATCAATATATCAATGGGAGAGAAATTTTATTAAAAAAAAAATATGGTCAGAGTCCACTATTAATACTATTATGACATAAATTATATCTTTTCACAATTGAATTTATGGTTTTTTGACTATTCTCATGTAAATTGAATTATATGTTTAAATAACAACTAGTTTATGATCCTCCACAGATTGATATGATTTTTCATATACTTTGTTTTTTACATAACCCCAC
>OZ018389.1:39891560-39933680 GCA_963969525.1 Ontholestes murinus | reverse complement strand
CCTAAAAAAATTACGGCGTTGTACAACCCAAAACTCTAAAATTTTTCATTGGTACAAAAAAAATTACACATTGCATAACAAAATTTCGGAGAGAAAAAAGGAATTTCATCGCAAATATCGGGTAACGTTTTCCGTTCCCAAGTGTGCCATGAGAAAACAAAAACACAAATACGGTCAACATAATAGTATGTACCTATTTATTCAACATGATATGAAAAATGCAGATAAAGAAAATTTAACAACTTAAACTAAATGCTCGAAATGACGACCTTCCTGCTGGAGGCATACCCGCAACTTCGACTCACAGGCTCTAGACACTGCCCTAAGGACTTTTGGTGATATACCGCGGAAAGCCGCGCGGATTCTCTTCCCTCATATCCTTGACGGTAGTTGGTACCATCCTGTAAACCTCGTCTTTGATATGGCCCCAAAGGAAGAAGTCAAGGGGAGTGAGGGGATGTTAGATAAAAAGATAAGTACTCTCCGAGCACTTTCCAAATCTGCAAAAAATAGGGCATTCCATTTAAAAAAACATAAGTTTGGTACGCCACTGGAGTACCAAAGTGGCGTACGCCACTGATGATTAGAAATATTTTTGAAACATAGCGACGGTAATTATGCACCACTTTGCTCTAGATTTTTGTCGATAGCTTTTATCGTAAGGGAGCTATGGTCCGAGGCGTCTTAATGCCACACCCTGTATATATATATATATATATATATATAAGATGAATAATATAGGGCCTAATATAGACCCCTGAGGAACACTCGTTTAAGTTTAAGAACACGAGATTGCTTATTTTTAATGAAACAACTTGTTCTCTGTCCTTTAATGTGATCTTATTAATTTAAAACTTTGTTCATCGAAGCCATACGCTTTGAGTTCTGATACTAGCATATTATGACATACACTATCAAAGGGCTTTTGACAGTGTAAGCTTGCCTAGTCGCACTCAAATCGAATGCAGCATTTGATAGTAATTTTATTATATCAGAAATTCGTCCACTGGTGTCGGAAATAAGAAATAAAAATAAACTTGTTCACTTTGTCTGGACTAAAGGCCATTCTGAAATTCCAGGAAATTAACTAGCTGACACACTAGCCAAGAAAGCTACTTTGCTCCAAGATATATCTCATTCTTCAATGCCAATTAAAGATGTATTCAGAAAAATAAATAATGAACAATTAACCGCCTGGCAAACTTTGGCAGGATTTGGATCACACACATTATAAATATTTCCACCCACAATTACAACAAAAAACCTACATATATATTTAAAAATTCACTACCCCACCTTCTGACAACCACTATAGTCCGTATCAAAACGAACCATAGAAATTTTCCAGCACACCTTCATAAAATTGGTATGAAACCCGATCCGTTTTGCGAGTGTGGAGAATTTGGTGACTTAAACCATATTTTCTTTAACAGTTATCTAAATTCTAGGCCCATAAATATATTATTGAATAAGTTAAGAAAGCTATGCTAATTCCCCGTTAATTTGAACCATATAATTAATTTAAATGATAATGATATATTTAAACATTTACAAGAGTTCTACAAAAAACACGTATTAGACTCTAAGTTTCAAACTAACATGTATTACTCTGCTGTTTTACGTTATCCAAGGGCCCCCTCCTATAAACGTTAACTCCTAAATGTCATGACTGCCTTCATCGACTACCTCCTCCATGATGTATCCCAGTCTAATCTTTTTTAGGATTAAGTAATTTTATATACCGGTCGTGACTGAATAGCTATAAGAGCCTAAGTAAAAAAATACTAGCATATTATGACATACACTGTCAAAGGTTTTTGACAAATCAATAAATGAACCGACACAATATTGTTTATTTTCATAACTGTCTGTGATTTTGTTTGTAATTGATACAAATGCATCTGCTGTCGACTGGCCTGAATGGAATCCAAATTAATTGTTATGGAATAAGTTGTTTTTTTTAAATAATCAATCATTTGGTCCTTTAATGTCTTTGCAATAATCTTGGATACTATGATCAGCAGAGATATTGGTCGATAGTTACTTTTATCATTTTTGTCGCCTCTTTTGTATACAGGAATTACCTTAGCAATTTTTAGTGCTTGTGGGAATGTCCCAGATTTTGTGGCAATATTTATTAATTGCGTTAATGAATATACAATTATATGTTATTTTTTTTTAGATTCGTAATTGCATCCAAAACCTTAATATACGTTGTTTCTACAAAATTTAAACTTGTTTTTTAATGAATTATGTATTGGTGTATAGTTGTCAGACGGGGTACAATTTTTACGCAACTCTTCAGCTACATTTACAAAGAACTATTTAGTTCATCACAGTTTGTGTTAATATCGTAAAATGGATTTTTTTCCTGGCCTTTTTTTTCCAAGCTGCACGTTGCTTATTTTTAGAGGACGTTTTGTATCTAGTATTTGCAGTAATGACATTTTATATTGATGATAATCATCCCTTATGGCCTTTGTATCAGGTGTTGGATATTTTTATACCATTCGTCTATAAACTTCATTCATTGTTTATTTTGACAGCTTTTTTGTTTTATTTTTACTGGAAAAGAAAAATTTATATTGTCACTAATTATGTTATGAAATATATTGAATTTCTTATGTATATCAATATTATCACTGTTAACAAAATCCCATTTTGTAACAGATATTAAATTATAAAATTTAATTTTCCTGTATTCGGTAATTGGCCGAATTTGAGTCTTTTCCTGTTTTTGTATCTTTTACCGTTAGTCTCAATGTGTGTGATCAAAGAACGTCTAAAATGTCTACATTAATCATTGTCAATATTTGTGAAAATATTGTCAAGGCAGTTTTTTTTAAGAGTGTTGTTAAATACACATTTAGTCAGGCCGTAAACAAGAAGACAGTCGGTTATATGTTGCTCACAGCTATCAATGGAATTAAAATGAATATTGAAGTCCCCTCCCAGAACAATGTTAAAATTTGGATTTAATTTGTCAAATAAAGATAACAAAGTGTTTATGAATAATTATTATATACATATTAAATCTATCACAAAAGTGAACATATTTCACATTATTTTTCAATGGATATTGGATCTGTTTTTACATTATATTCCCTGGTTACGATATCAACTCGAGCATATATTATAGTTTCTCCGTAATTTCCGGAAGAGCGGGCATAAAATTCTCTAGCAGATAAATTACCCACTTTAGAAATTAAACATTCATCGCGAGACAACCAATGTTCGCTAATTGAAATAAATGAAAAAGGTTTATCAATTATAAGAGCTTCTAATTCGAGAAATTAGTTTCGCAGGGATTGTACGTTTAAAAATAGGATTTCTATAGTGGTTGATGTTTCTTCCCGATATGGTGCAAAAAATTATTAATTCTTACATTTTCAGGTCAGATTTCTGGATTTTTGAGATCTTGAAACTTATTTGCCGGTACTCCAATTTTAAATAAATCAGGAAACTTCGATTTCAATTGTTCGCACTTTATTTGCTTACTATTGATCATAGTAATTTCCCTATATTTTACTCGTAATCTACGAGGTTTACGCAAAAAGGCTTTTCTTAATAATTTGTTCACTTTTGAATTATCTACAATTATTTGTAATATAAATTTAATGTAACTCTAATAGTTTATTAGCAATCGGCAAAAATGTCAAAATTTTCATTTTTTTCTCTGAAGTTAAGAATTTTATGAAAAACATGTTTT
Organism: Ontholestes murinus; assembly: GCA_963969525.1. NCBI lineage: Eukaryota > Metazoa > Arthropoda > Insecta > Coleoptera > Staphylinidae > Ontholestes > Ontholestes murinus. The sequence continues at coordinate 39,929,971 of OZ018389.1, read as the reverse complement.
AATAATATCCAGTTTCTCATTCGCTTTAACTTTTGTTTGAAAAATTATTTCTCATATTAAAAAAATATCGTAAAAAATGGCCTCATGTAAAATCCATTTTCGGTTTTTGAATGTTCACGAAAAGCTTTCCACTTCCAATTTTTAACAATAAAACCGTAAGTTTAAAGTTTCATCTTAATAGGATCATTCGTTTTTGAGATACAGCGCCCACAGTCATTTTCATGCACGAAAATAATACTTCCCATATATATTCTATATAGGAAAAGTGAAAATTTGTTCAGTATTTTGGTAATAAATTTGCAAGTAATATTGATTAAAAAGTATTTCTTTACATGATAACAAATAATTCTTTACGTATTGATTTTTGGTAGGTTATGATTTATTTGGTGTTTAAAGGCTTGACTGAATTTATTGTCATTAATTCTTTGTCTTTATGTATTTATTCTATTTCATTTATAGTAACTATTGTGTTGAATTTGTCAGTTTTGTGAAGACTATATTATTTATATTTGATTTAGTTTTAAATGTCTTTGCTACTAACCTTTCACTACTGCGAGGGTCGGTAGGAAAGTTGTGCCGATTGCGTGCGGGACGCTGGCGAATATAGAAGCCGCCCGATGTATGATAACATGCTATGTATATCAGTTGTGACGGTTGTGAGTGTAAATAATATTCAAGAAAATAAAATGACGCAACCAGTTGAGAAGTTAGGGCAGTGGTTAGATTTCTCAACGCAAGAAATTTGCGCTTTTAGACATTCATCGTCAATTGAAGGATATGTATGAAGAAAATATTATGAATAAGTAGTCTGCTCGGCGCTGATGTCTTAATTGCAACTTAGAAAGAGAGAACACCCATGATGACAAGCATTTGGGATGGCCGTGAGTTATTATCCACCTTAAAGTTGTAGTATTACTCATAATTTTGGTATCTTTGATTATATTTAAAACTTTATATTATCGGGTATCTTTGTTAATATTAGTTCTATTTCTACAGCTGTTGATTTGAGTTCACTGGAACTAGTTTTGTATTTAATGTTATGTTTAGACTTTTTTTAATAAATATGTTTCTTTTTTGTTCATTTCAAAAAAGGTCCAAATAAAACATTAAATGCAAAACTAGTTCGAGAGAAGTTGTAAAAACAGAATTAATGTTAATAAAAATACCGAAATTTACCTTAAATGATCCTTGCTGATAAATTTTCTAACTTATATAGAAGTTTTCGATAAATAACAAACAAATATATATCTATCTTGTTGTCTAATTTCTTCAGTGCATCATTTAACCCTTGGGCATGTTGTCGTTCTAAAACTGAACGTCTTTAAGTCACCTAATTAGTTTTTAGTTGCTCTTATGTAACATATTTAAAGTTAATTTATAGATATAGCCCATTCGTAAATGATAATAAACTTTAAGAAGCAAATATAAGTCAAAATTGAGGTCAGATAACATCTAAGGGATGTTAAGATTTAAAGTATATCGTATTCAAACTTAAAATCTATTTATCATCTACAACACTTTGGGTTGTATGATGATGTATATTTGATATATTTAATGTCTTTTTGACGTTTTGCATTATAAATGTATATTTGTATATATATATATATTTTTAGTTTAGTTTATTTTATTTGTTTTACAAGTCTTACGAAACAAATGATACTAAAATACATTTACAATTGCTTTAAAATTTAAAACACAAAATAGAAGAAGGAATCCACAGTGCAGTGTTCTTCCCCTTAACTCATTATATACATATGTATATTTATATTTTGTAAATGTTTTGAGAAAAACAAATTGTACAATTATACTTCCTCAGTCATTATATCTATATGTTGCAAATAACTTTCATCTGTTAAAATAGATTGATGCAGTAGCATGCGATAATATGGCAACTGAACAATCAGACCTCCCAGCGATAATGGACGAGAAATATTAAATTCGACCTGAATTTTAATTCTTCTACGATGTGAAAGTAAACTTAATTCAACTCGCCAAATCCAAGTGTATACATCCAGATGCGATTCAGAAATACTAAACACCGTGGGCGGCAGAATAGTAAAAACCACACTCAGGTGGGAAGTCGGAATAAGGAAACAGGTTCGATTTCACAATGAACCCACGCGCTTCTCTGTAAGGCGCGAACGAAATATTTGAGATTCAAATGTGCACTTTCGAGATGGAGAATTCTCCATCCGGAATTATTATCATAGTCGGCTTCGTTTGGTAATGTTTTTGTGTCCTGTGGGATTGCGAGCAACTCGGGGCTTATCAAGAATGCGAATTAAGCAGTTGCTAGGGTTTCAGTGTGCACCGCAATTATTTCAAGCGGTGCGTCAAGCTTTTCTAATCTACTTTTATGAGTTGTTGTTGATATACGAATTGTGCGATTAAGTAATTAATGCTTGACGGGTATTTAGATTAAAATATTAGTGCAACAATTACAATCATAAATATCTCAAACTTAATGTAGATATATGCTTTAAATAAAATACAATATTATATTTAAAACCAAATATCATATTCAGAGTCCCAAATTAAGTGTAAAAGAGTAATGAAAAATGTTAATAAAAATTCAATACAATTGTAGATTAAGAAAAAAGTACTAGAAGAAATATAAAAACGCTATTGTATTATTTGAAATAATTCCTAGATGTATTATTCACTTTTTATATATTTATATTATTTATTTTAGTATTTACTAATTTCAGTTACTTAGTTATCATTCTTGTTGTCTTTGTTTACTATTTTCTTTGTTTATTATGCAAATAAAGCCATTTATTATTATTATGATTATTATTATTATATCTAATATATTACTACCTATTGGAAATATATCTATGTATTCCTCAAAAGTTTGACAAACAAATTTTTGTTGCATTATTAACAGGTAGGATTTTTAAACAAACGAAAAATATAAAAGCTAAATTTAAGGCTAGAGAAATATTTTTAATAGAATAAATTTATTTTAATTCTTTTAATTATAATTAAAATTATCATTGTTTACTATTATATATAAATGAATAGTAGATTCACATTCCAAAATAAATAATATAACAAAATATAAAAAAAGAGTTTCACCTAAAATGGGAATAAATGCTTCAATATTCGCTAAAATATTATTTAAATGACAAATATGAATTTTTGATGTGAATCTCTGTCACCTGAAGTTATGGGTTAGAGTGGAAGAACATATCACCCATTAGCTCCGTCATCAAGACTTTAGAGAAAAATGTTTGCGATTATTTTGTTTAAGTTACTGTGTTACTTTGTTCATTCAACTATATTTGATTGTAATTTATTAGTATCTAAAACTAATTAAAAATCACTTTTTACCAAAAATCTTTAAATACAAGTACATTAAAAAATTTAGAAAATAAAATAACCACAACACTTAATTAAAACTCAAACAAATTACTCTTTTAAAATATTGTAATATATTTTATGATCATACATTTTCTATTCTTCCTATTGCTGCACAATTAAAAATAACCCATATTCTCTAATTCGAGGTATCATCGTAGTTAAAGAGATACAAACGGATCCCTACTTCTTTCTTCGAGTTTTCGCTGACACAGTAACGGTAGATATCTTGAGTCGACCTACAAATCTTCCAATTGCTAGTATCGGCACGTGGTGGCCTCTGTGTGTATTAAGAACGCGACATCGACTGCAATTGGCAATCGTCGCCCTGTTCAAACAAGAGATGACATAATGCGGCGGTGATAATGAAGTGCAATTTGAATCCACGTCGGCAGTTGTAAGTTGTTGAACAGGATTTGCATAATTTGCGATAACGTAATTTTCATTGCTGGAGAAGGTGAAAGGATGATGTTAAATCACGACTGGTTCGTTGGGTTGTAAGGAAGGAAGTGGCTCATATAATAAATTATGAACCTTGCTAGAAATGATTTATGTCATTACGCTAAAATAATAGGATTTCAATATCTCTCATTTTAAAGATTGTTTTTGTACGTTTTTACTTTCAATTGAGGATATAGATATTAAAACCGGTATAATAGTATTATTATAAAATAGTTTTATGTAATATTACACAATCATAACTGGTATTTTACCATTGCCTTAATTTAATTCTATTTTCTCGAATATGGATCAGATATTCTATGCAAATAGCTAAATTTCTTAAGTTATAATAATACATTTGAGTATACAACTTAAATATATTGTATTTAAATAAAATAGTTAAAGATACGACAATTGCTGATAACAATGACTTCCCACTTCAATATAGCTTAGTATTAGTTATCATGTGTTATTGAAACGTATAGAGCAAAATATTAGAAACAAACGATTATATATTTTTATAACGTAGCTTATTACTCCAAGAAGATAATTCTTCTTTGAAAGTGGCTAAGAAATAATCATATATAATGTATGTAGTAAGTGTAAGTGATTTCATGCATTATTTAAGTCCTGTATTAATCATCGTTTTAAGAATGCTTTATATGTAGTTATATCTAGACCTAAAATAATATCAGAGATTTCCGGAAGTTTTGTTATAAGTCAATCTATCTTAACTTTTTATAATATAATAATAATATACTTAAATGAATATTACCAGTGAATTAAAATGACATCAGCTTAGTGTGCCAGAGTTTGCGGTTAGAAGTGTCTCGATTGAAAATTTCTAAATTATATTAACCCATTTCTTCACACCTTTTTTTCTAATCAATTAAATAATTTAATATTTAATATTAAAAATTTAACATAAAAAAAATAGTTTAGTTGTACTTTTATAGTTGATAAATTGAAGACTGAAATATGCACAATTTTAAATTTAGGAGCGCTGTGTGATTGATGAATTGACTACTTCTTAAAAAAATGTAAAAGTGTAACTATTTATAATATAATTATAATTTTTATTAATTTATAAGCATTTGATATTTATTTAGAATATTTGATAACTCTCACTATGAATTGTGACTTAAAAAGCCCTTCAGATTTGGTTTAAAAACATATGTTTCTCATGTGGATATTTATTCAGTTCTAAATTCTACAAATTGAGTTGTAAAAATTCGAATGTACAATGGAATCTTTTCCAATATATATTTTTCTTTCCAAAACGAACAAATCGTGAAAAAAATTCTTCTAAATAAATTCAACAGATTGACAACCTTGCTGATACAACATATAGCAACAATTTAAAATGTTTAAATGTTGAACCCATGTAAAAAAATATAGAAAAATGCAATTTCATTCATCATTGAAGATCATTGAAGAAATAAATGGGAGAGGTAGACATTGGAAGTAAATTTACGGCAAAAAATGGTAGTAATATTTTCTGCAAGATCATTGACAGAATAGTAGTATATGCGTGGAAATCTAATAATGAAACAAATAAAATAAAACTTTCTTAAATCGGTTGAAATCCCTTATTTTGATTAGGCTTTTAAAACTATAAATTTTGCACAAATATAAGTTCCAACTACGTCAACAGAAGATGAAAGATATGATTATTATAACCATTTTTTATTTTCAACCGAATAAAATCAGAAGACGTTGCAAACTTTATAAAAATTTCTGTATTCATTTCCGTCTCATGTAACTATTTTACTCTTTATTACAAAAGACAAACATACTATTTGCTATATTTTCTTGATGGTTTATTTTAGCAATAAAAATTTCGAGTACAAGAGGTCTTTCCGCCTTTTTGTTTTGTACAGTCATATTAAATTTAGGGTTTTGCTAGAGTTTCTAGGAAGAAAATATAAGGATAGCATGTGAAAGGATTTTTGGATTTTTCTGATAGATATCTGATAGATAGATAGATCGAAGACATTCCTGGATGGGGATAATTAAGGTAGTATTATAGATGAACTGGTTAAAAGGATTGTGTAATGGATTAAGACTATTTTTTCAATTCAGTCTAAGTATGGATTACCACGGTCGCAACCATTATCTTAATTAAGAGGATGCCGGAGTTTTGTTATGATACGAAGAAATGCAGGCTCGCTAACTTCAATTTTGGGAAAGGTCGGATTGCTTTAGTTGTTGTATTTTCCCTTAATATATTTTGAAGAGTCAAATATTTGGTATTTCTTTTTTGCGATTAATTCTTTAAGAGAAAATAGATTAAAATAGTTTACATTTGCACTACAATGGAACATAAGATAATTAAGACATATTTGTACCAACATGAAGTACACTTATTAAGAGTAGTCTGCAGATAACCCTTCTATTAGATAACATCTTTTCTAGGATTTTTAATATTGAACACTACATAAAACAGTGGTCGGGGAACCTGGGTAAATTACCCCAAATGGGGTAAAAATGAAATTTTGGGTGGTAGTAAGAACTCCTTTCTAATTTGCTAATTCATAACCGTGTTAGTATTTGTGCAAACCAATCTTAAAACTTAAACAATTCAACGAGGTATAAGGACCGGGCCACCTGACTCCCCACCACTACTAAAACAAGTCAAAGGGCGCGTCTGATCCATCGCGCATTAGGTGATCGGCGTTCCTTAATTATGGTTTTACACAAATAGAAGACAAAGGTACAATGAAACCACAGTGTGTTGTATGTTTGAAAGTACTGGCTTCAGAATCTTTCAAAAAAAGTCAATTGAAGAAACATTTGGATAATTTGCGGGCTTCCAAACCACGTGCATACTTTGTAAATTTAGAATTGTCTCTTAAAAGGCAATGATTGGACAGCAACTTGTTAGGTACCTTTGATCAGCGTTCAGCATCAAAGGCTAGCTTTGAAGTAGCCTGAATGATTGCCCGAAATAAAAAACCATATACTACTGGTGAAGATTTTCTTAAACCAGCAGCTATGAAAATGGCAGAGATCATGTGTGGTCAGAAAGAGGCGAAGAAACTGAATTCAGTGCCCTTGTCTGCAAAAATTGTAAAAGAAAGAATTTAAATCTTGCCGGAAAATGTGAAGGAACAGGTTATTTTCTTACTAAAACAGGCTAAATATTTTGCTATTCAGTTTGATGAGACTACAGATGTTAGTAGCAATTCACAGCTAATGGTGTATGTTTGCTACAAAGGTACAGATGCAATTGAAATTGTTGTTTTGTTCTCCTTCGAGTTGAGATCTCGTCGAATTGATGTATATAATAAGGTAAATGACTACTTCAATACTCAAAGCATTAATTTAAAGTGCGAAAACTGTATTGCTGTGTCTGTTGATGGAGCTCCAGCTATCCTGGGTCATATTTATAGTTTTTCGGCTTTTGTGAAAAAAATCTACACTGGAAGCCGTCATGCATGATGTCGCGCCTATTTCGTGAATTATCCCAGGACGGTGAAGCTGAATATACGGAGCTACTTTATCATACAGAAGTGAGATGGATCTCTCGCGGAAATGTTCTAAATCGAGTATGGGCTCTCAAAACTGAACTCGAAATGTTTATGGTTGATCAAAAGAATATTCTCGCAGATAAGTTTAAAAACACCTCGTGGGTTGCACGTCTCGCATATTTAGCTGACATTTTTGAGAATATAAATATATTGAACAAAGAGTTGCAAGGAAAAAATATTAATATCATTTTAGCCAGAGAAATAGTGTCAGCGTTTGGATTGAAGCTTCAATATTGGAGACAGAAAGCAGAACAGAACAAGATTCTTCTTCAAAGTTAGCTTTGTTTTTGGAAGATTGTGAAAATATTACTTTTGATGACACCAAGGACACAGTTATCAGACATCTTATCAAACTCAGAGAGCGTTTTTCTGATTACTTTCCAGATCTTGATATAAATACGGTCAGTTGTGTTGTAGATCCTTTTACATGTGACATTGCTAGCGTACCAGAAGATCCTTCAGGTTTGGCAGAGGAAATTCTTGAACTTCGATGTAATACTGAAGCACGTATTCAATTTGATAGCAAAGCAAATCTGTCGTGTTTTTGGTTGTCAAAAGCTACAAGGGCCTTCAAAATTGCACATGAGGAGGCGGTAAAAAAGTTGCTGTCATTTGCAACAACCTACCTTTGTAAACAAGGCTTTTTCACTCTAATGAACATAAAAATGAAGAACAGAAATCGATTAAACACCGAAGACTGTATCCAAATTGCTCTAACATCAAAAAGCCCCAATTTTGAAGTTATTGTATCAAACATGAAGCAACATCATTTCTCCAAAACATGAAAGGGGAAAGTTTTCAATTAATTTTACACACTTACTATTTTCAAGTAACATTTTTTTTTCGTGTAAATTAATTCAATAAATAAAGTTTAATTTAAATTTACATTGATTTTCTTTTTTTCAAAATGAGGGGGTAATATTAACTTACGTAAAAATATTTTGGGGTAATGGTTAATAAAGTTCCCCGACCGCTGACATGAAATAATCGAAGGCAATAAGAAATAAATGCTTGCTTTAATGCTTTCATTTAATAACTTATTGATGTTTACAATGTATTTATTTATTTCGAGAAATTTGGATGTTGATAATAAAAAAAAATAAATGATGAAACAATATTAAAATTACAAACTCACCAGTAAATCATCTATGGGCATATTAAATGTCTTATAAGACTTACCTGTAAAAAAGATAAAATTATATTAAATTTGGTTTAAAATATATAATATCTATAATACAATTAGTGTGTTAAATTGTTCACTTTTCAATTTTTTTGTAGCAGTTTATATATTTAATTATTTGTGGTTATAGGAAAATTTTTAATGTGGCATAATGTTCTCCCTTGGGAGAACCGCATCTCAAAATGAAATGTAAAAAAACATTTGTCTCCCTCTGGCAATACCGGAGGGCTGTGGGGCAGACATAGGGGCTATCTCCCAAGATAGCATTTTGGCTGTACACAGCGGTAGTAAGACCAATGCTAATCTATATAGCACTGGTTTGGTGGCCCAGAGCCAGACAGAAAACCTCAGCAAAGCAGCTTACTCAGTTGCAAAGGATATCATGCCTCAGCACGACCGAAGCAATGCATTCAACACCCACTGAGAAGCAAACAACTACTCTGCAAGCAGAGATCGTTGGCATCATCCATGGGGCGAAAGAAGGCGAAAGAAATCCTACACCGAGACATCCGTGATAGGAACATCCAAATCCTTACAGACAGTAGGGCAGCAATACTAGCAGTGAGTGGTCACAAGATCACCTCAAGACTAGTAAAAGAATGTTACAACACCCTGAAACAAGCAGCACCATCAAACAGTATTGAGCTGCGCTGGGTCAAGGGACCCAATAATGAAGAAGGCAACAGCAAGGCAGACGAGTTGGCGCGGGCTGGATCGGTTCTCAGTGATACCACGGACGGGACCCCGATCGCGCCAACACCGCAATGCCTCACTGGCATCCTCAAACAAAACACTCTCAAGATGCTAACACAACGTTGGGACAACACCTCAGACTGCAGACAGGCCAAGGAAGCAATGCGCTCACCCAATCTGAAAACAGCCGAATACTATCTGCGACTATCCCGAGGGAATTTACGTCTTAACACAGGTATCCTTGCATGTGAAGAAGAGGACGAGACAGTGGAACATGTGTTAACCATCTGCCCGGCTCTCGCCCACCTTAGAGAGTCCATGCTAGGGGAGCTCTGGCCGAACATGGCTAACATTAGGGATAACCCTCCAAGCGTTGTGCTGTCCTTTGCTCGTCACCTTGGGTGGCTAAATGAGTGATAGAACAACGCAGGGCTGTCCCAGTCAGGGGGATACAACGGGCCTAGTGAGGCCTAAGTGCTCTGGTCAATGATTTGATCACTCTTGGTAAAGTTAATCCAGATCCAGAATGTTCTTCCTTCTCAAAAGACGTTTGGTCCTTTGGCAAAATATAATAGATAATATTGTTCGATAATGCTTTTATTTAATTTTTGATATTTTTCATATAAAGCATTTTCGAACAATATTTTCGACAAAGGGAATTTATGACATACAAAAACTTTCTACCTCTTAAATATAACCCAACCAATAAATTTCAACAAATAATCAGAAAAACATTGAATAGTATGAATTATATTATATCAGACAAAGAAAACTATTTTGCTATTAATATGAATCCACACCCACCTAAATTATATGGTCTTATAAAAATTATATAATCCAATAAGACGAGTAGTATACAAATGCACCATGTGAAGTAAAAGCAAAAAAAAACTTAATTTCATTCTAATTGGATACTTGAAGTAAAAAATCTAATAAAAAAATAAACTTGTGTCAAAGAAACGCAAATCCAGTAATAATAAATGAAATATTATCCCTATTAGATATATGCATTCATCGAAATTATTTACAATTTGAGGAACAGTCTTACTCCCAACCTGATGGTCTAGCAATGGGAAATCCCCTGAGCCCTTTAATGGCAGATATTTTTATAGATAGCATAGAGAAGAAAATATGCACGTTACCTCAATTTAGAAATTGTTCTATTGATGGATGTATGTTGATAATTTATTGATTGCATTCGCTGGAACCGATAGAATTTTAAATAACTTTTTAAAGGAAATAAACAACAACATAAACCAACAAACACTGATATGAGAATAAATAATAATTATTTTCACCCTATACAACTTAAATTAAATCCTTATCAATCCATAATTCACCGAGCATTTTCAATAACAATGTCAAAACAAAATTTTGAAAAAGAAATTAACATAATTAAATATTTTGCACTCAGAAATAATTTAAAAATAGATACAATAAATTAATTAATGAACAAACAAAAAAGTAATTATTAATAAATCAATATTCCTCACAATGAAATGCAACATTGAAAATTATGGATCAATAACAAATAATGGTATTTAAGCCAAAAAATTAGTCAAAATTTAAGAAAATGAAACATAAATATTGCAATTTATCAAAAGTCATAAAGAACAATAAGGATAAAACTAAAAGAGTCAACGCTGAGGGGTTTATTTGCTTAATTGAAAACATAAAAGCGTTCATTCATCAAAAGGACACGTTAACCTGTGCAAACCACCTGACTGAAGAAAACCACCGCTTTGTCATGAACTCTAAAATCCTCTAAAAGGAAGGAAAAGGACGGAAACTAAAGTTACTGGAAAATTTAGAAATAAATAAAAATCTTCAGTCAGGAAATTTGCTGAATTATCATCTGGAACTCACCAATTAAATTGAAGAAAAATACTAATAATGGATTTTCAAAAAATAAGTTCCTCAACAATCAACGAGATATTGTGAATACTATAAAAATAACAATGTCAAATATGTTAAGTACTCACATCCACGCAAATTTTATTCAATTGGCATTTTAACTTTTCCACTTGAAAAATTAGAATTCTATTTCTTAAGAAACTAGATGTTCACCTTATTTGGTATGATTTTTTGTATCAATAATTCATGACCTATGCAGTTAAAGCCTTTTAAAAAAATAAGAAATATACCACATGTAATTCTTCAATCTAATACTAATACTAAATACACTTTGCCAAGATATAGTCAAAAAGTGAATCTTACGTTCGCGGCTTCTCATAAAACCATACTTTGTAAATATATTTTCATAACAAATCAACTTTTTGAATGACAACACAATAGTTTTCATAGTCATTAATGTATAATTTTTAAAACAGTGAATTAGCAGAATTATGCCCCAAGTAATTCATACATATTGAATTATATAAACTAAAAGGTTTTATTCGCATATTATTTTAAGTTGTTCTATAGCCTTTAAATCTATCGAATAGACCTCAACATAGTCAGTAAAGGCATACAAATATCTCCCCATGCATCTCTCAACCTATTCATACAAAGATGTGAAGATATAAGGCTGAAATTGTTATCTCAACAGGCTTTGATTGTAATAAAAAAATGAATTCCAAAATTATTTCTCTTATAAGATGTCTAATGTCAGTGAATTGGTATTATAATTAGGTACATGGGAATATTCCTTTGACATTTTAAAATTATTACTGAGTTCATCATAGACTTCTTAGTTTTTTTTCTTCTTTAGTTTCGAATATTTATTCCAAATTAGCTTTTACATTGTAAACTGTTTTACAATAAAAATACTTAATAGTTTGTCTGTATAACTGGATTTAATATTTGCTGACTATAGTTTCGACAAGACACTTGTCATTTGCAAAACATAAATGATTAAAAAATACAAAGTATAGCTTTCTTATATTACAACCTTTTGTAGTATATTGGATAAATAAAGAAATAAATAAATAAATAATACTAATATTAACAAACAGCCGTTACATTTTATTAATAAGGAGTGTTTGATCATCCAATATTTTATTTCCTTTTATTACAATTGATTCTCCTGACTTCTTCATGTGAAAAATATGTTGATACTACAAAATATTAATCTAAACTATAGAATTATATACCAGAAAATGTTTAAATATATAAGGTTAATAATTTTAAAAGATAGGCCGTTTCCATTAGTATATATTATAAATACTACTATTTTTTTTTTAAACAATAAGGTCCAAGGTCACATGGTTATTGGCTGCTAATTGACTTATAATAAACTTGTGGATTGAGTTATAATGACGAAATTTTACTCACTTTAAAGTTATATATTTGTGGTGAACTTTCAGCACAGTACTTGAGTGAATAATAAAAGCCGCATTATAAATCGTTGTAATTTGCATTATACAACATTATTAGAAGATCTAAATGAATTAAAATATATGTTATTTATGTTTTAGTTAATTTCAATGTATATTATAAACTAATTACCATATGTTATATGCCATGCTTTGTTATGGTCCATTAACCTGTGCACTTTCCAATCATTTAAGTAGGCAAGCATCTTTTCCTGTTCATGAGAGTCTGTTTTACTTTAGAAAGCACTGCCCACTCACTGATTACACATATGTATACAAATTTAAGATTTACACATGAATAATTCAAGTAAAATTTCTATTTGCAATACATATGACCAGTTGCATTAAATAATAATTCTGATTAATTCTAATTAACGGAATAATGGAGTTTATCAAATTATTGAAAACAAAAAAATATGAATACCAACTAAATACTTCATTAATGCCACATATAGGAAAATTATAACTCAATAATAACATGTCAACTATATTTTTAATTAGACATTGTATTTTAAACGCAAATGAGAGAGAAATATAAACATCTTTATTGGAAAATAGTATTACATCAGATAATAGGACAATTACTATGCTTCTCCTTCTCTTGTTTTCTCAATTCGGCCAAAGAAATGAAATGACTTTGTTACTTTAAATCGCCTTGTTTCTCTAATTGCCATTAATTGTATCCCAATGGCGAATGGTATCGGTCGCCCATCCAATTGCTGACCCGAAGTAACGATGCTGCACCTCGCTACCGCTAATTCTGCTGTAACCGTATGCGCCAACCACCGTCGTGTTAGAAGTAGTCCATTTGTATGCGCAGCAGATTCCTACAGATCGGCGCTGGTCATCAATGTAGGAATATAAATTACCTTCGAATGATTATATATATTTAAGGAATATTATTGTATCCATAAATTTTGAGAAATATATACTCTTAACCTTCTCACGCTACGATATTTGACAGGCGGCGGAATTTAAACATAAAGACTCGCTGATAGAGAACTACAGAATAAAAAAAAAATGTATGTGCAAAAGCTGCCTATTGAAGCGTGCCGCCATGTATCAGCTTATGCAGTACATTATTTTATTTCTTACAGAATAGCAAACTGGTTTCACACATGCATATGTATAATAAGTATCAGTTTTCTCTTCGGTTCAACAACTCGAGTATTTTCATCTCGACAAAATAAACAATGTCGAGCTTTCATTCCGCGGATTTACACGTCTCCCACGGAACGTTAAAGTGAATTTATGTGGCGATACATTTTTCTACCAAACAAATATACTTATGCAAATTTCAGGAAGTATCACTTTGGAATCATGTTAACTTATTAAAAATAAATTTACACAGAATTAACTTTGATGTACGGTTTAATGGCACATGTTGAATAATTGCTCTGCAAAACATTAACTACTGACTAGGATGTAGTTAAAATATGTTTTCGCATTTTCGAGTTATCCTATACATATCGTTAATATTTAAGCAAATCGATCAGATTTGAAATTTGCTTCTTCGCTCTTTCGCCTTTTCTGTTATGGCGGGAACTTTCTCTATAAAATCACGCCAAATAAATTATCCATAATAATGATTTATGGTATTCTTCCTCCTTTTCCCTTTAAACCTGGTTATGTATCTCTTTTTATTAGTTATAATATATTTAAATAAAAATAAATCGACGGGCACTTAAGGAAGCAAATAAAAGTAATTAAAATTTTTATAACAATTAATTGCAAAGTCCAAAATTAAGCAAATTATTAAGAATAGCATTTTTGTCTAAACCTAATGGTTTTCGAGAAAAAAGTACTATGATGACCACATCACCATTTGTATACTATACTTTTCTAAAACCTTTTAATTTAAATGTTTATAATGGTTTTTTTGTAACACTAACATGTTAAAAATTAATATTTAATTTTTTTAAATACAAATTTTCTAAAAAAATAGATTGCTAAATCTATTTTATTTACATATCTCAAATATTAGACAGACATAATTAAGTATGCATTGTTTATGTCTAAATGGGCAAATCAATAAATATTCTTCTATTAAAATTAATCTCTATATATTATTTAGTATATTTGTATCTTAGTTCTTACACACTGACATATGACAGATTAGATAGATTTGCTAAATTACTTAAATCGCGAGAATAAATTAAAACTTTTGACCCATTTTGCATTTTATAAGTTATTTGAAAAACAAAGCCAGGACGCTTGTACTACACCACAGCGAAAGCATACCGACCAATAAGCCTCACATCTTTTCACAACTTGTATGCCGGGTCACAAAAGGTTGCCCACAGGGAGGAGTGCTGTCTCCCCTACTATGGAACCTAGTCGTAGACGAGCTACTGGAGGCACGAGCTACAACGATCCTACTTTCCGGCAACTCGGAAAGTATTCTAGCGAAACGTATGTCAGAGGCTCTTGACACAGTAAACAAATGGTGCACATACTAGGGTTTATCCGTAAATCCGACTAAAACGGAAGTGATACTGTTCACAAGGAGAATTAAGATTAAAGATTTCAAACCACCAAGCTATCGGGGCGAAGAACTCACCCTGAAAGATGAAGTCAAACACTTGAGCATTCTTCTAGACAAAAAACTAAACTCACCTGACGGAGAGATCTAAGAAAGCATGCATAGCCCTCTGGCAATGCAGACGAGCTGTGGGGAAAACATGAGGACTATCTCCAAAGGTAACAGGTAACCCTATGGATCTACACAGCCATAGTGCGGCAAATGTTGGCATATGCATCATTAATATGGTGACCAAAAACGACCACGAAATCAGCCGCAAAGCTTCTAGACCACGTTCAACGTAGCGCCCTTTTGAGCGCGACAGGAGCCATGAGAACAACACTAACAGCGGCTTTAGAAGCCCTGCAGCACCTGTCACCCTTGGACATATTTATCAGAGAACAGGCAGCAGCGGCGGCAATAAGGCTTCGAGCAACAAAGACATGGCTTGTAAGCAACGGAGGAGGTGAACACCACATAATCTTAGGGGATCTAAGGAAAAATAATCCCGAGATTATGATGCCGGTGGACAACATCCCTCGAAAATACATTTTCAACAGGAAGCTTCAAATAGACCTGAGATTCGAAAACTTAGGAATAGGAAGCAAGCACAAAGACATTTACATATACACTTATGGGTCGTCAACGAAAGCAGGGGCTGGTATAGGAATTTTCTGCAAAAACCTCTCTCTAAAAAACAGTACTGCTATAGGTAAGATAATGAGCACATCAACAATGGTGGAACTCGTGGGTATACTATATGCAGCAAAAGCAATCTCTGACAAGAAAATTAAGGGTAAAAATATACACATTATAACGGATAGCAGAGCAGCAACCTTGTCCATTGTCAACTGCAAAATAACCTCACCATTAACGGGAATGTTGCGAATCCCTGGAAGAAGTGGCTCGTGACAACGAGATAACTCTATGCTGGGTAAAAGGACACAACAATAGCAGAGGGAACAGAATAGCAGATGGTTTGGCGAGGAAGGCATCTGGACAAACGGTAAGCGGATCGAACCCCTCCCTGCTGCCCTCTCTGCTAGATCTGAGTGCCCTACTGAAAACTGCATCAATCAGATGCCATAAGGAGCGATGGGACAATGTACCTGGCTGTAGAGTCTCAAAAAATTTCATCGCAATGAACACCGAAACGGCCAGATCCTGCATGCAACTGTCCAGAGAAAACGTACGGAAGGTGGTAGGGCTTCTTACAGGAAACTGCAATTTACGATTACACCTGTACAAACTGGGACTACAATCTAGTCCCATCTGCAGAGGGTGTGAAGCAGAAGAGGAAACCGCGGAGCATGTACTTCTAGACTACCTCGTGTTATCCAACCTACGTAAATCCACAATGGGAGAGGGATGTCTAATTCCATCAGACATCCTCAGAGTCCCTCTTGCTGCAGTCCTGGCATTTGCCAAATGATAGAATCAATAAATATTAATTCTTTTATTGAAAAATTAATCTCTGTATATATTGTTGATACTTGAGATTTCTACTTCGTTAAACATTTTGAAATATAAAATAAAACTCTTAGTTACTTTGTTTATAACTCTGTTCAAAACAGTGTTGACCAAACAAAGTATCTAATAATTAATAACTAGAAAAACACGAAAATATTTTCATATTATTATTAAAGTATCTAAGTTTGTTTTTATTTTATACTCTGCATATTTAATATTACCAAGTTGGCATCTTTACATATTTAAAAAAAAAACGATCTATATATTGGCATTTACTTTGCATACTTTTATATAATGTAAATATTTACTTTACGTTGAGAAAAACATTACAATTGTATTACCATATCTTGAAAAAAGGAAATGAGTGTGAAACTTTAATTACAGAATTATGAACAAAAAATATCATTAATCATTTTTATAGCTTTACAGTAAGAATCAATTTCTCCGTTGAAGATTTTACTGTCATCGGTTACAAAGGAGGTCAAAACTAGTTCGTAAAAGGCAATGAGGAAGAAATAATTACAAGAAAGCCTTTTCTGTAATTGTGTCATTTAGAAGACAGAAATAAATCTGAACGGTTCCAAAGAGTTTATATAAACTTATATAATATAAATAATAATTACAATAATTACTGAACCCGTTAAATTATATGACCTTTTTTACATTTAATTTTTTCTGGTATAATTCTTTTTTTTTTGTAGTAATTAAATGCAAGTTTCGGAAAGATAACGTAACAACATATCCTAAGAGGGTATAAGAAGCTCATCAACACCAAGTATTAATAATTTGATTTTCCAGACTGTCATTTCTGCACAGGATGTTCAATTAAACGAGCTCAACGCACTGAAAATTGAATGTAGAGAGCAGCAATTAATTTTATTAGCTGTGAAAACTCCCACCAATACTTAATCACCAATTAACAGCTGCGTCCACATTTCGAGTGTCGTTCCGTTCGTAGCGGCAGTTATGCAATTACAGTTTCCACAATATTCACTAATTAATTGAAGTTAATGTGGAGCTTTGTTGCCGTGTATAATTATCGTTTGTGCATAAACTATTTTCTTTTGAACTGTAAATAAAGTAGAAAAATATTTATCTTGGCAGGACCATAAAAAAATATCATCTATGATTTTTTCATTTCTGTATTTCATTAAATATATTTTTAGTACATAATCTCTAAATTAATCATTTAATTAGGATTAATTTTAATTTACAATAAGGGTAGATCTATATTAAGTAGAACAAGCTGTGTGGGGATTGATGAAATTCCTTTTGTTAAAGGCTCATGAATAGTATTATTTATACAATATAACTTTGCTTGAATGTTACTACAGCTTTGTATGGATCACAAAGATCTAATTTTCAATTGGGCTGAATTTGAGCGATTGTGAGGGTCAACTCAGGACATAAATTGATTAAGGCTTATTGGTACAGATAAACATATATATTCAGTCAAACTGGGATCTTCTTTTAAACTCTTAGAAACGCAGCTATTGAACAAACGGCGCGCCGCGGCGTTGCTTAGATTGACTAAAAGAAAACATATTCAAGTTTCAAAGAAAAAAAAGTTCATGGCCACAAATGTAGTAAATAAATTATAGAAGCCATGTAACAAATTAAAAATTTATATGTTTTTGAAACAATGATCTTATTAGCTTTATTAGAGTTACGTGAAAACTCAAATAATGAATATATAAATGAAAATACAATACTTTCTGCTGTAGATGCACAATATTATATTATATTATTGTTTATGTAGCATTTCTCATGAAATATCTATTTTAGGTAACGGTAACTTGATACGACTCACTCTCAATTATAAATTTGGCGGCTTATCTTTTAAATGATGTGTAAACAACTGAAACAACATTTTTATATTATGCCGATGAGGCCAGAATGTCCGCAACTCCACAGAGTGGGTTGGAGTAAGAAACAGCGAAAGAAAATTTAAAGTCTATAACATAATCTTTTTAGCCATGATTCATACAAACGTTGTCAATTAACCTATAGGTCAATATCCAACTGGCCCTAATAAGCTGACTCACAAATCATATAGCGAATTTCATTTAGTGCTAATTTAAGTTCAACAAATATATTAATCTCGAAAAGGTTGTTATTATTAAAGTAGTAAAGAAATGAACAGTCAAAGTACCACAATTAATGGTAATATACATCCATACGAGTACTTCTTAAATAAGAGAGGAGAATAAGAGGTTTTACTCTTAACGATATGAACATACGTAGAGCAGTCGATTATCATGGCGCAATATTTTCAATATGGTTGAAGTCTTTAACACCGAACCATTCTTTAAGGTATTAAATAGTACAATAGCTAATAAATTATGTGTATACATTTAAGCGACCGATGTATTTAATATTATGATCTCAAGCATTTGGGGAAGAAAAGTAATATGTATTCTTTGAAAAAAGGTTAAATGGAAATAATTTTTAAATTTTTATACCACTATTTATTGTATAATATACACAACAAAGTTCATTTTTTTTAAATGAACTACCACATAGTAACGGTCGCTACCATCATTTTCATTTATTCTTTGCTCTTTTGGGTAGTAGAAATTACTAATGTGTATAAATTAATAATTATATTTCATTTGAATAACAGAAACACGTTTAAGTTCATTAAAAATGTACTACGAAGTGAACGCCTCCGAAATTCAAGATACACATTTCATTTGTTTCAACAAACGGTGTCATAATACTTCTTTACCTATAAATTTGAATTAAATTCATTTTTCTTCCCAAAGTACATCAGAGTACTATGATTATGAAATTGTATTACCACTTGTTAGAATAAGAGAACTTTCGTTGTTAGAAAGGGAGTACAAAAAATAAAAGGACGAAAAGACAGAAATGTAGGCAATGGAAAAGAAAAGTATTATGCAAATAAATACAGAGAAGTGTAAATAAATGGGAGTAGAATTAATAGCGCACAAAAAGTATAAAGATTTTCTAAGCAAGTGTGAATCAATTTTATTACAACTGAAAGATGAAGTTATTAAGAATGATACAGATTTATGTTCTTAATAAACAAAGAAAAGTTATATATTTTGGGTGATTTAAGAAGCAGATACGGAGACACTAGAAGGAATAGGAATCGTGGGAAACGTTCCGAATTTTGTATTGAACATAATAAATTAATTACAAACACCTTTTATGAACATAAAATTATATACAAATGTCGCCAATAATATTAGATGTAAGAGTTCTATCTATCATCTTTAGGTAAAACATGAAGAAACTTCGAAAAATTATAAAGATGTGTTAATGGAAGCATTAACAGAAATGAATATCAAAGGTGATCATAAAACGAAAAGAGATGTCAAGATTTTAAAGAAACAAACGACAAACAGCATGGTCGAATGAAAACATAAAACAAAACAAAAAATGGAGAGACCATAGAACCAAAAATCAATTTTATAAAATACACTGCTATAATTAAAAGCAAAATAACGTCAGTAACAATATATAAAATTTGTCGCCCATTCCGGGAGTGTTGTGCTTTCTATCCAAATCTCGGCAACCGAACCGCCCGCAATATTGATGAAGCGAGCATCCCTTCGAACCCTAACAAAACCCCGTCATCCTCTTAATCCTTTACACAATCCTTTTAACCAGCTCCTCTATGATACCTTAGTTACCATAATTCGATACCTATCAGAAAAATTCTCCTAAAATCCTTTCATATTCTATCCTTATATTGTCCTCCAAGAAACCCTATTATAAGCCCTAAATTTGAAAACCAACATTCTACCATTTTTGATTTTATTTCATCATTTCATGCATCTACTCATTAGAGACTGATGCCATATGACTGGACAAGACTAGACAGAAAGGCCTCTGATCGATAGCCTTTCAAATTAACAGACTAACACATCAATAATTATTTATTATTTAAATGTAAAATTGTAAAAATTTGTCAATTAAAATGTATATTATTATTAGTATTGGTGAGATGGAGAGAATATTTTAAAAATATTACAAAAAGAAAATGCAGTGAGGTAAGGCGAGCATAATGGATGAGAGTATAAACAGACATAGAAGACCAAGAAAAAGAAGAAAGTAATGAAGATATAGAATAACAAGAATTATAATAGGCAATAATAATATTAAAACATGAAAAGTCCTCAGGTGAATATCACAATAGAAATGGTAAATAATATAAACAAACTAGGATTAAAATTCTTACTTCCTACACGTGGACAGACCAAAATGAGGACTTTAATATATATATATAAACTATAAAAAAGCATCTTGATTAGAAATTAAAAACACTTGGTTTGTTTCACAGAATATTTATTATTTTTTCTCTCCGACTAGTTTCGACAAAATGTCATTATCAAGGAGTAATGAATAATGTACAAAAGGTTACACCAATATATATATGGATTACAAATTCAGGTAATAAGGGCCGTCATAATCGGGGACTTCCAAATCTCTTCAATATTGTTAGTTATTTGTTTGCCGCTAATTATGGCCTTATTTATCTCTAATCCCTCTCTGTAATTAAGATGCCGACCTTTATTACCTGAGTACAATATTTTTAAATTGTTATTTTGGAAAAAATGGTTATTTTCTATGCAATGTTGCGAAAATCCAGTTGTTTGCTTTTTATTGTATATTGATTTTTTATGTTCTTGCAATCTTGCTTCAAAGGTTCGTCCTGTCTGTCCTATGTATATATGGTCACAATCACCACACTTTAATTCGTAAACACCGCACTTCTTTAATTGGTCTATTCTTGAGTTGTTGCATAATATTTTTTTGATGTTCAGTGGGTTGGTCATAATAACATTAAAATTGTACCCTTTAAGACTATTTAAAATTTTATTTGATAACTCACCAGCAAATTCTAATTTATGCCAATTATTTTTTTCCTTTTTTATTGTGTGCGTTATAAAAATATTTATCTAATTGTTTCAATTTTTTCTTTTTAACTAGTTTGTCTATTAAGGGGACACTGTAACCATTATTTGTCGCAATTGTTTTAATAATATTTAATTCTTCATTGAAGTTAATAGTATCTAGGGGTATATGGATAAGTCTATGTATTAAGGAGTGGAAGGTGCTCATTTTGATTTTGAAATGGGTGTTGGAAGAATTTGGAATGATTATATCTGTAAATGTTTTTTTTCTAAAAATTTTAAACTATAATTTATTGTTTGATTTTTTTATTGTAAGGTCTAGGAAGTTAAGACAATCATTGTTTTCTAACTCTGATGTGAATTGTATATTTTTATTAATTGAATTTAAAAACATTGCAAAAGAATCTAATTGTCTTAAAGCACCATCCCAAATGCAAAAAATGTCGTCAACGTAGCGTGCCCAGTAGAATATGTTTTTAGATTTATTTTTATCGGCGAAAATAATTTCTTCAAAATTTGCCATAAAGATTTCCGCTAATAGTGGTGATAACGGTGAACCCATAGGCAGACCGTCTAGCTGGTTATAGATTTTATTATTGAATTCAAAGTAATTCTGGTCAATACATATACGAACAAGTTTTTTCATTTCATCTTTTTTAATTTTATCTTGATTTGACTTTTCTATTAATTTGTCCAAAATTACTTTCAATTCAACTACTGGTATCGATGTAAATAGACTTTTTACGTCGAAAGATATCATTTTTGCATTTGGGGGAAGGTTTAAAGATTTTAATTTTTTTACTAAGTCTACTGAATTTTTAACTGCAAATGGTGAAAGAAAATTAATGAATTTAGGTAATTTAATATTTAACAATTTGCATAGGTTGTATGTTGGTGCATATAAGTAGGAAACCACCGGTCTCTTGAATTCAATAATAAAATCTATAACCAGCTAGACGGTCTGCCTATGGGTTCACCGTTATCACCACTATTAGCGGAAATCTTTATGGCAAATTTTGAAGAAATTATTTTCGCCGATAAAAATAAATCTAAAAACATATTCTACTGGGCACGCTACGTTGACGACATTTTTTGCATTTGGGATGGTACTTTAAGACAATTAGATTCTTTTGCAATGTTTTTAAATTCAATTAATAAAAATATACAATTCACATCAGAGTTAGAAAACAATGATTGTCTTAACTTCCTAGACCTTACAATAAAAAAATCAAACAATAAATTAGAGTTTAAAATTTTTAGAAAAAAAACATTTACAGATATAATCATTCCAAATTCTTCCAACACCCATTTCAAAATCAAAATGAGCACCTTCCACTCCTTAATACATAGACTTATCCATATACCCCTAGATACTATTAACTTCAATGAAGAATTAAATATTATTAAAACAATTGCGACAAATAATGGTTACAGTGTCCCCTTAATAGACAAACTAGTTAAAAAGAAAACATTGAAACAATTAGATAAATATTTTTATAACGCACACAATAAAAGGGAAAAAAATAATTGGCATAAATTAGAATTTGCTGGTGAGTTATCAAATAAAATTTTAAATAGTCTTAAAGGGTACAATTTTAATGTTATTATGACCAACCCACTGAACATCAAAAAATATTATGCAACAACTCAAGAATAGACCAATTGAAGAAGTGCGGTGTTTACGAATTAAAGTGTGGTGATTGTGACCATATATACATAGGACAGACAGGACGAACCTTTGAAGCAAGATTGCAAGAACATAAAAAATCAATATACAATAAAAAGCAAACAACTGGATTTTCGCAACATTGCATAGAAAATAACCATTTTTTCCAAAATAACAATTTAAAAATATTGTACTCAGGTAATAAAGGTCGGCATATTAATTACAGAGAGGGATTAGAGATAAATAAGGCCATAATTAGCGGCAAACAAATAACTAACAATATTGAAGAGATTTGGAAGTCCCCGATTATGACGGCCCTTATTACCTGAATTTGTAATCCATATATATATTGGTGTAACCTTTTGTACATTATTCATTACTCCTTGATAATGACATTTTGTCGAAACTAGTCGGAGAGAAAAAATAATAAATATTCTGTGAAACAAACCAAGTGTTTTTAATTTCTAATCAAGATTTTTCAAATATGTTTCACCACGGGTTAAGTGAGCAATTAATTAAATATATAAAAAAGCATATAAGAACATACTTATATCGCTAAATAAAAGTTTACAAATGTATGAACATGCAAAAAGCATTTGATCGAGTAGCCAAAGAAGCTGTAGAGATAAGAAACAGAAATAAAAAAATAAAAACATATAGAAAAACGGTTAATTGGGGAAAGAAGTGTGGTTTTAATAATTTCCTTACATACTAAATTCTTTCCACATTAGTTCCTTAACCTTTCTATTAAACCGCTTAACTGTGGAACTTTTTAAAGAAGAAAATGCGCTGCAATGTTTCCATTTCTTTTACATAGTTTTTTAATAATTGTTGTAATTTTTTTTTTCATTTTCCATTAGAATATTCTTCAGTGTCTTTTCCAGTTTTTAATTTTAACTGTAAAGATCATTTAAATTTTTAAGAAGTATTGATTACTATCAATATATATTTATATTATCTATTTTCCTTTGCGAAGAGTATCGTTTCCGCAAAAAAATATCACTTCAAAATTATTTGTCATCTCCAAAAAGTTTTTCGGACAGGTTTGTCCTCATTTCGCAATACTTAATGTTAACTTGTTTTCCATGCCTCTTTCTAACCAGTATTTTAATTTATTTAATTTAAGACTTATCCTCCTACAATTAGATACGTCCGTTGATAAATACAAATGAATTTCCCAAGTACCTCGTTTTACAAATAAAATTGTACTTGTAAGGTTTTCAAAAATGTCAAGGGTAATAACTAGAAATTTTGAATAAAGTAAAAACCTGTATTTTTAAAAGACAAAGTTGTAGATAATTTTATACAGATTAATAAAATATGTCTAGAAAAAATGTGTCGTCAATATTGTCCTAGATATGGTGTAAACTTACATTTATTAAAAACGTAAACCATAGTTATCTATGGCCTCATTCGATAGATTATTGTTTTCTCTTTAATCCTATATCAAATATAACATAGTTATTTTTAAAAATAAGTGAGTTATAGTCAATTTAAGTTCTATTTTAAATTAAAAAAATAGTTTTGATGTGAATTATCACATCAAATTATAAATAGTCTTAAAGGGTACAATTTTAATGTTATTATGACGAATCCATTAAATATCAAGAAAATATTATGCAACACCAAATCAAAAACAGATAAACTACAGAAGTGGTGTTTATTAATTAAAGTGTGGTGATTGTAAACATGTAACATATACGTCAGACAGGACGAACTTTTGAAACTGATTGAAAGAACATAAACAATCAATTTACAATAAAAAACTAACAACAGGATTTTCACAACACTGTATCAAAAATAACCAATTTTTCAAAAAAGATAATGTAAAAGTGCTGTAGTCAAGTAATAAAGGTAGGCATCTTAGTTACAAGGAGGGCTTAGAGATTCATAAGGCCATAATGAAAGGCTGTTTCCCCAGATCATACATTTCTTGATTATTTCTTATGGGGTTATTTAAATTCAAAAATATGTAATATGTAATTCCGAATATTATTAATAGTAGGTGTTCTTTACTGTGACTCAAATTAAGCAATTGTAATGTAATGCAATATTAGTTTTTATTCAGATTTACTGTTATATTATAGTACTTATATTTAAATATGCCTAAAGTATTTACACAGAGTGTATAACATTATTAGATAACATGATATTTAAGTTCTATAATATGATGATGAGATAATAATAAACATTTTGTGTTTTCTGGTAAATAAAAGAGGAAGCTAATTTTTGTGCATTTTAATTATTTAACCGTCAGTTTTTAAATACCGCGATGAGTAGAATTTATAATAACTGCCATTATATAATTGTATACTCAAATAAGGCAATGACGTCGCACGGTCACATGCAACATATTTTCATCGAGATATTTCTCTCGAAGTAATCTCTAATAATAAACCTGAAGCAATGTGTATACATAAGGTATATCGACACGTGCTAGGAAATAGCTTCACATTTATCCCATGCACATTCACCGTGCTACGAATTGTTATTAAGTGTTTGCCGATTTATGGTTGCTGTTAAAATTTCAATTTTCCAGATGATCAGAGCGAGCTTCTGTCTAAATATAAAAGCTGATCTATTTTCGTATAAATTCTATCTAATAAATCCATCATTAGAAAAACATAATTAATAATATTTAATAATCATAGCAGTATCTACATTATGAACAAAACACGTATAATAAAATCTATTTGTAAGGCCGCAGAGTGTGTTTATAAAGTATCATAATATAAATACTTTAATTCTGGTCTAACTTGTAACTGAAGAATTAGGATATTTGTTAAGTTATTAACTTAATTAATTATAGTGTATTATTATTGTTTTACAAATGTTGAATACATTTACGTTTTTACTTTATATTATTTACTTTTACATTAACATTAATTACCTTTTTATTTTTTGATATTTATCACTTTCAAGTAATTTCTAATTTTAGCTAAAAACCAAGAAAAATGTACGATAATTCATGACAATATACACAGACACATCCTCAAATCCTTCCATATACACGACTACATCCTCAACAATATTAACTTCCTATAAAAAATTCAATACTTTCCAGAAGTGTGGAAAATAGGAACTATTATTTGCACTCCCAAACGCGACCACCCCCCCAATTTACTAAGCAGCTATCGTCCTATCACACTCCTACCTGTTATTGGAAAATTGTATGAATCCCTCCTTAAAACCAAAATCCTTCCTCTAATTTCTAACCACATCCCCAAATATCAATTTGGATTCCTTCGCCGTCGTTGAACTTCTCTTCCTCTAACCATCCTAGCCTAGAATATCCAGACTGCCTACCTTGAAGGTAGAGCTTCTGCAGCATTATTTCTGGATGTTCAGAAAGCATTTGATTCTGTCTGGCACCAAGGCCTATTGTATAAATGCCACCTCCTAAATATGTCTCCACATATCATTTTTATCATTAAACAATTCCTCTCTAATAGATCCCCAAAAGCAAAAATTCATAACTCTTTCTCTTCTTCTTTTACTCCCGAACAAGGACTCCCTCAAGATTCTCCCCCTTCATCTCTATTATATAACATTTTTAGTTAAGACATCTATAATCCTAATCCTCTCTACTTCAATCCTTCCAAATATCTCTTGCAATTGGCAGATGATTCTGCCCTAATTACCCATTAATAATATTTTTTGTTTTGTTTAAAATTTATTTATTTAATTTATTTTATTCACTGTATCTATCATCCCAGTGGTTCCTCATATACGTTTGATATTTTTTACAATTTTACGCTTTAGTTACTGTATTGTTGTTTATTGAATAATTTATTCAAATGTTATAGCACCTGTATGTCAAGCAACCTGTAATTCGTGTTTGCTGTCTCCGCGGATGACGCTGCAAGTTCTTTAGTTTTCCCATACATACTCAATGGGTGAAAAATCAGAAAATCGGGGTCGTCATTGCAAAATATCGACATAATACTCCCGAAATCAGTCAACAGAAATTGGTGCAATATGGAGGCGGGCATTATCTTGCTGAACAACTGTTGAAGTAACGAAATAATATGGGGTTTTATCACATCGTCCACACCTCTTTTCGTTCAAATTATCTCAGATAATTACCAAACGAGACCTACTTCCATTAGTTATATCATGTATCACCAAATAGAATTGGGATCCATCACTAAACACCATATTCTAAGTTCCAGTGTAGTCGTAAACTGCACCATTCCAAACGTTGCTGTAGGTGTTGAGCCGTTACTATTGCCACAAGATGTGGTCGATAGGGATGTAAGTTCTGATTGCGGTAAACTGTTTGAAGGGTTACATGGTGACTTTTTTAGCTCACCGTATATCGGCAATTGATTTGGTTCTAGAAAATCTGTCTCTTGTTGCCGCCATAAATCGATGATGTCGGTTTTGAACTTCATTTGTTATTCTTTGTCGCCCAGTTCTTTGTTTTGATCTCGACCTCTATTAAATTGGCTCAATTGGCAGTAATTTTCACGTTAGCGTACTCTAGGCATATTCACACTTTCAAACCAAATAATGAGAAGCAAAAACAGCAAAAAACAGAACACAATTTCGCAACGTCTGATAAAATTGTTGGAAAAAAATTAAAGAACTGTGAAATAGACAGACTTGAATCTGTGAAATTTTAAACTAATTGTTTTATTTACCTTATAGAAAGAAACCTTTATTTGGTATTATTACATATACAAACTCTACTAAACTATATTCTAATAATAAACAAAAAATAATCCTTCCATATCTTTCACTCCACTCTTCTCCTACCTTTCTCCCACCCTATTTTCCTAAGCACATTTACCCTGGCCCCATCCTCATTCATCCAGTCCGTCACCCTCCTGCACCCTTCCACCCACTCTTCACTCACCCCCTCGCATTCCTCCGCCAAATGCCTCCAAGTATCCCTTCCATTTTTACACAAAACGCACTTCCCATAACTCTCTCCCATCTACCACTTTCTCCCTCTTTCATCTGACCCACACCTCGCCCTTGCCATTGTCACCTTATCCTCTCTCCCCATTCCGCTCTCTAAATACTTCGGCTTTCTTCCATGCACCTGCCATCTCCCATATCCCTCATTGTACTCACTCCTCTCTATGCAGCCTTGCCTTTCTTGTCTCTCCACTTCTCTTTCCTTCTCATATACCCAATCAGCCACATTCACCCCTTTCTCAAGCCATTCATTCACCACCACCTCCGCCAAACCTACCCTTTCGTACATTCTCCTTCTCTCCGCTCTCCATCTACCCTCCACTATACTCTTACTCATCCACCATACCTCCTTCACCAATCTACCTTCTTCCAGCGCACACATTCTCATCTCGAACCTCACCACTCTCTTCACTGCCTCATACCCTAAGGTCTCCCTATCTAGCTCCTGTAACAATATATATTCAGGCTTCGACCTCTCCACCCCTAACACTCGTCTCATGCACTATCTTTGTTCCCGCTCCAGACATTCATACCTCTTTGTTCCCCACACCTCCACACCATACATCAAGATTGGCTTCACGCACGCATCCCACAATCCACACATCACCCTCACATTATTTTCCATCCATCTCCCCCACCTCTCCCACACCATACCCCACGCTCTTCTCGCCTTTCTTTGTACCAATTTCATGTGCTCTTCATACCCTCCCGTACACTTAAAAATAAATCCCAAGTATTTGAACACTTTCACCCTTTCAATCACTTCCCCTTTCCATTTCAGCTCTCTCATTCTTCCTTCCCTTCCTTTGTTCCTAAACCTCATCCATTTCGTTTTCCCTACATTCACCCTTAACTCCCTCTTATCCATGTACTTTTCCGCTCTTGCTAACATCTCTTTCACCCTCGCAGTCCCTCGCCTTCAGTACCATGTCATCCGCATATGCTAACATCCAAACTTTCTTCCTCCCAATAACTACGCTTGCCCTCTCCTCAATATTTCATCCAATTCACTTGTATACAAATTAAACAATAAAGGGCATCCCTGTCTCACTCCCATCCATGTTCTAAATTCCTCTGATACTCTATCCCCCACCTTAGCCACACACCATGTCTCCTGATATACTCTCCTCACAAACTCAACCATCCCCTCACTCACCCCTCTTCTTTCCAAACACTCAACCAATCTTTCCCTAGGTACCGAATCATACGCCTCTTTCAAATCTAGGAACACCGCATACACACTTCCTCTCTCTTCCATTACTTTTTCTACCATCCTGGCCAGGGTAAATATCTGGTCTGCTGTACCTCTTCCCCTCCTGAATCCACCTTGCGTCTCTGACACAAGACTTTTTTCTTCCACTTCCTTTTCTAGTCTATTTTTCACTACAGTCATTGCTATCTTATAACCTGCGTTCGTAACGGTTATCCCCCTGTAGTTATCCACCTCTCCTGTGTTTCCTCCTTTATGCACCGGGCACACAGCCCCAATCCTCCAAGACCGCGGTATATCCTCCTCCCCCTTCCATATTTGATTTAACACCTTTCTATACGTTCTTCTCCCCTGTTCCCCAATCGCCTTCAAAACTTCCACTACCTTTACACCATCCGGCCCTGCCGCTTTCCCCTTCTTCACCTCCTCAAACGCTCCGTCCACCTCCTCCTCCGTGAAGTCGTCGGATATTCTGCATCCTCCTCTGACTCCTACTCCACACGGCTTTCCGCTCCCTCTCTTACACATATCCACCCACTCCTCCAGTGTCACCTCTATCTGCTTCCTTTCTACTCCATTCCTCAATACCCTCCACATATCCGCTTCGTTTCTACACTTATTTAATTCCTCCATCTTTCCTTCTAACACCGCCGTTTTCCGTTCCTCACCTTACCTTATATACCATTTATTTCAATGACCCTTCGCCAACTTCATGATTCCACGCACGTGAATTTATGGTCCTTTTCAGTAAAAAAACCAAATGAGATTTAAAGTCTTTGTTATTTGTAAAAGTTTTACAATTTAAAAAATTCTGCAAATTGGGGAATAAATGGTAATCCGATAGTGCCAGGTCATGGCTACATGGGGGATGTAACATCACTTCCCAATCAAGCTCCAGTAATTTTCATTGAGTGCCCAAAGATGTGTAAACTCATGTTGTCATGATGGAACACAACTCATTTGTTATTTACAAATTCTGGCCGTTTTTCTTCGATTGCTTTGTCTAGTTTTGTACGTTGGTGGCAGTACATATCTGAATTTATAATTTGGTTCCTTGGAAGCATCTCAAAATATAAAATACCTTTGTAATCCCACCAGATTAACAATATATTTTTTTTCTGATGCAATTTAGGTTTCTGTGTGCTTTGAGTTGGTTCGTATTTCTTACACCATGATCATTTTCGGATAATGCTGCTGTACATAACCCATTTTTCATCCCCGGTGATGATTCTTTAGATTTGGTCGTCATCAAGTTTTGTGGCCCGACCAGAACATTGTTTGTCTCCAAGAGAAAAATCTCTAGAACGGATTTTTTAAAACCAATTTTGACACGTGTGCCCCATTAAGCAATCATCACCATAAACTTAGCATGTCTTTGGTAAGCTTGAATAGCTATCATTCCTTTGCGGAAACAAAAAAGTAAAATATGCCGAAACTGTTCGTTTTTTTTTTAATATTTCACAAATAACAGCAACAAAGTAATCACGTATCGCATAATTTTAAAGAAACGTCAATGTGACTGATATCGTGCAATGTATACCACTAACACAGGTCATTCATAAAAATAAAGCAAGGCGATATACGAACAATTACCGAAATTGCTTAGTTGCCAACCCAATAGTGTGTGCCAAGTTTAATCCATAAATTCCTACCCCTTCTTGGGGCTTGCAATTTCCATGTTACTAAGTTTAGATCATTTAAGAATAATTATTGTTGGTTGTATATAACCTGAATATTATATTTTGCTATATTTTAGAATTACAGCTTGAATGAAATAATTAAATTTAATAATTAATTAATTAATTAAAAATTATATTAGACATTTTGTTGGTATTTAAATTATTATGTAATTATACATTTCCTCATGGGTATTTTCATAATTTTTTCAAGATTACAATGTTCGTTTCACAATCTAAATATTGTAGGTAATTTTATTTGTAATATTTATGATATAATCTAGTAGATTTATTTTATTTGTTTCAATAAAATAAATATATACATTTCAATCATTTTGTATAAGCTAACGTGATAAATTTTAATATACTTTTTGAATTTGAAGCTTTGCAGATTATTATTTCAATTTATTTAACTTATAAATAATAATCTCAATCAATTTTCAGAATTTATTTTCTAGAAATGATCTTTCATGCACACCATTATGAGAAGTATTTAGTCCGAGTTTAAGAATGTTATTATATAATTACTTTCAATATTTAACTTACATCGAATATAACTTGGATATTATTAGAATATATTTGTTTGGATTAGGTTTTTTATTAGCACTGAATCAAAACAAACAAATAAATAAATAAATAAACTTAAATGAATATATATTCATCTTTGTTTTAAAAAAAGGTAATACTATTAAGGTGCCATTTATCATCTAAGTGTGACACTAAGAGTTTCTAGTTAAATACTAGTTTTATAATAAATCATAATTAAAAAAATAAAAATAAGATACCTTTTTGAAAATAGCAGCGTTTGGCTATCGACCACGTGGTCCTTCAGGCGTGTTATTTGTGTGTAAATAGATAAATTTTATTTTTACTGATATTGTGTCAAAAATTTACTTTTATCCAATACTTAAAAATTCATATCAAAACAGTTATTGATTTTTAATTGTAAGTTTCATATTTTTATTACGTAGGCATATTTCAAATAGTACAAATAATTTTAAATATATTTAAAAAAAACCTTTATCAAACTTTTATTATTTATACATTATAATTAATCCCCTCTCAAAATAATTTCGAACATTACTTTTGTTGACTCAATAATGGACCACATATAAAGCTCGAAAATACACATATTTTTAACGCTTCAACAGATTTCGAGGAAATCTCAAGCCGATTGTTTGCCATTATTTACAAAGCCGATTTCAACTTGATTAATGGGAAAGTGCTGTGATAACTTTGACGCAGCCATTTAACGCAGTCGTGCAAAATAGCATGAAATGTTAAAGCTTGTTTAGCATAAAATTCGGCATTCAATTGAAATCGAATATAAGGATCAATTAATTTTATACTAAAAATTGAATGCTTAAAGTACTTTTAAATAAATGTAACGATATAATTTCGAAACGTAATTTGCATTGAAAGATAATATTATTTATGTATACAAAATCCTGTTTATGTAAGTAACCTTATTATTGAGAATTATGTAGGAAAGTCTTATAGATTTATTTTTATAATTATGAAGATTTCTTGTGCTTTGAGAGCAATTCGTTATATTTGGATTATTTAACAAGTAATAAACATGTTAATAATATAAGTTAGATATCACATTCTTCATAGTATTTCTATATTTTTAAATTGTGAATTGCCTGATAGACAACACCAATTTGAAATTTTTCGACTGATATTTCTAACTTTAAATCTAGTTTATCTCAGATAAATCTTTCGAAATTTGTTTATAGATAAATCTAAATAAATCTTGCAGTATTTGCATTGATTATATATAACTTTTCATACTGAATTGTTGTGTATTTTAGTATTTTAGCTATTTATTTTTAATTTTTAATCTCAAAGCTGTTAAAATTTTATATTTTAATTAACCTTTTTAAAATGTACAGGATAAATCCCACTAATAAAGGTATTATTATTATTATTATAAAATACTAAACGTACATTTCAAATATGTTAAAAATAATAGAAAAGAAAAATTTAAAAATTTCTTTGAATTTTAATATCTAAATCGACTAGAAAACCTATTACTTGAGATTAAACCGAGTATAAACTAACCTAACAGCATTGATCATTACGAAACCACTTTGCTATTTTTAAAGCAATTTAATAAGAATGTATCATTGGTCATGGTATATTTTGAATAAAAGTTAAGTTGGGACTAT
The DNA here is from genome assembly GCA_963969525.1 of Ontholestes murinus. Taxonomy (NCBI): domain Eukaryota; kingdom Metazoa; phylum Arthropoda; class Insecta; order Coleoptera; family Staphylinidae; genus Ontholestes; species Ontholestes murinus. The sequence goes on along the minus strand of OZ018389.1, from coordinate 39,896,933 downwards.
GACATTTATTTTAAATATTATTAAATATTTTAAATATGTTCCATATCGATGATGGTGGGGACCGAGCATTATTACGTAGTAGTTCATTTTCATGAAAATATTTTATACCATAATTTATTGTGTAGTATAGACTATATTTGATATTGATCTGCAGAGATGTGTAGTGCATAATATATTTTAAACTTTTATTACACAATAAATTGTCGAATAAAACACAAAAGGTCTTCTATTTAATTTATCTATGTAGGCATAAAAATATTTTTATTTAATTAATGACACAGTTACAAAATAAACAATTTTTATCATGGTATTATAGTTTGAATATAAACGTGAAAAGACATTTTAAATTATTTGAAAACACAATTACACAACCATTTTTACCATGGTATTCGTAGTTTTAATGTTATTAAATTTTAAGAAATGTTTAATTATAAAGGCGTTTCCTTTGTGGTACATCTTGAATATAATGAAGAATGAACTGCGATTACTTTGTTTTGCCACTTTATTTTTATAAATAAAGTTGTATTAAATACAACTCTTGAGCTGTTATTTGATATTATTTTTATATTCGCTGTTCATACACAATATGACGAATTTTCTTATTATTAATTATAACACAGAGGCGAATGCACTTTTTGGTAAAAATATTTTACTTAAGAGGTTTTTTTAAATATATTTATAATAGTTTTAATTTAAATATAGACTACTAATAATCAGTCTAAATTTATTAATTCTAACTAAAGATAATCCAGTAACTAGATATGCCAAGAGTATAAAACATTGGCACGCTGCCACGAAATTGGAGCGAGAATGGTAAAAAAAGTGGAGAAAGTTATCATCGTGTCTATTAAATCGTTAAATCGGTTGGAAACATCACAAATTGCTTGCTTGTGTCTAATTCCCACGTACAGCAGATATTACATCTTAGTGAATTTAATACCTATACAGTTTTATGACATTATATGAAACAAAATATTTTTAAAACTAGTAGATATTATAATTGTTTCAATTATTTTCATTATAGAATGCTGCATATTATATGAGTTATTGAATACTCAGAATTTTCTAAACATTTATGTTTTTATTAAGAAATTCAAATTCTTCTAAAAAATATATGTACATCAATGTGAATAGAATTTATGTAGATACTAAAATATTTTAGACAATAATTGATATCACTCGAGAATATTAGAATGAATTACGGGATATAAATCAATGAAAGATTATTTTGCTAAATTTTATCCTTAGATTAGATTATTTTTAGAGACTAAAAATATTATACTAAATGTTACCTTTTAAAAAATGTTTAAATTAAATAATAATTGATAGCTCCTTCTTAGCTTATAACTCTCAGTAAATGTGTTTGCTATTACTATTTTATATTTTAAAGTTTCAATTGGGATAAAATAATAAATAATAGTTTTCGGTTGTAGTACTTTTAATGATTTCTATTACACTTTACTATACACCACTATTGAGCAGTGAAAAATGTTTTAAATATTTCTAATATAAAATACCTATAGCAAATACTTCTACTGCTACACAAAATATATAGTACTAATTATTATGGCAGCAAGAGAAATATAATAATAATTTTACAACATAATAATTATTCAGATGTTGATAAATCACAAAATGTTAATTTTTTATTTTGGAAAAGTGTAAATTATAGGTGTAACTTATTAAAGATCACCATTAGCACCTTGCAAACTACAAAAACTAATATGAATAAAATAATTATGATATTAATTTAAAATTAGTATTTCATTTCACTTTTCGCATAATCCATTTTATATGTTTCTATTTAAAGCAAAATTTTGAATTTTGATAGTGTATAATACTATTTATTTGAAAATATCAGAGGTTTTGCAATTTTGGGTCGCTGTGCCTATAAATTATAAAAAAAAATAAGGTAATATTTGTCAAAAAACATATCCTGGCCATTAATTCAATATACATTTACCTATACATCATTTGCCTAATTAGACGTGTCCGTTATAGAGACAAATGAAGCTCAATATAATTTAATATTCTACGTGATGATGAATTTTCCACGAGTACCAGATGTCCACTTTTCATGGATATTAAATTAAGAATGTGGGATGAAAGTAATGGATGCACGAATTTTTCGTCGTTTGGATTAGAAATTGATGGTATGTAGGTTTCTAGAATACATTTTTAGCACGACTAATGTTCAGTTATCAACGGCACCACCTGTGATTGCAGAACCATATGGTTTTAAAGTTATTGTTTGTTCGCTCTCACTTAACAAACACTTTTCATTGCATCAATGTAATTATAAAGATGAAAGTTCTGAAAAGAAAAGTTGTTTAGGATTAGAAATAACCGGTGGTGGAATAAGTAAAATTGTATTGTATGAATATAGAGTTAATAGATTGAATCTAATTAAATCTACCCAAAAGCATTTGTTTAGTTAGAAAATAAATTTATTAAAATTTGATTGGCAGTTATGCTAGGAATTTTATTTTTGGTGTATGCAAGCAAATGTTGCATAAAACACAGCGTAATCTTCTTATTAAATTGTATTAGATTGTTTCTGCGAAGTTCCTATGACATAATATTTTATTAGATAGAATACCAACAGGAAATAAGTATTTGAAATATTTATTAAAAAATAAGGTAAACGATGTGTATATCGCATTATGCTTAGTATAATTGCATCGTTATAGTCAAAGGCAGAGGAATAATTTTTAATTATAATTAAACCAATTACACTTATAATTTTTTATTTGAATTATCCCTTTAAATGAAACATTTAAATGACAAAAACCAGACTTACTAATATTATAAGGAAAAACAATTATACTTAATTTGTTGACACTGGAGTGGTTTACTTTACGATATATTTAAAAAATAAATAACACTTGCCCTCTTCTATAGAACCAACTATTATTTCGGTAACGCACTTTACCATTATTAAACTGAAAGTAACATAAAACTGTGATTAAAACATAAGCGAAGGTACCAAATTCAGCAGGTCATTATTTATTGGGATATCTGGATTAATGTGTCTTTTCTCAATTTTTATAAAATTTACACTTTCCATGCTAAATTCATGATGAAACCAATATTTAATAAATCTGTTCGAATTAGCACTCTTTTATTATCCCATGTTTTTATTAACAGTTTTATCCTAACATGTTTAGAAGTTTATTTTCAAAGGTGTATAAGATTATAAATATGCTGTGCAATTTACAAGTCTACATACGATGAATTACAATTCCTTTTACATAATGAGATGAACCCTTGTTGTAATTGCGTGCCAAGTATTAACTACAGGTTTACTGTCATTAATGGCCCCCTTTTTATCTAAATGCCCTCTAATGGGTTTAATTTTCAACATTTCTTCTGTAGGTGGAGTGGCTTAATCTCCTCTAGTTGATTATTAATGCAATGATCTGCGATTACAGTGTGAGGTACACTACGTAGTATATATTGTTTATATCCTTTTATTCTACTGTTAAAATTTCTACCAGTTTGCCCGATATACAGGGTATCCCGTTACTGCAGAGAAATTGCTGCGGTCAAAATATGATATGTTGTGTTAAACATATCTATATCCAAAAGTTTACGGTTAAGCCGGAATTAGTCTTCCAAGTTTCAAAAAATATTTCTTTTGGTTATAACTCTCTATTTGATTTGAATGAAATTTATTACTAATCATAATATAATAATACATCATTTCAGTTATTATACGAATACTACGAAGTAGTAATTCACTGTGGTTAAAGCCTACTACGGGATAGGAGGTGTAAGTCATTATGGCATTATTAAATAAGCTCACCGATTTGTCTACGTTATTGCACTGTTCTAAAAATGACCAGTCAATTTGGCCCAGCTCATGGTATAATGGCATATACGAGGGTAGATTGAAAAGAAAAATATGATTTCGGGAACTCTGCAAAATAAGCTTTAGTGGCGTCGATGACCTCCTCATTTGACGTAAAGCGCTTGCCTCCGAGCCAAGTCTGGAGAGTACGGGGGATGCGGCACCACCTCGTAGCCCAATTCAACCAATTTAGCATTGGCGATTCGGGATGAATGGGCCAGCGCGTTGTCGTGGTGGAGGAGCACTTTTTTTCCGCTGCAAATGAGGCCGTTTCTTCTTCAATATGCCATTGAATTGATCCAATAAATCGCTGTAGTATTATCCCGTGATAGTTCTTCCCTTCTGCAAAAAGTCGATGTGTATCACACCTTGCGAATCCCAAAAAAAGGTGGCCATGACCTTTCCAGCCGATGAGACAGTCTTTGTCTTTTCGCAGCAGATTCGCCTGGAGAAATCCACTGTTTCGACTGCTGCTTGGTTTCTGGTGTGTAGTGGTGGATCCATGTTTCGTCCACGGTCACGAATCGGAGAAAAAAATCCGTTGGGTTCCGCTACACTCTTTCGAAGTGGTCACACGATTTCGCTTGTTGTCCATAGTCAGCCAACCCGGAACCCATCGCTTCCTCATGCCCAAATGGCGTGCACGATATTTTGCACACGTTCATATGAGATGCCTGTGGTCTCTACTATTTCGCGCAACATCACTCGTCGATCGGCTAACACGAGATCATGGACTTTGTCGACCATTTCTTCATTTGTGGCCGTTTTTGGACGTCCACTACGTGGTTCATCCTTGGTGCTCGTACGGCCACGTTTGAACTCGCACACCCAGAAACTAATAGTCGAAAATGAAGGTGTGGATGTGCCATGAACTTTCCGCAAAATATCTCATATCTCCGTCGCCTTTTTCCCATCCATACAGAAATGTTTGATGACTACACGAAATTCGTTTTTATCCATTTTTGCAAAAATGCCTGACTTGCTTCACAAAATATCCTAGTAAACAAAAACGGAACGACGCACGTGTCTGAAAATTTGACAGCTTACCTAAAATAGATTAGCCTTGACAACCATCATAACAATTTCACGATACGCGCGCCATCTCTTGCACATTCCGGAAACTTTTCAATCTACCCTCGTAATTTATTTTGCGAAAATCATAGCGATTATTATTAATATTACAGAAAGACTTGTTAGCTTGCGATCCAGTTGATATATGAAAAGAGTTTTCTAGCGCAGGATGAAATACATCTTCAGAAATAATAGGCACTTCCTAGCGAACTTCAATATTACATATGGTATTAGAAAGAACTAAATATAATAGTCGATCATTGACATTAGTAATGTTACGTAAATTAATTTGTAATAGAGGATACACTCTTTCTAAAAATATTTTTGTTATTGTTTAGATAACACTGTTTACTGACTATTTTATCCATAATTTTAGGTATTATATACTAAAAATAATCACCTCGATAATTTTCTATATAACAACTTTATTTTTCATTTTACATTAATGTTTC